>CM056996.1:141258740-141581240 GCA_029891345.1 Dryococelus australis
AGAGAGGGGGGCATTATGGTAGATGTTACTTTATCAGTATTGCACTGCAAAATCCCACAATTGTAAGAACTATAAAATACTGTCTCAGCTTGATACAATGTGAATAAAAAGTAGAACCAGGTCTATGAAATATTAAAAAATGCATGTAATTTTTATCTTGAATTTACACTGGTCAAAATAACAAGGAAACAAGAACAAGGTAACATAATATAAAATAGGCATTATACTGAATTACTTGCATAATGTTCATTGTATATTTTTCTTCAATAACGTACGAAAATACAACCATTTGATTTACACACATCACCCTAACAAACACAACAGGAATTAAAAGAAATTCTAAAAGTACACAACACACACAGCTGTGATAGCCTCAATGATAAATGGCAGGGCCTGCACTGTAAACAAAAATTCAATTGTGGTGGATTTCATCTTAACATTTGATTGGCAAGTATAAAAATGTCAAAATAGCAACAAGTACGATACTAACTTGCCACTAGAACACCTAAATTAACATGAATTAATTTCACCAACAGTGAAAAAACCAAATCCAAAATTATTGCAGGGAAAAAATCAACAATTACGAAAAACAGCAATTCCACAGACTCACTACAAAAAAAATTCTATTTTGATAAGTGAGAGTACAAAGGCTATGTAATAAACCAAATTTAAATTGTACTAAACAAAATGTGTAAATCAACTGCAGGTTAAACTGAAAAAAAAATACAAGGCTTACTCAAAAATGCATTAAAATAAAATTGTTAGAACTGCGTACACAAAAATGTCACTAGTCATACAGAAGAAACACATCACATATATTAAATCATCGCATTTTCGCAACATATGAGTAATATAACTTGAATAGGGAAACAATTCTCAAAAACAAATGTAACTTTTATTACATTTCGGTAAAAACAATTTTGAGTAACTAGTCACTTAATAGTATTTATATTTCCTTCACTTAATAGTATTTATACTTCCTGAAGCATTTTTATATTTTTTAATGTGTAAGGGTAGTTCACACGTCTTGTCACCCCCAGAAAATCTGTCTGATTATTGGAATACCTTATGATGTATTGTATTATATTGCGTTATTAATGGTTATGTATGTATGAAATGGGTGACAAAACATGTACAGGGGGTGGCAAGACATGTGGACCACCCTGCATTACATTATAGCCTAATGCTGTTCACACACACAAAAAACAAAGTGACTATTTAAGAAAATATACCTATTTTAATATATTAGTGTACTACAGTTATAACCCTTTAAAAAGGATAAGTTTGTTACAAATTTGCCTTTTGCTTTCTGACTTGGCAACTGATTTCTTGCAATTATAATGTACACTAATCTGAAAATAATTTTCAGCTACTGCACGAATCAAATGAATACAATTGTTGTTCAAAGGTTCCTTATCGTTTGAATGTTCACCCAGGTGAGCAAAATTGTGCCTTTTTAAATTCATGTAGTGTTCCAATACAAAATACACAAGTCTGGACACTACAAATTTCTTCAGTAGAAATTTCCCACCACTTTCTGCAAGTGCAGTTCGAATCAACTTCTCACATATTTTGCATACCTCAACTACATTATGGGAAGGGCACAATAATCCACCCCTGTACTTTTGATGAATTAGTGAATCCAACAAATTTTCTGAATTTCCAGACAGAGATCTCAAACAATTTTCACATTTTATAACTTTACTCAGATGACAAACAACTAATCCAGAAATGTAAATAATTATATGATGTGTAAATTCTATAATTTCTTGTGGATAAAACATATACAAATTATCTGTTTCCTGATTATGGTAAGCGCATTTGAGAGCTACCTAGTGTGTAATAAATTAATCTTACGGTTTGACATAAAATTGTCACATTTATGAAAGTTATTTTAAGGCTGACAATTTACACTTTTTTGCCTATCAATTAAGGGAAACTTGTATTATTTATGAAACATAACATTGTCCTGATATATTGACAAATTTGTCATATTTGTCATAATTGTCGTAATGTAATACCTGTCATGTTTTATGAAATAGGGCTCTGATGTGGGTGCCTGCTCGCCCTTAGCACTTCCACACATAAAGGTATCACACTATCAAAATACCACCAGCCAGATAGCGCCCATGTAAGTTTCATATTCATTTCCCACATGGACACGTATGTAACCTACAACCTAGAAAACTACACAGTAGGGAGTAATGTGAATATCAGGTATACAGCGTAAAAACGTAAAAAGTAATCACACAAGAAGCCTGTGGTTCCTCATACCTTACAAGAATATAACCTCATAATTCAGTCTGCACGCATCTGGAATAAAGAAAATCTGATGTACAGATGAATATAAATAGCAAAAGCTATAAAATAAAACCATTATATACCTGCTGAAAGTGTGGTGGATGTGCAGGAAATATTATTGGGACAGCACTTTCTCGCAATCGTACACTTCACAGAGATGTCATATAGAAACAATCTTCAGTAACGTGACAAGATCAATGTACACTTGCTTTACTACCTTTCTTGAATTCCTTTTGGCACACCTCTACACTATGCAAGACAATATTTCTCTTCACTTTTACAGGCGAATATTGAAACTGAAGTCCATTTCACTACAGCACATTACACATATGAAAACTTCTATTCTAAAAATAATTAGGCATCACATGATATTAGGAACTAAAACTGACAACCTGTTGTGTATCACATATATACTGCTCTCAAGCAACAAGAATGTTTTTAATAAAAACGAAACACTTTTGCATCAACCGCTATACAACTCTTATGGGAAAAAACGATTTTCTTCAAGTTGAAATATGGCGAAAGTCTCCTCCCCCCTTTCATATCATACCCTCAGTCCCCTCGTCTAAAAGTACACATCATGTTTCATCTTTACCTCCTCTAATCTCTATACAAACCAAACTTACCATAAGCGGCGAATCAAACTTTTTAGTGAATAATCATGGAGTTTTCTTGAAACCAGTGAAAGTAAGTAATATCCGACACCCGCCATTTTACATCACTGGGACGCTACTCCCTCAGCGCGGGGGTAGATCGGTCCCTTGTGAGGGACCTTGGCCACCCAGTTGGTTGTCAGTTAGATTGCGGAGGCGAGGAGAAGCTAACCCCCTCCCCCCTCCGCACCCATCAAACATATTTTATGCTGCAAGGCTAGCATTATTGTACAGGATTCCCAGGGTAGCGCCTGGGAGCTGTTTCCAAAACCAAATTTTACTCTCTTTTTCCCTGCCTGTACGGGATAAAAGAGAGTGGTGAAGTTAATTGATTTTATCAGCGCGGAATTTTAAAGTTCAGGACTTGTGAAGTACTGTCACGAGCTCCCTGTGAGAGAGCTAGCGACAGTTTGGTATAAAAAGCGGAGGTTAATAGCCAAATGAAGTTAAATTTTCGATATAAGTAGCTTTCCCATGACTGGAGTGGCAAGGGTTTATATAATTAAATTAATTATATTTATATTGAAGTGGTGAATTTAAGTTTCGCGACAATTTAAATCAGTGTAGTTGTTTCAGTTTCAGTAATTACTTCATATCTTATATGTTAAATACAATTAAATAATCTGATTGGTGTGTGAATGCATGTCTGAATGTACCGTGACGAGCGGCTATAAGTTAAGTAAAACATGTTAACTCGGGGAAGTCCGAGAGCGATATGGCTGGCGCGATACTAGCGCCAACTAGTTTTGTTAAATGTGGTTGATTTTTGTCCCGGACCGATCGGAAAATTCCGGCCAGCTTCGGGGCCTTATTTCTATGAAATCGGGCGGTATAATTGCGCTGAAGGCGTGAATTTATATTTTTAATATTGTTTTGATCAATATTCCGTATTGATAATTATTTAGACTTGTAAAGTTCGAAAGCAGAGCCATGAAAACACGTCGCGTTAGTGAAGTTAAACAGTAATATAGGCCAGAGGGCTCTGATTGGCCGAGAGAACTTGGTGGGGCGGAGCTTATGAAGTTGCTCGAGAGATGGCAGCATGGTTGTTAATTTACCGTCAACAGCTTTTATTTGACACGGAAAAATTTAAATAAATTAAAAGCGGTTGTAATTAAAGTTATTAAATAGTCTTAAATAAATAATTGGTACTGCAAAACTTAAAATGCTCAGTTGTGTACGACTAGAAAATATACGCGATTATTTCGCTCGTCATAGTGATTAATGTTAATGTAAAGTGTTTCGGAGTCGCTCCAGTATAGAGTAGGGGAAATTGGCATATGCGGGTCTAGTTGACGGGCTAGGGGGCCGCAAATGATGCCATGGCTTCGAGAAGTAGCCAGGTTCTCTCATGTTTTTCTGTGATGTTGCGAAGTTTTAGTATGTAGGGGTGGAAATGAGCCATGAGCGAGGCGAAGTCACATGCTCTAAGGAATTCCATGAGTTCATGGAAATCCTGCATTACGCTTCGCATCTCTCCTGGCGAATTTCGCTGGCGAGGGCGGGACTGAGGTTGTGTATTTGGCATTGCAGGGATGTCAAGAGTGGGAGCTGGTTTGTGAATAGACGCAGAGAGTGCCTGCGAATACGTTTTGCCGGGCTGTAATGTCCTGACTGTGAACCTGGACGGGGCAGGAGGTTGTTTTGCAGTTTTTGGCGCGATTTTCGTAGCAGCAGCAGTAGTTCTTTTCTGCACCAAGTCCAGGAACTTGGGGCAGGCTTTTGAGAGAGCTGTGTGTTCGCCTGCGCAGTTACTGCATGTCGGCTAGGAGTTGGTTTCGTTTTTTTTGCAAGCACTCTCGGGGTGAGGGCCGGCGCAGTGAGGACATTTTGTCGGCATGGAACAGTGATTTTTGGTGTGTCCTAAAGCGAGACAGTTGCGGCATTGTGCCACGTCTGTCGGCCGTTTCTGGTATTGTCGGGGATGAACTATTGTCATATTTATTCTCATGACAGAGTGCAGAGGAGGGAGAGAAGTGTTCTGCGCCGCCGTGACACAGAAAAAACGTTGCGGCTCCAACGTGAATTTGGTGGGGTCTGTTTGGTCTGGGATACATTTTTTAAATTGATAAATGTGCTGGATTGAGTATCCGCACATTCCAGGTCTGTCTTGATGTCCGCAATGTCGGTTGTGGGGTGGAGGTCAAAAACGACTTTCTGTGGGAGCTCGGAAGCTTGACAGAAAGTATAGTAATGGATGTAGTTCGCTTCTAGCATTGTGCGAGCAGCTGTGAAAAAATCAAAGTTTTTAGTGAGGATTTGCGTTCCCCGAGCTGTGGGGAGAAGGGAGAACCCATCCCTACTAATAGCTCGTAGTTTCTGAACAAGTAAGTTGTATTTTGTGGCATCAGGAACCACTAATCTGTACTGGTTTTGTTTTTTCTGTCGTGTTTGTGGTGCAGCAGTTTATGTTTTGTGGGTGGAGATGCTTGAAGAGCCGGGATTGTTAACTGCTGAGGTTTTTTCTGTTACCTCCTTAAGCGGGGAAAACCTATTTTGTGTAGGAATGGTGTTTGTATGTGCCTCAGACGACACAGAATGGAGACGCTTGTTCTCCTGCGTTGTTGTTCTGTCCCCTTTTCGTTTTACTATCTGGAAGTCGGTTTCGATTTCAAATGTTTCATTTCCTGCGGCCGGTGTTGACGGTCGGGAGGAAGTTGGTGTGGTGATTGTTGGCGTCGTTGGTTCCGTAAGAGTAGCCAGGAGTATGTCAATGTGGTCGGGGATGCCTTGAGGAAAAATGTCATAAACAGTTTGGTGATTAGGTCGTCTCTTTGCCAGTTCTAAAAATCGCTTGTTTTCCCGGAGGTACTGTAAGGAGTACGGGCCAGTTCCCGTCATCCATGACGGCTCAGTCGGTTCCCCGCCTGCCGCCATGACCCGTGAGGGAGGTGGGGGAGGGGTAGGCTCTTTGTGGAGCGACTCTCGATGTGGTGTTGTTTGCAAATTGTGAGAAATTGTTGTTAGAAAAGTACCTAGATCGGTGCTATACACTGTGATCGCTGACCCACTAGGTGCTAGGCTCAAGATGACCTGTTTCCAGGCCGATCACAGTGTACAGGATGTGTGCCGCGAAGCTATTAGTCGTATACACCCAGAAGAAGCAGAGACGCACCCTCCTTAGTCGAAGGCGAAGTCAACACTGATTGGATTGCTGTATTATCCGACATGTTTTAGGTAAACAAGAAGGAAGTTGTCGCACCCGGAAGTAGTCATAGCCGAGATATCGACTCAGAAATTTAGAGTAATAATCAATATTCAATAAGGTGCGATAATGTGTCTTAAAAGTCTACGAAATAATTTCTGTTAAAACAAACTCACATATTATAGTAACCCAACACTAATATTGTAAACATAATAAAAATATTTTATGGAAGTAAATTTATGGTTAAATTGTTGTTTCTTTTGCCAATGAAAATTATTGTCTATAACCATTAATGACACACAGAATCTTTTTGTTAAAATAAAAGTTCTAACCAAATTTCAGACAAAAAAATTAATGACTCAGTAAATTTATAACAGCAATGACAAATTTACGTTGACTGAAAAAAATTTTAACACAATTTTAATACACAAAACAGTATATCTGAATCACCAAAGAATAACTAGAACAGCACACTGGGTTACAGAAACAGTGACTATCAAAATTAACAGTGAAACAAAACAATTACATTTTATCACAAAAAACTAAGTAAGATTAAACAGCCGAACTGGACAGGGGTTTTGCCGAAAATTACTAAAATATTCCTAGAAAAGGAATACAAATAGCAATAGTTACAAAGAAAACAAATAAAATAGCGGGTGTCACGAAAGGTGCCACACTATGCCAACATTGTGGAACACATTCTGGGAAAAGAGAATCATCTAGAAGATCTGCTTTCATTCTCTCCTAACACTGACACAATTGTGCAAGACAATGCAGAGTGGGGGAAGTAATGCCACTGGACACAAAAGAACCGTTCCAGGAAGTGAGCGTACAACAGCTGGAGGTGGTGAACAGTGAAGTCTTGATTAGTCAACTGTACTGCGATGTAGAGGAGGCTCAGTTAGGATGTGTGCACACACAAGCAAATAAAGACACATTTGCACAGAAAACGCTGTGTGTTGGCATGTAATTGATGGTCGCCTAGAAACCTGTTCACCTAGCAATTTGCAGAAATGGTGGTTATTCATGCCTCCGTATGCGAGAGAAAATGTTAGCTTATGCTCATAGCAGGAATGTACCGGGACACCCAAGCATGGACCAAACCATATGAAATTTGGGGAACAATTTTTTTTGGCCTGTATTCACAAAATATGCATGCCAGTACGTGCAACAGTGCACTAAGTGTAACTTGTTAAAGGCGAGGCGTGCAGTTGGAACACAACAACAGCATCCACACTTACCACAGAAGCTATTTGAAATTGTTTGTCTAGACCTTATCCCAGTACAACAGGGGCAAAAGGTCTATAATTATGGTCACAGATATTTTTTCCAAATGGGTGGAAGCATACACGGCAAGTAGCACTCATGCATCAAATATAGTGACAATGTTGAGTGAAGATTTTTTCCCCAGGTGAGGGTATCCTAAAAATCTCCTAACAAATAATGGGGCCCAGTTCACAGGGTAAAAGTGGCAAGAGTTGTGACCTGGTAGAGGGCAAGGCACATCAAGACGGCAATCTACCATCCACGTGTAAACCCCACGGAGCACCGCATCAAGAACTCATGATTCAACTGCGGCTCTGTGTTGATAACCAGCACGCCATGTGAGCTGACCACCTACCTACGCTTTGTTTATCTTTCGCCTACGAGTCAGTGCCGCCACCAGCAAAACACCTGCTGACAGACTTTTGGGACACAACCTGCACCTGCCGGGTGAGGACAACTGCCCAAAGGTGGGGAACAGCAGTGACCCAGCCAGCACCAACACTTGACAAAATCAGCACAATCAACGGCAACACAAGATGGACCAGCATCAGGAGGAGTATGTCGCTAAGTGACTGTCTAACACCACGTAGCCGCCATCAGCATTGCAAGAAGATAAGTTGGTGTACATGCATGCTCAACCACAGTCTGCTGCATGCGGAGACTTCTGTGTGGGCTTCCCGGCCAAAGGGAGTGGGCTTCACAAAGTCATCAATAGCTGTGGACCCACTATCTACTTGGTCCGACTTGGTAGGAGAAAGGCCAGAGTGCATCATGACGAAATCCGGCTGTCGTCGGGTGATGACTTCGACGAAGTCGGACCATGCACTCCAAGACCCCACGACGGCGATGCCAATGCCGAGTTCCCCCAGGTAGCAATGGAGGAGGAAAGTGCATCGGCACAAGAAGAAGAGGAGGTAACACTCCTGGTCACCAGGGGTGGATGCAGCGACATCAATCGCCACAGCGCCTATAACACCAGAGGCATCCACCTCCCCGTCATCACCCGCACCAGGTGACATCTCAGAATCCCCTGCCACAATGTCGACGGCATCAGGGCGATCACCAGGGGTGTCCACCTCTGGCGAGGGTGTGGCTGCCCACGGCAGGGAGGCAGCAAGGGTGCTGTCCCCGGCCAGGGGGACACAGCAATGTGGTCACAACCCCTCGGTCATTGACTGCCTGGGTCACTCTCAGCAGCAGTAGCAGGGCCAACGCAATACCAGCAAGCACTGTAATGCAAGTAGTGATGGCGGCAGTGAAGGCAGCGGGTCGGTTGGCTTGTTTCGCCTCCACCGATCATGTCGGTGGCAAAATCCGCCCCTGGGGTGCTTCATGTGAGAGGACACCACCACGTCCCGCACCACAGCAGGATTCCCACCACACCAGCATCTGCAACCGCTCCAGACACATGTGGGCCAACCAAGAAGTCCGTACGTACTGCAACCACGGCAGCAATGGAGGCAGCAGCCCACCTGTTGCAAGTAGCCACACCCAGCCTGCAAATGGCCTCCTGGGAGAGGAGGGGGTGTTTGATGTGTGCTCACTTCCCTCGCCTCCGGCTCGTTTGCCAGGCTGTGCATTTCTGCATCGCCGCCGGATGCATCTGCACTCTACTAATACAAGTGTAACAGTGCGGTGTGTTTAAAGGGGTGCAAGTGGGGAGTGACATAGTACAAGATAGTGCCATGTGAAAATAGGACGCCCTACAAAAATGGCTTTGTGGCTGACACAGCTACAACCCTAATTCAGGAGATACAACAGACATCCCTTTGTATTAATATGGAGGGTTTTTTTTGTCATATATTTATTGCAAGAGGCGAGTTGTGTTAATTTCAAGTGTATCATCCTCATTTCGTACCATATAATGTTCTAATGTTTGGTTTACAGTTTTAAATCATGCAGAGTAATTTATGGTTGTGCCATATTGCAAGCATAAACTATTTTGATGTGTTTTTATAATGTTGTTTAGCAAGTGTGACAGAAAGTAGTTCTGGTGTGGAGCACTAACTCACCAGGAGAGGTTTGCATGGCACAGCAGAACATTTAGTAGCATCTGGAACTCGTGAGGGCAAGGCTGCATCACGAATGCGTTCCAGTGACCCCACACCATTTTCATGCCAATCATTAAATATGCAATTGTTTATTAATTTATCTGAAAACTTTTTGCTTTCTAGACAACAGTGATTCCTGCCCTCCACCCCTATGGTTTGCATCACCTAGGGGAGCATAATACTTAATTTAATCCATTGTCTGGCTTCGTGCCATTTTTACACAGTTAGGTCTTACCAGCAGACCTTGCCCAGTGTTAATGTAAAATGTATACCGTGAGTGATGTTTCATTTCTGCAAATAAATACTATGCCTAGCAAGTAACAGTGTGTTTTTATGTAGCAGTATCTTCGGGCATGGGTACTTAAAATACCCACCAAAAGTGTTACCTTTTCGTCAAGTGTTTATGTGTATTTAATTAATCTTGCTACATGCATGATGCAATTAATCCATGTGTGTGGATGAGTCAAAATAGGCCACCATTTAATGAACAAACCAATTTATATATTTAATGCATTATATATGAGGGGTACATCAACCAAGGAAGTATACATCCAGGTGATTGGCCTACGATCCAGAGGTCTTCACAAGTCAACAGCTCCACCACAACTTCATTGAAATCATGCTGGCGATGTGTGGCACCTACCAGGCAAACAATATTTTAATGCCATGTAGTTATGCGAAAGTGGTTGAGGTTAGGTTTTCAGGGATCGAAAAGTGTGAGGTTAGGAATTTCTTGTGGTTTACTTGACTAGGTGCCAGACATCGCTCAAGGGCAGCATCAATGATGATGACAGTGTTGGAAGATGGAGACTCGGGACATTCTCAGGGTACTGTGGGCCGAATCACACAGGCACAAATCCCCATTGTGCTGGTTGCCCTGTGATGCATTGTTTCACATGTCGGAAATCGGTTTACTAAACGATGGACTATCTGGGCTGTCCATGTGCCTTGTAACTGATATAGCAAACAATTACGTTATTGGTAAATTATTATCAAACATCGTATATGCCCTACACCATGGATTATTAGGGCTATCCATACACCCAATTAATTATGTGATGCAGCACAAAATACACACAAAATAATGCCAGATACACATTAAAACACTTACGGGGAAATTTGCAGGGTTTAAAGAGCCCATACCCTGAAATGCCTTGCGGCTGCCAAAATATAATAACACGTTACACTGTCCGATGTTGCATTTACTTGGTAAATTACACTACATGTTTCCTCTCGAATCAACTTGATACAGTTTTGCTGGGCTGAACCTGGCGGCATGGGTAACACTACTAAAAGCCGAAGGGCTGTAATAAATTATTACTACTAAAATGAGGGCCGTGTCCCAGGCGGCATAAGAGAAACGGTTCCATAGTTAATGTCTTCTGCAGAATTAAATCAGTACAAAGATTTCTCGCATGGGAAAATGCGGAACATGATCACATGCAACCGACCCCTCAAGATGCTCGATGCTTACTAAAGAGCCCATGTTGCGTGGTCACCGCATTGATGGGCGAACGTGTCATGTGGCACTACATTCTGACACACTCTGCACTGAATCTCGCTTACCTGCTTGCTCAAAAATAGCATTACATAAAATTTAAATCATCAACACTGAATAATATAACGTTGCAAAGATGAAATGAAATGAATTGAACAAAACACACACCAGATGAAAGTAAACACAACATTGCAGAACACACTAGTAAGACACTGGGTGCTGAAAATGACTTAGGAGACAGGTGTATTTATTACACATGCAATACAGCTTTGCTTGGCATGCTCTCAAAAGCCTTCAATCATATTTCATGCTCTTTTATCTCACTATACATTACTCTGCGCAGCGGAGTTCGTGGCACTCAGCTGGGCAAGAGCGCTCGAGGCATTGGGCTTGTTCTGCACTAGCTTGTCCTACTCTGCACTGCACTCTTTGTACATGCTGCATGCATCACGCACACACACACACATTCCCGCACTGGTGTATCCATGTAGAGTGTGGACATCTGCTGCGGTGCCGTTGGAGTAATCTGCCTGAAAATGGGCTAGGGAGGAGATGAGAGCACACGTCAATTTCCAACCATCCCTAATCTCTACCTACACCGCCTCTCAAAATCACTTTTCACCCGCCATCACCTCACCACACGGCATCAAGGTACCTGTAATGCTGATTCTGTTTTCAGTGTCTCTTTTTCATGCTCGCTGAAGGAAGAAGGGAGAAAATTATAAATTTGTACATTATCATTGTGTGGGAAAAATGGGGAAATACAGTACTTATAAGCAGATTTTTAATTTCTTATTGTTTTATGTAAACTTACTCTAAAAATAATCAAATCAGTATCATTGCTTGGTGCTTTTAATTTTGTATCTTTAAGGTGCTTCATTTTAAACACCAGTAAAATTATGCGAAGGCACAAAAGTCTGCTTCCACATGAATTGTGATTATTCCCCCTTATTCTGCAACATCTGCAGTAAAAAAATTAAGTACGAACTTAATTCTGAAGTATTCCAACTTATAAAATAGGCTTACTTTAAGTAATTTACTATAGCAAACCAGTGTGAGTGAATAAATCTTAGTATAGTGGCTACAATAATCCTGGTTCTAATTAAGCGTAAGTGATAATCATACTATGTTTCTTAGCTTTACTATATCTGATCAAGGAGTTGTAAAGTGAGCTAAGAAAAAGTTCCTGTTTGTGAATGTATTCATGTTGATTTAGAGGTTTTCTTATCTCACTTGCATCTTTATCAGTCTACAGTGTTTTTTTCCTCACAGTCAATTAATGGTCGCATGACATGTGTTATGTACCAACTATATGCAAGCATTTTCATATTTTCTCGCATAATCGTCACACATTTTATGCTATTTTTTAAATTGGGTGTGAGATCATTATTAGAATACAGTGGATTCTCTGTATGCCATTTTCCAGGGTAATGTATAAAAATTCCATACATCTAGAATTTCAGTAGATGAAGTGACACGTACATCAATAAAATACAACATTTAACCATATTAAACTTAATGTTGAGTATAATGAGAGCGGTACATTATCTGTGAATAAAGTTTAACTTCTAAATCCAATAAAAATGGGAACTTTCAATAAAAGGATTACCATATTATTACTGCGAATAATACATTAAAATACTATTCATCCCGACATAACATCACTAAGTACTGTATATAATTGACTGTAAGTCGACACCAAATGCAAGCACATTCCATACTTGTATACCTGCCGCAAAAAAAAATATTGAACAGAATACAAGCCGAATTTTGAGTGTCTCGTGCACACTCAATCAGCTGAGAGCACATGTTGAGGTTATCAATTGGGCAGGGTGTTCATGGTGTGTGAGATGAAGAAGGGGAAGAATCAGCAGCAGGAGGGAGTGAAACACACTACCCCTCCGCAGGCTCTTTCCTTGTCCTAACCTGTTGGCAAGCATAGGGAGAGCGCAACGATATCGTGCCAGTTGCTAGGCCACTGTCTCCCTCCCCACCAGTCATGTAAGGAGATGGAACTAGGTCACAGTTGGGCTGTGTCGAATATAGCTAAGGGCAGCCGAAGTTTGCGTAATCCTGGCCACACATACACACTTGTTGGTGATGACATGCATGCGTGACAAACAATTGCATTTTGATTAATAATATCTCTACCGTTTTCAAAACCATGTCCATTGATTTTCCCCTTACACTTGAGATTGCTGCAAGTTACATGACACTTGGGCTCGGCATTTTCGCGTTATATGGCGACAAAAGGTATCAAATTCGTCATTTCAGGATATTGATTTGTTCAGAAGACACATTTCTAATGAAATAAATTATTCAAAATCCATCGATCTTCTCGCAAGAGTCCACTGAAAATGAACTTCATGCCTGGTAGTACTTAGTTTCAAAGTGTAGTGAAGTATACACTTCTGGGGGTATAATTATATTCAGAAGACGATGGATATTGAATTAAATGATGGCATTTAAAAGTCACTTTGGTTTTACACCAGATAGAAAAAATTGAACACGTAACTTACTAGAAAAACAAATCTTTAAATGCACAAGAAAACACCTTTGCAAAAAATAAGAGCTAAAGTTTACTGCATAACATTATCATGTGAAAGCATTTGCTTTGAAATACTACAGTGATGATGGGTGCAACTATGTTGATTGATGGATAATTATGATAACATTTCTGCGATCTGGGATAGAATCAGAAACATGTAAGAACAGCACAGTGCCATACCAGATTACTGTCACATGCTCTGTGACTGCAGTGATCTTGTTAGAAATTAGGCACTTGGCAGAGTACTTGAGAGCTCTGTTGTGTGGTGTATATTACAGGTCACATGAGTAGCATTATTGAATGCTTTATGTAATTTATTAATTCCCTTCTTGCCAGGTGTGTAATGGAAGGAAGTGAGGACACATCAGAGAGAAAGAGAGGGAGAGGGAGAGAGGAAGCAGCTTTTTTTGCTAGGAAACAGTTTCCTCTCTCATCAGGCATGTAAGGTGAGGGAGCAAGGTGGAATCTGACTACTTGAATACCAAGTATAAGCTGAACTGGAGAGCACAATACTTAATGTAAATCCAACTACAGTGAAACCCCGTATAACAGCCCCTCTTTTAACATTTTCCTGCTCAATAAGTTTTCTTCTCTTGGTCCACAAACATGTTTTCATTACAAAATTATCCTCGCACAAATATTCCCATATACAAGGTTGACATTTCCTGTAGTTGTTTACATAAACAGCCCATTTAAATATGATTGTTGTGAGAAATCTTATTATAAGGGGACAAAATATTCTCCAGCCGATGCAATATTAGGTAAACTATGAAAACAGATTATTATATCGCTATGTATCTTCATAGGAATTTTGCTAGGACCACTGGAAATGTTCTGTTGGTATTGGTTCTTGGTACATAGAGAATCCACTGTAAGTGATTAGATACCTGACAAAAACATCCAATGACACACATTTGAATGTTACATTAATTATTTTCCAGCAACATCCATTCCATCTGAACAGCATAGCTTATCAAATTGTTTGTTTATGGAAATGTACAATAAATGGGAGGGAAATGCATTATAAGAGTGCCTTGCAGTACACATTGTGCTAGGGGAAATGTTTCTAGAGAGGTGTCTTTGTGTCCTCCCTCTCTCGCCAGCCTGTGGGAGGTGGATACTATTACTTTGCTTTACACACCTCATAAGAGAGAAAGTGGTCAAGCAGCAAATACAGCAGCATCCTCCCTCTCTGTATGGCTTGTGTAGGGCTGATAGGGTCCATTCAGAGTCCCATTTTACACCTGAATGGTGTGTGACTTTCCAATAAAATGAGGGAAACAAATCTTCAAAAGGGGAAAGAAATACTTTAAAAGCCCTCGGCTGCTTTGTGCTACAAAAGGACATGGTACAATTTACTTCGAATTGTCCTCTCCCACTTTGAGAAAAGAATGGCTGATGATCAAACTCTCGCCACATATGTTGTTGAGAGGTCTGGCATATTGTATTCCTAATTACTCTGGCAAGAGATGTCTAAATGAGGACAGCAATGTTTAAATGATAACAATATTGTAACTCTTTCCAGCATTTAAAATTTTAGGTACATTATGTGATTGTCACGATTATACGATAAAACACTCTTTGTTTTTGTTGGCCTATTAATTTTGTGTGTGTAGCTATAATTCAATGTCTTGTTCTAGGCAAACTCTCTGGGTTTCAGTTAACGGTAGCTCTGACACAGTTGTTACATCAGATTGCTGAGCAGAGAGCACCTGGCAGCAGCGAACAATAACAGGAACTAGTACAGCCAGTTGTAGTGGAGGGGCACAGCATGTGTAGTGAAGGTGGGATGGGTCATGTGTGTAGTGATGGGTGCTACCTTGACAGGGAGAGTGGGTGCATGACTGTCGCGCAGGGCTTGGCAAGTTGGCCGCACTGTGAAGTAGTAAAGTAGCTCGACCAGACTCAGCAGGCTGCAGCCCAGGCACAGCCCCACGATGCCACCAAACGATGCTGCAAACACCACCTTTAGATTATTAGTTTGTATGCTCAAGTTTACAAAAGTCACAAAAACTCTGCATTCCTCAAGTATCATTAGTTGGGGAAAGTGGGGTTATTTGGGGAGATGGGGTTTGGGGGAATTAATCATTCTACTTATATTTGGTTACTTAAAATTGTTACTTATTAATTTTCCTATAAATTTCATTTGATCTATGAATCAATATTATCATTCTAACGATCGTTTATGTGGTTCATTCTTAAGTAGGTTTCTGTCGAATTTAATTAAATCGTGTATCGTCTTTAACAACTCTTTCAAAAACTAAAACAAAATGACTGAACCAGCATCTGAAATCTCAACGACTCATAGCGGAGGGAGATGTAGGAAAACTCTCTTAAAACTACTAAACCCCTAAACTCTCTCTCTCTAGGGATAAACTTCTTAAGTTGAGGCACTCTCCCTCAACTTCACAATTACCTGAACACCACAGCTCCTCTTAAGCTACATCTTATCGTCTACTCAACACTTCATAAAAATTAAAGATCACCATCCTACATCTCCTCCCTAACCATCTATGTAAACTTCTGCGTTATCGTCTGTTTCAACTTCCATGCCTGTTTCAAATCCTATCCCAGCAAACACAATCTGCCGGCAAAGTGTCGGAAAAAATTGTCGGCCCCATACATGTACTGTCGGCAACTGTCATTTCAATGCCAGAAGATAGCCATACGACAATGGTGTGACATCGGTTTTTGAGACAGTATGTTTGCCGTTAGAAAAAATACAACGGCCCACTGTATTTTTTTTTGGATAAATGGATATCGCCTAAATTATTTCGGCGTGATATCTCGCAGCCAACATGTCGCCAATAGCAAAAATTATATTCTGGCCCGATTCCGATTAGCATCTTAATTTTTTCGGTAAGCTGGCCATCGTCTTATTTATTCTGGCCCACTAACGTTTTCGATACATTACTCTTTATCACAATAAAGATACAAATATGATATCTTTTCACCGACAAACTTTTGTAAAGTGTTTTGAATAGGCAAGGTGTTAGCAAGTTGTTAACGTCATGATGTCTTTTTTGCGACAGTATGTTTGCCATTAGAAAAAAGACAATGGTCCACAGTATTTTTTAGGATAACAGATGGATATCACCTAATTTATGTCGGCGTGATATCTCACAGCCAACATGTCGCAAATAGCAAAAATAGTATTATGGCTCGATTCCAATATAGCATCATTGTTTTTTCGGAAAGCTGGCCGTCATCTTATTTATTCCAGCCTGCTAATGTTTTCGAGACACTGCAATTTATCACAATAAATATACCAATATGATGTCTTTTTGCCGACAAACATTTGGAAAGTGTTTTTTGAATAGGCAAGATATTAGCTAGCTGTTAATGGCATGATGTCTTTTTTGAGACCATATGTTAACCATTAGCATGTTTTTTTTTCATGATTATATACACGTCACGTGGTAGCCCATGGCATTTTTTTACTTTGAATTTTTTTTCATTTGTACAACTATCCAACAGATATATTAAAAACTAACAAAAACTATTTTGTTTGCAAGCCTTTGAAGAAATGAAGAAACAGGTTTTATAAAATGAGTTTTTTAAAATTATTTGTGAGATTTTCATGGAATTTATACATTCATTTATAATAATTTGTGTCATGATAAATTTTAAATTACTGGAGAGTATCAGCATCTTACCCCATTGTGTACAGGTTAGCATGCTGGGCTGTCCACTCAAGTGTCTTAGGTTCGAATCCCGCACTCAACAAGCAAAAGATTTTCATATCATATAATGTGTTGAGAAGTAAACGAAATGAATATATGTAAAGAGGAAATAACAATTACTGAAATTTTTTATAGAAAAGTTAAGTTTTTTTCATGGTTATACTGCTTATTTCTGGACATCATGTCGCTGCAGGTCCGGCATAATAACGGCATCCAGCCATTGCAGGTCTGGCATCTTGCCGCCATCCAGCCGCCGTAGGCCCTGCATCTTTCTGCCATCCAGCTGCCACAGGCCCGGCGTCTTGTCGCCATCCAGCCACTGCAGGCTTGGTGTCTTGCCACCATCCAGCAGCCACAGGCCCGGCATCTTGCCACCATCCAGCTGTCACAGGCCTGACTTCTTGCCGCCATCCAGCCGCTGCAGGCCCGACATCTTGCCGCCATCCAGCAACTGCAGATTCCGAAACTTGGCGGCTAGCTTTACCGTCCTAATTCTGGTCCTTACTTCTAGTCTATGTTGGGCCGGAATACATTTTGTATCTTGCCGTTAGCAGTACGGTGTATTTTTGACACTTTCAGCAAACAGTCAGCTGCCAGGTCATATTTCCATCGAGCCGCTTCCATTATAAGACATCGGGTCGGCATCATCTGGCTAGAGTTTGTCGGCTATCGTTTACCAGTCCGATTCCTGCCCGTACTTTTTGTGTATGTTGGGATGGCTCTGTGTTTTCAACTGCAGGGGACACTCCATCACAAGGGACTTTAACAACTGGGGTGGCATTGAAGCCCAAAACTTAATAATTCCATCAATTTTAGGTAGAGCGAAACACACTTTCACTGCATACAAGAGATAGTGTGCTATCTTAGACAGGCAATCACTGAATGGATGAAATTTATGAAATGATGTAACATTTAAAAAAAGTTCATTAAATAAAAAAATAAAATAGCTTCATGAAAAATTAATCAGTCATAAAAATGGAGGTGGAAATTTCTGTTTAGAAATAAAAGATGATGTTTTCCAAACATGTTTGCATTTAATTTAAACAACCAATAAATAAAATTTATACAAAAATATATATAAAATACAATTATTCAGACTTTGGTATACAATGGAAGGAATTTATATAACAACAAAAAGATAGTTTCATTTATAATGAAATTAATAATATTCTTTACCATAAAAATTTAAAGCTCAACCATAATGTCATATCTATTCATGTTTGAAATTTAATTTAATAAGAAAAACTTGGATGCAAGTACTCGAATAATTATTAGGAATCTATTCAATAAGAAATAGAAAAACCCTTTCTTTAAAAAATAACAGGCCATTAAAAAATATCTGAACTTAAAACTTATTTCTATAATTTTTCTTACTTTGTCTTTTACATTTATTATACTGGGTTTCAAATGTCTCAAGGAAGCTACTTCATTATTTACCGTCATGGTAAACAGCTATTTCTCAATTTAGTCTAACATTCTGCCGTCATAAGCTTTTCTTAATCCTCTATGTTATTGCAATTGGACACAAATTTACGACGGGAGGAAGATGTCTATTTACACAGATAAATAAAACTCTCAATACTGTTTTACTGTCATTACTGATAAACAACGGCCTGACCTACCGACTCAACTGAAACACTCTCTCTTTTGTCGGCATAGTCCTAAAAAATTAATCACTTACCGAAAAGAAAACTTATTAGTCCTCCTCTCCGATGATTTTTTCTTAATTAATATTAGACTTGGCTTTTGTTCCTTACTGTTATTAAAACTCAAATTTTACACATGATGCCGCCTAACTGGAGCCCCTGCGAGTTAAACTAAAACTACTTGTTCAAGATTACTTATCTTTTTATCAGCTACATAATTGTCTGCTCCTCCAGGCTTGCTTCGACTTCTCGACCGCGCCTTCTCTCGACCGCCCATCACTGACCGACTGACTGACTGTCGACTGTCCCTCTGACCACTACTGTTCCTCTCCCCACTCTACAACATTTCTTTAAAACTAAACCTCCCTCTACAGCTGTACTCCAACCACAAGACAAGCGCCTCACATCACCTGTCACCCGGTCTCCCAGCCAATCACGGCCTTCGTAGGGCACGTGCGGCTGTCCACAAACAAAAGTACAGCACGAGGTCATTCCCTTGTCCCCTTAGCTATCTAGACTCTGTTCGAGGCCCGCAGCACTCCTCCTCCCCCCTTCCACTGCTTCGGCCAACAAACACACAAGCTGTTGACTCGAAACGTCGACATTGGCTAATGACTCCAGGAACTTTTTGACACACGTGCAGCACAAAAACAGGCCGGACGACACAAAACAATTCGGGATAATGATGACTACGACTTTCCCGTCTCAGTGGCGAAAACACCAAATGAAAGACAGCTGCCCGATTACCAAGAGTTCAGCGATTGACTTAGGTCTTCACTCAAGGCAAACATTTCCAGTAACAGTTCTGAGAATGTCGATTGCAAGCTAAAGAAACTTCCCGATATGACAGAGAAAATGACCTAACGTTCTGACTTCCCAAATCCCTTTTAAAATAATTAAATCGCATCCTAAATATGACAAAGTCATTAGACCGAACCTTTCACAGGACTTAAAAAGGAATAAAACGAAGAATTATAGGCTGCTTCCAATAAAATCCAATTAAGGACCCTGCCTACAAAAATTAAAAAAATAATTGATCAAGAAAGTAGTACCAATTAAAATTCAAAACAACCACGACTACTAAGTTAAGGGCAAAGATAGATAATTTCAGAAAATTTGTTTTCTTTTATCCCCTTTGTTCAATGAAATCTGCCGAAATTTGCAAGATACTCGGTCAAAGACTTTTTCCTATCTTTGGGTTCACAGTTCATATAGTAATCGATAATGCCACCTATTTTGTTTCTGTTGAAATGAAGCAAAATGTCTTTCTAAAATTTATAACCAAAAGCCAAATTAAAATTAAAATTATTAAATCATTAGAATCATTAACAAAACACTAAAAAGGAAGGAGTCATATCTAAACAAATAAACACCAAGGGCAAACCTAGCCTCAAAATGACAAAAATTGAACCATGCCTAGGTATGCCCTGAAAATAATCCTAACCAAAACACTATAATTGAAAATTCCTAAAATCCTATGATAATTACTCAAATTACCTAATGGATGATGACAAAAAAAAAGGGAGCATCCCGAAAAATTAAGGGGTTCAAAAAAAAAAAAAAAAAAAAAAAAAAGGTATCCTAAGAAAAACTAAAACCGCTCAAAAATCGCAAAAGTACCGTCGTAACAATATAACATAAAACATCACGAGTAGAAGGATTATGGTGGATTGGAAACAATGACAGCTGGCACCGGAGCTCTGAGAACCTACTGCAGTGTCATTCTGGTCACCCAGCAGCCATATTGGAATCCAGTAACCATTGACTGGTGACCTTTGACCCCAAAAATAAAAAAAACATGAAAAAGTTCCAAAAATATCCCAAAATTGATAAAAAACGTATTATTAAAATTATTAAAAAATACTTTTAAAAATATAAAAATAAAATAAAAAGTAATAACCTAAAATGAATATTAATTTATAAAAAAATTTTTTGGAGGTCTCCTCTCCAGCAATTACGCATCCTGCCATCTTTGTCAGCAGGCCTCCACCCCCTCATCCAGGGTGTCGATTAAATATAAGTACCTAACATTTTAACCTGGCACAATGCAATGCAAATAAAACCCCGCTGCACTTACACCCATAACAATGGGTGCAATTCAATACACCGAATGCAAGTGGGCGGGGCTCTTTTGGCCACACATTTACATGTTTCCTCAATATTTCCGTTTGAGGAAGTGCTAACTTATAAAGGTGACAATTGACGTTTTCTTTGGTGAGTACTTAAATTTGATATTCAAGTGATTTGGTTTTTCCTAACTCTGTTGTAAGGACCTGAGGGAAATTTTAGCACAAGTTCTCAATTGCAGCACACTGCTGTTCATTAAGATGTCCAAAGGAATCAATGACTTGGTTAGACTCTGCCTTATCAACACAGGAACTATTTTGCTTAGTTTTAGAGCCCGCTAAAGTAATTTTTATTTTTGGAGCAAACTAAAAAAAAAATGTTTTGTTCTTGATCATCAAGTATTAGGCCAGTAGCAGCCAAGAATTCAGCTCCCAAAATAAAGTCCAAACCTAAATGTTCAGAAACTAGACATTTATGAAGCCAAGTGAAATTGTAAATTCTTAACTTAATAGTGGTGCAACAAGAAATTGGCAAGGCCTGTCTAGAAGCTGTGTAGCATCGAACATCTGATGGTTCTACTGATTTAGTTCATTAAAATTTCCAAAAAGTCTTACAGAAATAATAGTGCATGCAGATCCAGAATCAACAAGAGCTCTAACAGGTAATGGTCCTAAATTTACCTCAACATGTGGTGTTCTGACCTTTTGAATTCCCACAACATTAGGAAGCTTAACATGGCATACTTCAAAATTTGTCTTTTTTGTATGGTCATAAGGACCAAAAAAAACAGTTGAAACTTCTGGCAATGCTTTATATGATGAAACAGGTGAGTATTATATTGAGTATTAATAAACTTGCCTGGATATCGAGGATAGCAGCTCACTTGTCCTCACGTGCCTTGTTTTTGTTCAAGAATACGACACTGGCCTACTCTCTTACAGTACCTACATGGAGGTTTTTCCCGTGCTAGAGAGTCAGAGGGAGAAGGGGAATATGGCATCCTTAGTACCCTTGCTTTTGTGTTCCTTGTAACTTATATCAGTTTACCCGTGTGCATTTGATTTGGCTACAAGTGCCCAAGTACTTACCAGACTGTTAGATATGATTTTTCATGATGTGAAATTCAACTTTGTGTACAATTATCTGGATGATCTTGTCATTTACCCTGACACTTTTGAGCAACATTTAGACCACTTAATGGAAGCACTCTCTCGTTGGAAAAGGCAGGTCTAACTGTTAACCCTTCTAAGGTTAGGTTTGCAGTGAAAGAGATTTCATTTTTAGAACATAGAATGTTCTCGAGTGGAATTTCCATTGACCCTGATAGAACAAAGTCCATTAGGGATTTTCTGCCCCCACACAATGTGAAAGGCATAGCGAGATTCATTGGGATGATACAATTTTTTGGCAAATTTATTCATAATTTAGCTGAAAAGGCAGCACCACTGAATAAACTTAAAAAGAAATATGTTGTATTCGAATGAGGTGAAGAACAGCAAAATGCCTTTGACACACTAAAATGACATCATGCATCATATATAATCAAATTAAAAGGTAACCAACACTGGTGGAAATGTTTTATGAAAGAAAAGATCAACAGAAAGAACAAAATAAAATAAACATTTCAATGACTCATGGCTTTTGCTTTCTCAAATATCACTCTAATATCTTGTGTTATATTGCTCATTTTCGGCTCAAATGAGGGTTTTGGAGTTCTTGCTCTGTGGACTGTTTATGTCCACCTTGCCATGTCCTCGGTGGCAAGGGCCTAGCAAAGAGAGCTCTGCACTGCACTCTGCTATCGTTGGGCAGGGTGATTGAACCATATATTTCAAAACCCATTGGTTATTGATTTTTTTTTTAAATTCAGAGAATACACTTCAGTAGGTGAACTCTTTATTGCTTTTTCTATGGTTGGTGTATTAACTAATTTTAATCATGTCTACAGCATGGCTAGAGAAGCTTTCCAAAGCTTCTGTACTTCAGGTTCTTACGGAAGCAGGAGTGGAGGTGTAAACTGATTTCATTGAACACGTCGATCAAATAGTACAATAATATAGCGTAGAGCATAGTAATCTTGAAGTAGAGCCTTTCATAGTTGGGGAAGAACTGGTAAAATTTCTTTAAGATTTTCCCCAAGCATACTTAATATTGCAGCACCACCAAGGAGTTGTCCCCTAATACATAAAGATTAAATCTAATATTGATGCTGGCATAGGTGTTCCTTACGAGATCAGGAAAGTACTGTGAGGATTTGTGGACCCTAAATACACTAATTTCCTTGTTTTTTACCTCACTAGTTACGTGGATCTAATTCACAGTATTATCATGACAGTTATTTTGGAGGAAGCCTAGGGCAAAATAAAACAGCGACTCGTATTAAAGAAGTGCTTGTTTGGCCAGGATTAAATAAGGAGGTTAAACAACTAGTTAAGGAGTGTTTTAAATGTCAATGGGCTCAGCCCAGGAATGAAAAGATTTATAGTCCATATAATGCTGGTGTAGCCATATTCTCATGGGAATGAGTGTATTTGGCTGTATTTGGACCTTTGCCACATACTGCTGCTGGTTTCACTTCAATTTTGGCTGAAGTTGATAGTTTTACCAAATATGTATTGTTCTTCCCCTTGCAAAACAGAAGTCATCAGAAATTTGTAAAATACTTTGTCAAAGAATATTTCCTGTGTTTGGGTCTCCAGTGAGCATTGCAACTGACAATACTACATACTTTATTTCAGCAAATATGAAGAATATTGCATTTTCATGAGGGGTTAAATTAATCCAGACCACACCATATTATCACAAGGCATTGAGGGCATCTCAATCTGGATCTCATAGAGAATGGGATGTGGTGGTGTATGAATTGTTTCTTGCCTTTAACAGTGTGGTGAGTGATGCCACTCATAAGGTTCCATCAGAACTGTTTTTTGTGCCAAGCCTGTTCCACCCCTTGATAAATACTTGGGGGCTTCATGACTTATGTTTAGATTCTGTTAGAAATAAAGATCTGGAGTAAATCTGGAGAAAACCACCTTGAATTTGAAGAAATATCATTCTAGGTTAACTTCTCGAAATGTGAATGCCGCTGACTCGGTTTCTTTTAAAGTAGGAGACAGGGTGTTTCTGAAAGCTCACACTATTAGTAATAAGGCTGCTAGCATCAATGCGAAATTGGCACCGGAATTTTCTGGTCCATATAGTGTAAAGAGATTTTTGACCCCAGTGAATGTGCTCTTGGAGGATGAAGGCCATCCTGGAGTCTTTAAGAAGGCCCATGTTACCCAATTGAAGTTAGGATCCTCACAGTAAGATGAATTGCTAGGAATAATCCACTAGTGTTATTTCCCTTGGTATTTTGTGTAGATTTGTAAGTTATAACATGAAAAATTTGGCAACTGTGATCATCATCATCCAGTGTATGTATTGTGTGAAATTGGTTTTAACATCTGTTGTGTTTTTAGCTTTAGTTGGATGTCTCCCTGTGGGACAGGGGGTAATTGACCATTACATTAATTTACTTCATCTCCATGTAGCTTTTAAGATGTATACAAGCTCATTCATTTTTAGGGTTCCATCTTCATGTAGGTTGTAAGACGTTGTTTTGGGTTATTATAAATTGAATTGTGTATTTTTCAGTATGAACTTTTATGAAAATTCTGAAGTATTGAAAGAGTTGTATATGGGTTATGGATTGAAGCATTTAAAAATGATTAAGTGTAGTGTTTGCTGGTGCAGTGGTGGTCTTTCAAGATTTTCGCCTCAGTGAGGAGGAAGCTTGACTTCTGAGATTTTTGTCCTGGATTGATGCTTACACAAGCTATTTTTCTCTGTTGTTACGGAATGTTCCTGATGCTGGAGATGATGTGGAGACCAGTTGGACGATGGCACCCTTGTTTGGACCTGGGTGGAGGAGGGCCCCCTCGGCTGAGCTTCTGGATGGGATCTTCACCCAACCCCTTCTATGAGGGGGGGGGGGGGGGGAGTGCTGATTTATACCTGACACACTTTGTACGTTAATGTACAAAATCAAGCCATATTGTCGAGTGTGGGTGCTCGAAAAATTCACCATAAAATAATTGAAAAATTCTTTGTCTACCTGCCCGAAAAGTTGGAAAAGGCATGGCATTAACCACTTACCTACAAATTCTTGGTGCCTGGATGTGCATCGGCTCGTGTGGACAGATTTGTTCGATGCAGTTTGCCATTAGCTAGGCGATCGACCTCGAGAACGACACCGCACAGAGGTTCATTATCACAACATCCCATGCAATCGGCTTGTACTCGACTGTAGGGCGGCAAAGCGTTTGCAGCCATGCACTACAATCGCGTGGTGGCTATGAGAACTACTCCAATGATGTCACCCGCATGCTGGCCAGCAAGCATTGCTG
Source organism: Dryococelus australis (assembly GCA_029891345.1). Classification (NCBI taxonomy): domain Eukaryota; kingdom Metazoa; phylum Arthropoda; class Insecta; order Phasmatodea; family Phasmatidae; genus Dryococelus; species Dryococelus australis. The sequence goes on from CM056996.1 coordinate 141,283,987, forward strand.
CGTGGCTTTCGGCAGGGGTGGAGTGCTGTGTGACGACACATCCTGCCTCGCGTCAGAGAAGAAATGTAATTAGGTGGACGTGCATGTTTCACCCATATTTGGACATATTTTTATCCCGACTTTTATTGGACATTCACATTCATATCCCTCTAAGGAGGAATGCTCACCCTCTAAAAACAATTACCAGCTGTTGCCTTAAATGGCCATCTTGTTTTCTTTTGGCCGAAGTAAGGTTCTAGACCCCTCACAGGGGTATTGCTTGTAAATTAGTATAAATTCTGGCCCGATCTTTAGACTGGGGTCGATTGTCACCACCCCAGAGGGAACACCCAGCAAAGTTAAGTAATGGTTTCCTAGGATAAAATTGAAATTTCAGCTGGCTCTTATGGCAAAAATATGGTGGACACACTTTGTGTCATGAAAAATAGGAGTTTAGGCACCATGTTGGTGACCAAGTTTTAAAGTAATTTCTTTGAGAATGCTTTAAACCTAAAGAAAAGGGGTAAAAAAGATATGAAGTAAAAAAAAGTGGATTAAAAAAAGTTTTAAAACAACTTAAAAAGAAAACAGAAAGATAAAATTTGTGATGTTTTTAATTGGAAGTCTTTGCCAAAAGTTAATGTTTTCTGAACATGTTTCACTATAACAGTTTGTCACTTCCGTTGGCTTCTAGTGGACAAACTATTGAAGAATTTAAGAAGGGTTTTCCTTAAAAATGATTGATTTCCGACATGCTTTGTAATTCTAAATCATGAGTCATAATTGGATGGCCTTTTGTGGTCCAACCTGAATATTATTTGGTGTCAAAATTGGTCTGTAAGTTACATAAATAACTTTTTTTTTTTTTTTTTTTTTTTTAAATTTGAAAAAGATAGTCTTGTATTGTGTTTTAATGGCCAAAGAAAATACGAAATAGATATATTTATATTTGGTATTATAGGAGTGCCATTCCTCTGCAATTATATTTTTGGCAGATCTACAAGTGATGGTAGCAGTATAAATATAACTTACAAAAAATATAAGCATATTAAAAATATTTAATGTGCTATAGCTCTTATGTGGGCATGTAGAATTACCTGGTGTAGACAGCACACCTTTACTATACTTTTCTCCTGTATTCATCTGGGAGGCTTATAAGCCTAAAATTGAGGCATATTTAAATAATTGTTGTAATCAAATTTCATAATTTTAGCAATCTTCCAATAATGTATTTTGGAAAAATATTTTATAGACCATTTTATTTAAATTTATATATATATATATATATAGTACTACAAAGATAATAAAATTAAAAGGTAACCATTACTGGTGGAAACAAATGTATATGTGTGTGTGTGTGTGTGTGTGTGTGTGTGTATATATATATATATATATATATATATATATATATATATATATATATAAACATACATACTGTACTTAAAGTTGAAAACAAATAATGTTTTATGAAATAAAATATCAACCGAAAGAACAAATAAAAGAACAACACAATGACTGATGGCTTTTTCTTTCTGAAATATCACATAATATCTTGTATTATATGTGCTCATTTTCTGCTGAAACGAGGGTTTTATATATTATTCGATCTCTTGTTCTGCGCACTGTTTATGTCCACGTTGCCATGTTTTTGGGGGCAAGGACATAGCAAGCTCCTAGAAAATGTAAACTCATGCTACTATTTTATGAGAATCTAATACACTCATGAATAGAAAATATTTATATGTGTTTGTTATAAGAGGAAGGGGGTGCGTCATTTTCTCTCCCATCGTATCCGCAGCATCGGGCTTTCAGAATCACGAGCTATATAGGTTTCGAGGACGAAAAACATTTAAAAAAATTTGCAACATATAATGTAGGCTAATGTGTACATATTAACTTTAAAAAATCACTATATTGAGCACAAACAGATATTTTCTATCGCCATTCCTTGCATTTTTCAGGGATACCGAGATACCATTTTTCTTTTTGTGTGTATTTAGAGCTAGCATTTCGCACACGATGTGTTGCTGACCAGCCTGATAATTCTAGGAATCTATACCGAATCAGGTCATTATTATTCTCTTTGTAATCCAATGAATGAGTCTGATGCCTAGTGGGGTATCGGCACTGTTAAACCAAAGTGCGGATATGCTGATTTGCTGCTAGCAGGGTGGTCACAGGGCCTTGAACTTGAGTTATATATGGTTGCTGCCAGCTAACCAACGAGGGAATTCACTCGGGTTGACACGAGACTATTTATGTGGCTGTGGTCGAAAAGCCTGGGCTAAATGATCTATGTCTCATAGCATCTGAATATGGGGATGTTATGTGATTGCTGTAGATTTTAATTAATTACAAAAATAAACACTCGAGTTGGGCTATTGTGGCTTCCCAACACGCCTTTCGTACATTGCAATAAACTTTCTACACAAACACACATTAACACTAAAAGACTCACGTGGCGGATATCGTGCGGAATAATGGTCCGGCAGCCTTATCTCATCAACAGGCGAGAATAAAATATACACAACAAATACGTTAAATAAAAATGCTGATTATTCAAGATTGATTATAAGATGGCACAAGATTGAAAAATTCGGGTATGCGGCATGAAGCCCTGCACTGGCTGAATCGGCAAAATAGCATAGGCGCAGTGAACGAAAATTTAAAATATTTGATAAACCAAAGGGGCCATGAATCTGCTACAGGTAGGAGGCATGCTCGCAGGTGCAAAAAGTAAAGAAAATGTTCCAGATAACTGAAAGTCTATTGTAACTAGCTGATCATCACAAAGAGTTGCTTCACCTCCGAGCTGCGAGATACATGACCTTCCCTGACGCCTGACAAACCAAGACTTAAGATGGTGGCATGGCAATGTTGACGCCTCGGTACCGACGCTGTGCCATACCAGAAGATCCCTTGCACAAATAATTACATGAATTATATGTGACACAACACTAGATGATATATACATAAGATTGCATGGTGTGCAGTACCCTTGAAAATACAATAAACTAAACACATAAAATTTACGTGCAGCTGAATTTTGTATGAATATTTAGTTTCTTTAAATTTGTCTCTCTGTTTCCTGAAAAAGAAAATATACATAAACATACTGATAAATACAAAGGGAACCATACTGCATTAATTTGTGGAACAACAAATTAAAATTTAAGTTCTGAAAAATATTCCAAGCAATTTTTGTGTTATGTGGTTCGAAGAGTCCATGCAGTACTGTAAGTATCAACATGAAAATTTCAGTGATTTAATATTTTTCTTTATTAAAAGGGCTCACTGCCTGTGCCCTTGAATCAGTGATTATGATGCACTAAACACGTTTACAAAAAATTAACAGATGGCTAAGATCCACAAGCATACATGGTCGCTACTTGGCACTGTAATGGTTACATGAATACAGTTGGGATTTTGCTACATTCATTTGCTTGTGGTTACTTTATTATGGGACTAATTTTAAGATATGTGGCACTTCATAAGTCACTATTTAAAGTAAGTTATGCTTTGTGGCATTAAAAAGCACTGTACGACTCACATGTCTTTGTCGGTGGCTGTTAGCCTGCAGTAGTGCATGGTGTAGCCACCGCTCTGCATCACATTGTGCTCTCTGGTCTCCCTCCGATGGGAGACCTTTTGACCCGTGCCGGCTCATGATGTCCTGCAGCAACGCAGTCCATGTCAGGGGCATGACCGCAACTGGTAGTGGTGTGTTCCTCTGTTCTCTTGTAGCTCTGTTGCCAACATGCTGTTCTGATGTCTCTGCCAATGTACTGTGGCACTGCTGTTGCAACACCAGTACTTCTGTATTTCTGTAAAATGCCCTGGCGGCGCTGTGGTTGGCAAATCAGGATGCCAGAGGCATCGCTGCTGTTCTCGTCGTTGTCCTGCAGTGATATGCTGTCACGTGCTGTGATGGGCCAACTGCCCACTTCCCTTTTTTCCACCACCGATCTGGTATCGGGCATCGAGACACCGGGCGTCGGTGTAGAAAGTTCCTGTTGTGCTGTGGCTTTGCTGTTGATAGCGGGCAGCAAGTAGGCCATGCTACCGGGCACGTAGGTGCTGGCAGTTTGGACTGCTCTTGTTGGAAGTGCTGAAGCCGTTGGCAGGCTACTACATACTTAATTTGTCTCTTCATCTGCTCCCAATTTGGGCGTCGAGATGCTGGGCGTTTGCAGAAAGAGAGGCAAAATTTGTGGTTGTGCTGCATTTGTTGTTACCTCTGATAGAGTTGAAACTATGTCCTCTTTCAAGAGATTCCTATTGGGCATCGGGACACCAGGCGTCGATTGTAAAGTTGGCATACCTTGGGCTGTTCTGAGTGGCATTTGTTGTTTGGAGGGAGTGTTGAAATTTTCGGCAGTTTCTTCGGAGTCCGCTCGATCCCTATCGAGCGCCGAGATGCCGGGTGTTAAGTCAGTATTCCCCAATGTCGAGGCGTCCAATTCAACTTGTTGAGTGAGCCAGGAAGGGGGTGATGCATTGTTTACTCCCTCGTATGTGGCTCTGATGTCCTCACTGTGTAATTTGACTTCCTTCTTTGCACTCACTTTTATTCTGTGTGTGGTACTTAACCAGCTGACTGGTAATGGGTATGGCCCGCTCCACTTGGCTGCTAGTCCAGCGCAGAAGTTCTTGTTTCCTACAAAATGCGGATTTTCACGAATGTACACCATTTCTCCCAACTGAAGTGGTTTCGGTGGTCACTGAGTTGTGGGTAGTCAGGATTTGATCTAGCATACCTGTTGTTCATGCACCTGTTGCATAATTTCTTCCCAGTTTTCCCATCTATCCGTGTTTACCGTTACATCTCCTGGGCAGGCCAGTTCTCCCGGTCATGCTAGGTTGTGTCCCTGCAGCACTTCTGCCTGTGTTTTCCCCGTGGCTGCATTTACTCATGTCCGTAAACAAAACAGGATGGATGGCAGGTGATGCGGCGGATCGTTTCTATCAGTTACTTTCATGGGCGTACTTAGAGATTTTATTCTGGAAAAAAAAAAAGGGGGGGGGGGTGGTTGAGAAATCTTCCTATACTCAATATTAAATAATCATTCACTCCTATTTGGAGTCTATGATTCTATTATATCCATTCCAAATTGGTGACAATTATTATTACATTTATGTATCTCGTAAACAGCAAAGGCTATAAATTGGAAATTGTTCGTAACATGTAAATAATCTAAATCTTAACATCCACAAGACAGGTTTTACATGGATACCAAAAAAAATTTAATAATGTAACAACATGCACTTGTAATGTACAGTACTAACACACAACACACACTTATGGTTAAGCTGCACTTACTATTAATTCCATAATAAATATTTAATATTAATTTGAATATTTTGTAACTGTCTTGCACATAAATGTGCATTAAAAAATTGTTTCTCACACATAGTGCAGCATGGTTATACTTTATTCTGATTTGACTATGTAACCCAGAGCCAGTAAACTGAGAATTAGTCAGCTATAACAATAAAACAGTTTACAACAAAAGTGTGATTTTAACACAAATGTCAAATTTCAATGTAACAAATGCTCTTAAAATAGTATTGAGTTCTCACATGATAAAAAGCAATGTGTAAAAGTTAAGAACTATAGAACATAATATATTAAATATAAATTACACTATGACTCGCTGTACCTCCAGAGGTACTGGAGGTGTGTTCGTGTCCCACCTGAGAGCAGGTGTGGAACAGGAACTGATGATGTGCTCGGCGCGACGTTCAGTATATAGAACGATTGTTGATGGGGGTCGTACGGCTCTGGATACGCGGTCAACATGAAGGAGAGCTGGGTGAATTTGTCCGTTATATTAATTAGAGGTAAAATATTGCCTGTGGGCGAGGCTGTCAGCCACTTTGAACGCCTATATTATCACGGAAGTTACCCTGCTTAATGGAGGCAGGGTAAATTTAAAACACACTGAAATACACTTTGAAAATTTGAAGGCTGCTATTAGGATGCAGTACCCTATGAACTCAGGAGAGTTAAATGCAATAAACACGTCTAATTATGGCATGACAGTTTTATTACCGTAAAGGTACAACGGAATATTACTGCACTTGTTAATGCGTACCTTAGTTTAAGTGGACCCGGCACTCTGGACCTGCCAGTGGTCGCTATTGCTGGAAAATAAGGCGTGGGCCTTACATTGTAATTACTTGAAATGCGTCCCGTGCGTGAAGTCCAGGTATGTTACATCAGGATGCAGGGAGACCTCCCTTCGGGTACATAAAAGTACTAAAAGTTTCTTGAATTACGTTAACTATGGATATGAAAAAAATGGAATCTATATTGAATTGCCGAGGGGGGTACGCAGAGCTTACCGTCTTCCCTGCCTGTTGTCTGGAGTGCTGAAGTCTGACTAACGACATGGCGTCGGTTTCACCACACGTCCGGCGAATTCGGCACCAAAATGAAAACATGAAAAAAAACTGAACTTAATAAATAACATGATAAGTGAAATTGATGTTGTGCATAATTAAGATTGCAAAACTAAAACACATTGGTGACATACTCGTGAATGCCGGAGCCCCAGATGGTTAAGAATGTGATGTCACGAGAACGTCACCACACTTGATGGGTGATAGTAAATGAAATGATGCCTCAATGATTCTCGATAGATGATTACATGTACACTCTTATAATTAACATTTTAGAATCGGCATGTAAGAAAAGTGTAATGACGTTCTTGTCGACCTGCACTGATCGAGAACTGAGTCCGGACATGATCAACAAAAGGTAGGTACAAGTTTTCTTGGAATGTTCTTCAGTAGAATCCGTAGGAACATTAGCTCTGTGAACTGTCCTTGCGACTATACGGAGAATCCTGATTTCCTCCCTCACTTTTTCTAACATCAAAGATGAGGCTTTATAAATACCATTGAACTTATGTGTATTTCCCCTAAGCTCATCAAGTGTGGTCACGACATCGTAAAAAAATCTCAGGGCTGCTGCAAGATTGGAGTTGACAGTTTGGAGAAATTTGCAAATTGCTAAATTGTATGAAAATATTTTGTTCGAGGTATTCAAAGCAACAACAAGTTGACTTTGAATTGTTACACAGTACAACTGATGGGCTTTCTGTGATGCTTCTTTGTTGGCGAGTTTTTCAGTTTTTAGAAGAGACTGAACAATCGGCTCATACATTTCTTTGAAACGCAGCACTGCTTCATGTTTGTAAACACCTCCGAGTTTCACACATTGCCAGCAAATTTGATTGTGCAAATGAAGGCAAGAGTTCCTTAATGGTTTCTTTGAGTATGGCAGTATTTTTTGCAGACATCCTAAATAATGAACCAACTGACTGCACTGTACCAATGCAGTTACGAATTGCAGGCAGAGAACAAGATTATGTTGGTATTAGGTTTGAAGAATGAGTGCTACAGTGAACATACAAAGCCATTTTACTTACATAGGCTTGAGCACCATGTAAATTGCCACTCATAGATGATGCACCATCATAGAATTGCCCAATTAGGCACTCATCATGGATGCCGTGGTGTTTCAGTGCTGCAATAATGATTTCTGCAATCCCTTGTCCAGTTAAATCTTTTACAGGAGTAAATGAAAGAAAACCCTTATGAATTTTATTTTCATCAACATCTATCCATCGAACACACAATGAAAGCTGTTTCACTGTTACTACATCTGTAGTCTCATCTACAAGGACTGCAAAACACTTTGCTTCATTTAATTTGTGAACGATATGCTCTTTAATAATGTCACCACAAATGTAAATAATTTGATTCTGAATTTTTGGGCTTGTATACATTGTTTTTTTGCACCACTCTCTATATATGTTTTTCCAATACAGAATCCCCTGTTTGAATACAGAATCTTAGAAGAGATCAAAAATTACCATAATTGATCTCTTTGGCTTGAATCGTAACAGTTCCTGCATCATGCTTACCTCTAGAGATTTGAAAATGCAAGTTTAGTTTTGTTTTTACAGGTAAGCAATAATCATTAGGGGGAGTCTACGGACACTTCAATAGATTTTCTTTGGGCAAATCTTTCAAATTGTTTTTTCCAACAAAAAGTCTATTGTCCCACCGACTGTTGCATATGTTTAACACATTTTGCCCTGAATTTAAACTTGAACAAGTAGGATTTTTATGATTTTCGACTTTTGGTGGTGTATTTAATTCTACAGTTAGTTTACTCCCACCCACATAATTTATTTATTAATTTTTTCACAACAAAGTTGGTCAATGATGACTGTTTTTGGCTGGAACGTTTCATTTTCTGCGAGAAATAGAACACAGTTAAAAAACAAGCAAAGCTTTATTTTTTACTGTCTATTTTGATTTTTGGTTTTGCTGTACTTTCATTTCCTGAGCTTGCATAAATGATTATAGTTATAATTTGGTACAATTTTAGGACATAACATAATAAACTAAAACTTGAAAGGATAATGCAGTTATTTGGATTAAAAGTTAAATATTTCAATTGTGAAAACTGAAAGCATAGCATCACAAAATACATGGCACTAAAAAGAAAAAATGTACATATATAACATTATCTGGAGAAACTTAATAACTATTTTTAAATAAAAAGACATCTTTGTTTAAAATTTCTAACAAACAATGAATAAAAACTATAATTTTTAAAAATAGAATTTAGTTTAGTTTTCTTGGCATTTTGAAATATTTCCAGTATGGTCCTCGTTTTTTATAGCGCCTATTGGTAAGTGTGTGTGTTGTTTATAAACAAGAGAGTACATCATCTCAACTTGAGAGAGTGAGAGCATGAAAGAGTGCTCTCTCAAAAGAGTACTCTTTTAATCGAGAAACTGCCTAAATTGTTTGAAATACTTACCTTCATAGTTTGATTAAGACAGTGGCATAAAATTAACGTACTTACACTGCCCCTAATTTATGAAGGAATCCGCAGGTACACAATTTATTCTCGCTAAACAACACACATGAAAAATTCAAGTCTATGATACAAGTAATAATTAATTGACCTGCAAACCTCAACTTTAGGCTAGTATCAATATTTACACTATACAACAGAGCAAAAACGCCAAGCGCAAAACTCACCACTAAGGCTACCTACCCCCCAATAAAAGAGGAACTACGAACTAGGAAAGGGAGGAGTATCGATTCTCTTGATGTACTCTATATGCAACACATCTTGATCTATCGAAAATGATAAGTTACATAAGTCACGTATATAATATATGGCTACATTTATTAAAGTACTGGTAAACATTGAACATTCAAAGAACTATTTTTGTGCAACACAAATGGAATAAAAAAAATTAAAAATTCTGAGGGGGGGGGGGGTGCTTTAACCCCCAACTCCACCTCTCTCCTCACCCATGGGTACGCCCATAATTACTCAACATGGATCACTCGAAGGACAGCCTTCTAGCAGCGCCATCGACTACAATGTTGTCTTCAGCTGTTCTGGTAGCTCCTTCACATGTGACTGCAACGGCCGCACCACTGACAGAGCCCTCTTGTTCTTTGGCTGTACCACCTTCAACAGAGCTGACTCCATCAACTGATGCATCCTTGCTGGAGAAATCTCATTCCTGCAGCTACTGCTACAAAGTATTTTCCCACCAACACATTGCACGCCATCATGAAATTCATGGTTGTATGAAGAACCCAAACCAGATACGGTATCGTTGCTTCAAATGTAGGTCGATGTTCTACCGAAACAACAGTTTCTGCAATTATATAAGGCAGTGTAAGGTTAAACTGTGAGGCGCATCGATTCTTCAGTGTGGGTTCTGTAAGAAAGAGATCCATCAAATATCACCATTGCTGTGATAATTTCCAACAATCATCGTTTCTCGCTTCCTCCTCCCCCTACGTCCTGTATGTACACACTGCCTACATCGGTTCCTGCACCTTTAAATGAGCCAAAACTCCTGGGGCTAGCACTGTACTAGCAGCCTATCGGTGTGACTTCTGCTGCATGTAGATTGTATTGTAACTCGTCCTGCATCACCAAGAAGTTTACAGGTGTACAAAAGTTTGGTTATGATTTATACCTGGGATCAGCTGACGTGAATCGGAAACGCATGTGAAATAAGTAGATGTAAGTTTTACCCAATAAAATATGTTTTAGGCATAATTGCGAGTTTCATTTATTACTTATTTGCCTAAAAAACAGTTTGGAATTAAAGAAAAAAACAAACTACATTTAAGGAATAAATAATTTTATAAGGTGCATTGGGGCATTAAGTATCTTTAAAATGGAAGAAAATACCTTTTTTATAATCAGTCTTAAAGTTTTTAGTAAAAAATTATCAATTGTATAAGTAAAGCATGCAGTTATGCTGTTGATTGGAATATTTTTTAAATATAGGAATGAGAAAAGTTACAGGTTTTTTTTCAAGTCTCTAAATATGAGTTTCGTCACCTACCCTGATGGCTGAATCGAAAGATTAACGCAACCTATGCGTTGAAAAAAGAATCCAACATGGATGGCATGGCGCAACCTGTACTTTAAAAAACATAAACACATATGACTGAAACCTGGTGGGTAAATTAATACACTAGCACCACCTAGGTTATTAAAAATATATATGAAATCCAGCATAGCCACCAGTTACACCTAACAAAATGGGAGACGAACAAAGGTGAGAGTCTACTAAGATGGCAGTCGAATGAAGGAGACAGCCTACCAATATGGTGGCCATGATGCCTACCAATATGGCAGTCGAATGAAGGTGAGATCCTACCACGATTGCAGCTAGTTGCACCTACCAAAATGGCAGTCAAACACAGGTGAGAAACAGCCTACCAAGATGGTGGATGTTACACCTACTTGGTCGAAAGGGGTGGAGGCCTGCCAACAAAGATGGCAGAATGAATAATTGGATGAAAGCAAACATAAAAAAAAAATGTTTTAATATTTTTAAATAATATAATATTAATAGTATTTTGTAAATTTCTTAATATTTTAACAATAATTTTAGTAATTTTTTTAATTTTATGTTTTTTTTTTTTTTTTTTTAAATTTTGGGGTCAAAGGTCATGGGTCAAAGATGTTGGTCGAAGGTCAAAGGTCGCCAGTCAATGGTCACTGGCCCTCAATATGGCCACTAGGCAACCAGAATGACAGAGCAGGAGGTGCTACAGGCTCCGGTGGCAAATGCCATTATGTCTGATCCGCCATATTCCATCTATTATCATGCAGCAGTGCAACAAACCCCAATGGAAACTACCAAAATACAACAGAATCCAACTGACTACAGCACGATAGAAACCAAGAAAATGCAGCAGAATTCAATTATAACAATTTGAATACAGTATAACCTAAAAGATTATGACACAACAGAAACCAACAAACATGACAGGAACAACAAACACAACAGAAACCAGTAATACATCACATAAACCAACAACCAACAAAACAGAAAAGAAATCAACAGAATCCAACAGGAACACACAACACAACATAAACACACAGAACATAACAGAAACCAGAAGATAAATTAACAGAACACAGCAGAAAACCAACAGAACACCACAGATACATTAGAACCCAATAGAAAAAAATACAAAACTCTTTGGAAAGCAGTTAAGGTTACTACAATAAAGCATTAATCGATATAACACAACATGAATCGCTATAACACAACATAAACCAACAAAATGCAACATGAACCAATGTAAACCACTAGAATAATTCCTAACAGAAACCAACTGGCCACTGCACAATAAAAACCAACAAAACACAAAAGAAACCAAAGAAAATCACCAGAATACAACAAAACCCAACTGACTATAGCAGAACAGAAATTAGTGGGAACCACTAGAACACAACAAAAGTAAACAGAATATACAACAGAAACCAATGGAACACAACAGAAACTAACAGAACCCACTCGAATTTCACAGAAAACAATAGACTACATCACTCGCAGAAAACAATAGACTACATCACAACAGAAAACAAAACAACAGAAACCAATGGTAACCACTAGCATAAAACAGAAGCTAACAGGCTATGGTAAATTAAAAACCAACAAAGCACAACAGAAACCAACAGACAAAAGCCAATGGAAATCACTAGAATACAACACATACCAAAAGATTAATTTACAATGGAATGCAAAATAACACATTGGAGATAGTCGTACTGGGGTACGACTATCTAGAAAGACTATATAGAAAACAATAAAAAAACAATGGTTCCAACATTTTCTAACAACAGGAACCAACAGAAAACACTGAAATGTTCTCTGTCCACTAAATTTGTATACGACAGAACCCAGGGATCCAATAACAGATATTGGATCTCCAATGGATAACAACAAAATTCACCAAAAATACATTATGATAATAATTCCACACAACGGAAACCACTGAAATCTGTATAGGCTTTTGTTGGTTTCTAATGTAAATTTTTGGTAGGGCAAACAAACTACCACATTACTAGCACCTGTCATAAGGCATGGGTGACTTTTACATGTTAAACAACATGAATGCTTATATGTATGAAATCCCTATCTGAACTGAAACCATAAAGTGTCATAAAGCCATATGTCTGAACTGGGGTAGTTCTGGATTCAAGGATGAAAAAAAAAAAAAAATTAGTAATCTGGGCTAGTTTAGCGAAGTTTTTGTAAATGTCTTTGAATTGTTTTACATTTACCCACCAACAAAGGGCCACTATCCTGCCATCTCGGAGTAATATCTCTCATGTTGTACAACAGAGGAAACAATAAATGCAAATTCTGGATCCACTAGGACAACTAGGTGTTGGTCTTGTAACTCTTCCCTTCCTAAGGCCATGAATCTGTTACCCTATTAATGGGGTTAACCAGTGGCTTGTTTGTGGTTGATGAAATGTGTATAGCCAGAACAGATAAGATTTTATGAACCTTGAATTGTGTTGGCTTACTGACTGGCTTGATATTCGACTGGGCTGGTGCAAATATGGCAAGAACAGGTGGGTGATGGAACTGCAGCTTTCTGATTGTGGGCATTTGGACTAGAGGTCGGTTCACTACAGGCTTAGGCTGAGGTGGAGTCGGCAGTCAGGGTCAGATAGCTGAAGTTACTGCAAAACATCCTGGCAGGTAAACTGGTATGAACACTGGCCAATTTGATTGCTCCGGCTGGTACCCAGCCAATGCGAGCATTCCTCTTTAGAGTGGCTTCTGCGTTCAACTCTGTATGTGTGAAAGAACTTGATCCCGGCAACAAGATTCAAGGTGTATCTTTCGGGCGCTCTGGCTCCCAGTCCTATGTTGCTGCATACTGGCAAACAGAGAGAGAGAGAAGATAGCAGGTGTTCAAGGCCGCAATATCAAGTGCAACCCTACACTCCCCAAGAAGGTTCACAAGCTCATGTCCTTCTTGTTCCTCCCCAATTTCACCACCCATGGTTCTCGCTCAAAAAGTGGGGCCTCCCTGCGAGGAATATCCGGCAATGAAGACTATGGCCCTAGACACTCTGACCTCGACCCTGGTGGTGACTAACAAGGCGGAGGGGACGTGTACATTGTCTTCACTTTTGGTACAGAGTGCAGGACTACCTCAAGCCTAAAGGGTGTGTGGGGAGTTGAGAATAAATTATAGGGGACACCGAAATAAAAGGTACAGTAGCACATCTCTGTGAGGTTACTTAAAAATAGAAAAACCTAGGTTTGAGTATGCTCTTTTATTGTTGCCAATCCACAATGAACACACCAATCTGAACTTGATCGGATGTCGAAGGAAGGCAAGTATCTGATTCTGGGATGTAGTGCACTGTGTCGTTTTAAAATACGTCACGATTATTTTACTGTTGTGTCACTAGTAATAAAGGTACTATTTTTAAATATTTTTGAAACCTCATTTCTGTATTTGATTCAGTAAAAACAATTGCGAGTAATATTTTATGGTTTAATTACCTTCAGTATTTAATTAATCCAATAAATAATTATTTTATTATCTGTTTGAGCATCTATAATTTATTTAATAATATATATTTGTCCTGTGTTATGACATAACTCTTCATGACAAATATTTTATTTAATTATCAGAGTATATGTAATGTGTTATGTACATATTTTTCTCGTGACATTAATTACAATTCAGTTTTAGCCTGTGCTTTCAAAACTACATCTTTAATCCAGTGTCACCCTCAGCCCCGTGTTTCATGAGAGATTGTTTATCTACCAACCAGATGTGCAAAGCTTTGTTGCAAGTTCTTTCAGTAGCAGTCTGAAGCTACCCCTTCCACTCATTTCCCTGCAACTGCAGCTCTTGCACATTTTCTCACTGTATCCCTGCCATTTGGTACGTGATTTCACATTTAAAAAATGCCCTTTTTTTCACGTGCTATGTTCGCCCACCTCTGTGGACTTCAGCACTTTTTGTCTCTTCTGGACAGCCTGCAACATCTAAAATCGTAAATCTAAGCTTGTTGTTTGACTTTTGTTTCTACTTTCTGTGTGCTCCACAAGCTTCTACTTGTCTGGCTTTGGTGACTGTGTTCTTCGGAACATGCGATTCCAGCTTTAAGAGTTATAGTTTCATTACTGGAGTAGCAGTGTAATTTCCTGTTGTACATCTTTAGTTTTTTTTATGGTGTGTGTTTGGCAACATACACCAACATGTAAATTGGCTGTCTTCCTCCTTGGTGAGTAACACTCAAGTTTTATAGTTGTCCTCCTTGTATTCACACCAACTATTTGCACTCACTAATTTTCCATGGTTATAGTTTGTTTTAGGGGGGACACATGGCACTCTAATAGTTACTGCAAGTGGCATGCTAGTCATTACTGCACATGCCAGCCTAAGATTAACTGCATGCTTCGGCCTAACTTTTCTACACATTATAGCTAATTTTCTGTTTCATAATGGGAACCCTTCTGCACGTCACCTCCCCTATATTTGTTTGGTGGCGATGTAATCAAGTTTATTTCCCCCATCATAGCTGTTCGACAGCAAACTACGTAATCTTCGTGGCTGGAATATAACTTCATTGTTCCCGTGGATTCAGCAGTCGTCATACAGTTAATTTACAATTGGACTTATCTAGAATTAACATGCTTTCGAAAATTAATATTTTTTTTTTTACTACACACATGTGACTTGAGCAGTTTCATATGGTCTACTTCGATTAAAAACTAAAGTAAAATACTTATTTGTCGTTAATTATTAATATTATATCTGTGAACAGTTGGTTAGATCTTATTATACCATTTGCATTTGGTTTAATGTTAATATACCATTTTTTTAATTTCAATTAAATTAGCATCATTAGTGATTAGGGATGCTTCCCAAGGGCCTAATTTTAATACTTATCACCATCATTAATTGAATTAATTTCTATTTTGGAAAACGCAGTCAATTCGTGTAATGAAATACACTATTAATTATTTTAATATTTTGTTGTAATATCACTGAACAATAATGTGATTTAAAATGATTTATGATCGAGTTTCATCGCTTTAATTTTTTACATTCTCTATTTTTATGGTCATTTAGACCGTCTTTAATTTATTAAGGAAAGAAAGAAAGTAATTATTTGTTCAGATTTTATTGTTCTGTTGAACTTTTTGTCTCGAGAGAAATAATGAATAAATGAAAAAAATTTAATTACCACACAACTACAAGTCACAACTTTTATTTCCTAGATAATAAATGTTTCCTCTGGGCCTAATTAATTTTAATCATATAGGTAAGTCAAGAATTTATGTTTCTTCAGAAGCAGAAATATAAGAAGTTTGACAAAATGGTTTGGGGGCTTAGAGCGTCAGAGCCACCTGGCCCCATGTTGTGATGTTACTGTCTGTCATCTTGGAAACCAGTGCCCCGATTTCGTTGACCCTTGACTGTTGACCGTTGACATCTGATCCATGACCTTTGATACCAAAACCCAAAAACCTAATTTAAAAAAAAAAAAGTGTGTATTCTTAAAAATATTTTTTAATATTACTAAAAGAATATTTAAATACTTACATTTTTATTATAAAAATATATTTAAAAGTTTTAAAAATTATTAAAAAATTAATTACAAAATTAAAATTTAATAATTTTTTTAATCGTTTTAAAAACTTATTAAAAACCTATATACATTACTGAAGGCCACCATTTTGGTAAGTGTCAATTAGTCGTGTGTGCTCTACCAACATCTTGGTATGCTCTCACTTACATTCTACCAATTAATCACCTTTGTCCATCACCATCTTGGTAGTCAATGGTTTTGCGATCATCATTTGTCATATGTAATTGTCTCTCAGTTTCGCTCGACCAATTAGCCACTTCATTCCAATATGTTCTTGGTAGGCATCAATTAGTCACATTCGCTCCACTGCCATAACGGTAAGCATCAATTAGTCGCATGTGCTCCACTGCCATATTGGTAAGAATAATTTGTCTCGAAGTTTGTCTCTCACCTTTGGCCAATTATTCACATCAGTTCGACTATCGCCGATGTTTTTAGCAGTCGCTAATTAGTCATGTTTGTTCCAGCCCTGGCAGATGACGGACGCCAGCATTTCTCATTGGCTATTTAGTCAGCGGGAATCTACCCCCCCCCCCAACCGCCCTCCCCAACACCGGCCCAGCAATATATTCAAGTGTTCAAGTTCCCCACCAATGCTTACCACTGCCCAATTACTCACTTCACTCGACATCCCCATCAATCTATTCGACCAATCGGCAAGCCTCCACCGCCACTTCGTTCGATCCACTATAGTCGTGAGTAGTAGGGGCGTAAAAATGCTAGGCCACTTTTGATTAATCGGATTATTGATTTGATATCAAAATGATTGACCCAATTAATCAGTAAATAATCTGATCAAAATTTTTGGATTATCGCTGATCCCGTAACCTTAATGCTATAAATAATATTTATTGGTTAATTTAAAAATAAATTAATTGTTTTTAAATTTAAAAAATATATTAAATTTTTTATTAGATTGTATATATTTGTTAGGTGTGATAATGGTCATTTATTATTTTTTTTGGAGAGCGGCAGCATCAATATTCTCCCTCGGACGTCTGTCGTTGTACTGAGGTGTGACGTGTTAGGTAAGGGGTATGTATTGTGTAATATTTAATAATGGTATTGAGAAGGTGGGCATAGCAGTTCCTTCCTGTTTACCACCTGGCAGTTGACTGAGGGAGGGAGAGAGAGCACCAAGCCACACGCAGCATGGCAGACGTCTAAATGTTGACTGAGGTTATGGCAAAAATTACGAGTATTTTATTGAAAATGAATTATATGCAAATAATAGGCTCGAATTAATGACAGTTTACTAACATGTCCTGTATGCTAGGATTATAATTTATAACAAACAACAGAGACTCGTATGATGCACACAACATATTCACGCCTCGACAAACAGAACATATTGAATAAAAGTGAGTTAGCGAATGACTATTATTAGTATATTGAATTAGGGATAAGAGAGCTTTTATGCAAAATGGCGGAAATCTGAACTAAACGAATGATTAAAAATAACTAAACATTACATTTTATAGAACATGTCACAAGTAAATGACTTACCCTGATTGCGATGCAAACAAGGTGTAATGACACAAACGTTTAAAAAATATGAAGAACACCTAAAAACAATTTCCCTACAAATCTAATGTACAGAAATACCATGATAAATTTCACGAATGGACTTATCGAATCAAATGCTAAGGAATTACAAAGAGAAGATATATAATTACAAACTAATTACAGCCAACAGAGCCTAATTCCATGTGAAAACTCAATGACCGGCCCAGCAATCCTGGTGTTATATAAAGAAAGCAACAAGTTAATAAAATTATACTTACAATGAAGCCAAAAAGTTATCATACTTCCGCAGCACTATAATTGATGACAGAATAAATTACACAAATGAACTGTTAATCAAATGGCTTGAATTAAACCACAGTAGTCTTAAACATGCAAACTTCCAAATGAAGGACACTATTTGCGTACTAGTCATACACATTCTGTATTATACCTACAATGAAGCCAAAAAGATATCATATTTCCCTGCTAATATAGCTGTAATGAGTTATTAAAAGCACATATATACAAATTATTATCCACGAACAATTTAAGCATATCACCATCATCGGCTCTCAAGACACATTTTTCCTCCAAACATTAAAATATTTTTTATTAAAAAAAGAAATTACTAAAATAATATGAAACTTTCTTCTGAAACAATTTGACATATTTTACAAAATGTACAGACCATTAAAAATCAAGAACAAATATTTACAAACACTTCATACAAACGTTTCTGAAAACATTCTTCCTTACATAATATACAACCTTCCTACAATCATTCAAACTAAAACCCTGAGCATTGTAGTTGATGTCTCTATCTATCTTTCAAATAACTATATACAATTTACGATGCACTGATTGGGTGTCCGTAATGTCACACTTATGCATTTGTACGTCACATCAGGGTAGAAAAATTACCTATCACATGCTGATGACCTTTAACACACGTATAACTGTATTCCCATTGATTAAAAATCTCAAATGATGTTATGCAATCCCACGCTGTGAAGAAAACCACAAGGGGTAATGTAGAAAATTTCTTGTTTGAATAGTGACAAAAAGGAGCACACGGGGTGTTGGATCGAAGACATGTTCGATGGATTTCTGAAAAGAGATAGTTATTAACAGATAACTGTTGACATGGCCTGTAGTTAGGCAAGCAGTAGCTTGTTCCAGGTGGGAATTTCATCTCTAGTGGAGAGGGAGATGTCGATGTTTATGCAGTAGCTGCTATAGATGTTGCAGACAGCTGTGGTGCTAATTGCAGTGTTACTTGTGGTGCAGCTTCTGGAGCAGGTTGTGTTGCTTGCAGATGGTCATCATTGGCGGTGTTGGGTGTGGTGCTGACAGTTGTGGTATAGCTGGCAAGGCTGTATTTAATGTGATACTGAATCTAGTGTGGCAGAAAAAGTTAGGGAGGGATTTTGTAGTGTCCCCAGGGTAAAGTTGATACTCCATCTGCTTCAATGTTGCGCTTATCATACAAACCCGACAACAGTACTTTGGTCACACATTCGGTATAGGCTTAGTGATTACGCGAACAATAGTGATATTAGGTCCCCCAAACCCTGGTGTAATTTTCGAGGCAATATCGATAATCCCCGTATTCGAGTTTCTGCAAGATGTTAGATATTACACCCTTCGCCTTATGTATACACTGCTCATTCGCAACAATGTATGCACAAAGCTTGGGATGTAAACCTATAAAGTGTGTGAGTATGCGGCCACCACATTCGTCTTTCATTACCTCCATATGGCCTTTGTTCATGCATGAGAATTCTTGTGGGTTATCGAGTACATATGTAGCACCACATGTATCAAACTGTGATTTTAAATCTGGGGCAATTACTTTATATATGCCATCACAAGCAACACAAAGGATCAAACTATTTGAATGGTCTAGATTGACAACACCAGTGTACAAAGGCTTGTTAAACATAACAGAGCTCCTTGACATCTCGATCAGGACTAGATTTTCAATGATAATTTGTCGCGCCTGGGATGCAGGACAATCTATCAGCTCCGCAGTCCCATAGATTGTGTCATACCTGTAAACGACTCTTATGTCCCTTCCCCGGTGGACATTATACAAAATTTTTCCATATATGGAATTATTCATGAGTTTAAAAAAACGATTTCTCGAATTTGTTCGCAGCCTGAGCATGCTTGTCAATGTTAAATTCGATGTACGGCACCATCTATACCTTCTGCTCAAAGTACAAAATGCGATGAACAGAGTAAAGTTTGGCCCCATACATCAAATAGTGCCTCAGTGTTTTCCCGTGTATATCATATTTCTTCCGCGGCACAAGTGTCAAAAGAAGTTTTTCATGTGAGCCGTTCGGAGGTATGCCAGTTACTGGGGTCAAAGGCAGATCTGATAGAGCATTGTGACATTCGTCTGGAAAATACCAATACACTCCCACGAAAAAGCAAGTGTCACCATCATTCACTGTGTTCGTGAAATCCCACGATGAATAGACGTCAGCTTCAACCCACTCAAAATAGCCATTCAGAAACTTGCATTGCATTGTGTGACTGTACAGTCTGTTTATGTCGAAATAGCATATATATTTCGATGCCACACTGGGGTTGTAATCTTCACCCATGTAAATATTATTGGCTTTCGCACGCTTTCTGGAAACCTGGGTAATGCTGCCCCTAACCTCGCGTTCTACAAAAAGATACATCTGGGTCACTCAACAACTCTAGCCATGCATGTGTCATTGACAATAAAGCATCCCATGAAAGGGACGGAGCTGTGACATAAATTGTGGGAATAAGACCATAATGAGCCAAACATAAGGTCCTGAAGTTCTCAAAAACATCTACCAGCAAACAAGTGTCCACATGTAAGTAATGGGTGGCGTACTGCAACAAGTGTATGCAGTTGAACGCATCCCATGTGGCTTGAGCATGAGCACAATCCTTATTGGTAATGCCTTTGCCTTTCATCTCATTATGAAATGTGTCCTTTGGTGGGAGTGACGTGCACATCAGACTGGCTGGCGACTTAACAAAATCACAAGGGAAAACTCCCTTCTGTTTTGCCAATTCAAATTGGGTGTTATCTGGAAACCTCGAGCAGGTGATGCAAAATTGCACAGGTTACAAAATACCTGCCAAAGTTTGCAAAGAGGCACTCTTGAACTGGAATGAATCAATAAAATGTAATTTTAAATATTGTGCCTTACCATTGAAATCATTCCCATTGGGGATTTGTTTGGGGGTGGATTTATATTTCTCTAGGGTCATTCCAATCACCTGGATTTTACCTGGGTTCCGTCGGCTTGTATTATATGATGTTCAGCCAAACACCTTATGAGAATGAGAGCATCATAATTTTGCAGGTTGTGAAAGACAGCCACAAGTTGTCTCTTGGGCATTCTGAAGTTAAAGTTGCATTTCATGTGCACAACCATTGATTTCACCTGTCAGATGGTCATAATCGACCACAAAATCTGTCCCGAGCTCTTCCTTACAAATGTGACAACATTTCTGAGCCACCAACCCAGCTTCATAAGCTGGGGTTTTTGGCTTCATCAATCATGCTGTAACTTCATTCAACTCACTTTGTAAGTTCAACTAATTTATCTACTAACTGGAACATACAGTCCTCACCCACAAACTCAAAGTAGTTAGATAAAGCTAGATTGTATGAACAGACCAACAAAATACTACAAGCATATGGAACATGTTGGTCGATGGTAGTTGTATTACTTGTTTCAATATTGGGCAAGCAAGTGGACAAGGGTTTCAAGCAACTTTCAATATCGCAGTAGACCATGAAATCCAATCTCTGCTGTTTGCCATAGTTGTTCAATTCTAAGTACTTACCATCTCCAGTGAGGAAAGTATTGCGAACAGTCTTTTGTTGCTGGCAAAGAATAATGTGACTTGCAAGTTTATCCTCAGTTCTGATATACTGAAAACAATGATCAGACACCAATTTTTTATAATGACATTTACTCAACTGACTACCAACCAGCTTTGACATATTTATAATAAAAACAAAATGCAAATGCTTGGCTTTAATACTAGCGCAAATGGCCAAAATATTTCCATGTCTTGCATAGCATACAGGAGAAATATGCATTGGTAACACAACCCCATCCCTATTGCAATTTTCATAATTTATATTGCTATCTTTATCCACAACACAGACATTGATTAGAAATAGAATTGTTCTCCTGTATCACTACAGGTGCCAACAGACCTTCAGTATTCAAAACTTCATGAGGTTTTGGATATGAAGTAGTTCTGTAAACATGTTGTGTGGCAGGAAACAAAGCTGATATGACGGCATAGTGGAAACACATTCCCTCCAGGCAGTGTACATCGATACAAGCCTTCCTATTAGCAATAAACATGGGCAAATCCCATTGTAAATTATGCCAACATCAGACGTATGTAGGATAGGAAGAGATTTACTTTGAAAATAAAATGTCTTTGTAGTGCCTTCCTCTGTAGTGAAGGATTTTAGATACTTCCTTGCTATGGTGATACTAATCATGATAGGCCGGGGTGATGCCAATGCTAAATATATCAAAGGGCTCTGCACATCATAAAAAATTATTCAAAGTCTGCATCAGTGTTATCGCTGTCATTAACAACCTGTGCATCATTTAACCTGGCAGCGAACATGGTCGCTAGTAGTTTATATCTGAGGTCTGGCAAAGACTCCACTAAGGCTGGGAATCAGAAAACGAATTATTTTCCATTTCCCTAGACAAACTGTCTCAATCTGACACAGAACTCATTTGTAACTCGGATAAAACACTATTCGACATAACTGCATTCATCCATCACCATTCAAAGCAAAGACTAGGGCAAGTGCAGTGTACTTCCAAGTATGTTGTGCATAAATGTCTTAGTTCCCTTTTATTTATTCTTTGCTCCATAATTTTCACAATCATTTATACAAACCCAGTCAATGTATTTAAAACTACTTACAAACTATCTAACTACCCAAACCCACCATTTTCAAACATGTCACATTCGTCACATATAATTGTTTTCATTCAGCTTTCAAACATCCTTCACCAATCAACTCATTCTGAGCAAACTATAGGGTGTGTGTATTCCACCATCTCACGGTGCTATGTGTGGTGAGCATAGCTTCCTTTTAGTTTTTAGTTTGCTCCATCAAACACACAAGCAATCATAAAACCCACCCAAAGTCTTACAAAATAAATTAAAAAAAAATTATTTTTCCAAAAAAGTACATGCTACTTAGAAACTAAAAACCCTATGCAATATGCCAAATTTACTCCTTGGTACATTATAAGCCAATAACTCTGAAAATGAAAACAATATATCATTCGCAAACCCAAATTATTTAACAGAAATACATTAATATAAATTAGAAAAAGAAATTTATATGGACGAAATAGAATGTTCAAGAACCAAGCAAAACTCCTGATAGAAATATGAAAATACTCTTGAATACCATATAATTTAAAAGAAATAATAAAAGAATCGCGATAATTGATTGCAATATGAATTTTAAAAAGCCCTAAATGTCATCCCTATTTACTTACATAAAGTCTACTACTAGAGGTGGTAGTCGAAGAAGGTGTCGAACAAGGTGTAAACCCAGGCCAGATAGCTGATGGCTCGAGTGGTTGGGAGCCCGGAGGCCCGCACTCAGTGCAGCTGGTATTCTGAACGAACCGGGTAGCCATCTCAGCCAGGCGGAGCGCAGAGTCTGCGGAAGCGCAATGAAGATGGGTGACCGCTAACCCTCTAACCCCGACATGGACTGGGCTGGGTGGCAGACCCCCCTCCCCTGCAGTGGGCAATGGGTTGGTGAACCCCAAGCAGTGGAGTGAGTGGGTAGCAGGTCACTGGCCGCTGCTCAGGCGGACAGTGGGTGGCGAGATGCAGTACCAGAAACCAGATCAAAGAGCAGATGGTCAACATGTGCACAGGAGAGGAGGTCCTCACTCTATGGAAGTTGATTTGCAAATGGCGAGGTCAGGATAGGGCCCCCTATATGTAGACTCTGCAACTTCCCTTGTTGTACAATTTATATAGCACAAATGGGCTGAAATGGTATTAAAATGTATTTCTATTTAAGAATTAACATATCTGAAATATTTTCCTTTCGAATTTAAGTTACAGAAATATAAGGTTTATTTCACGAACATGTTTTCTGAACTTTAGCATGCAAACTGTGCTGAATTGGAAATGTAATGTGAAACATGCTTATTTCTTCTTTAATAGGGATTAGATTTGATTTTAATTACGTGTTTGTTGAGCAGTTTGATAAACAATGAACAAATTTCATTTGCAAGATGAGTTTTTTAATACAGAATGGATTGAATTACAAAGTCTACTAGGATTAGAAACATTTATTAATTAAACACTTTGTAACCTTTTTACATAAGAATTTCTGTTTCAAATGTCTATTGAAAAAATTACTTATCAAACGTTGCATAGGTATGTGAAAATGTAACATTTATTATGTTTGATGGTTCATGATGTTACTGACTTACAAACTAGGTTATAATCATCCATGCCTTACCAGGGATTTGAATGCAGAACATCCAAACTATAGGGTAATCCAACTATGCTACAGAGGTCGGCAACATGAATAAAGTATTTTTTTATAATTGTGTGGTTTTTGAAATTACTATTTTAAAATAATACATTTTTTCAACAGATATCTTTTCTAGATACAGTATCAACTGGTTTTGACTAGTATTTTGACAAACAAATATGTGTGGCTGTGAATAGATTTGTACTCTTTTGCATTACTAAGAACATAGTTTGTCTTGATAGAAATCAAAAACTTTTAAACTGGGTGCTACACCATTGGTCTTGAGACATTTTATTTACCAAGGTAATATTATTCCTTTCCTAGGAATACAAATGCATTTCGCAGTCTCTGAAGGTATTTGTTCCATAAAAGTACAAATGAATTCATTTTAATACATATTTAACAAAGATATAATACAAGCTGTTTCAAAATATATACATAATTTTAAAAAAGCAAATGCAAGTTAGACAAGCAGTTTCGAAAAATCATACTACCAGTACCATAGGGTGTTTCAAAAACATAACACAGGTTACACAAGTTGTTGTAAAACATAACAAGCAATAGTATAGTGTGTTACACAAACAGTCAAACCAAATTTTATACAGAATGTTTCAATACTTACACAAGTAAGTATAGACTGTTTCAGAAACACAGATACCATATCATTTTTAATTCAGGATGTTTAAAAAATCACAAAACAAGCATGTATAGGGTGTTTCACAAAAATAGATACCAAATATTTTAACAGATGTTATAAGCTATTTGCAACTTCTGTAAACAATATTCTCATATATTATCATAATATTGGATCTAAACCCTCTTCTTGATGTTTACTTTCAAGGAGGGAATATTTGTTACATCCTGGTTTATTTCTAACACTTTGGATGCAAACATCTTTACATTTGGGGAAATGTAAAATGGCACTTTCAACTAAATCTGGGCATGTTTCAATATAGTGTGAGGGAGTGGCTTCAATGCTAGAGGGAAGAGGTGAAGTTGCAGTCATGTAGTACACCGGACATTTTGTAGTATCACTACACTTAATCAATTCATGAGTTTTTTCGTCTCCTAGCAGAAAATAAATCACTTTAAAATGGAACACTCTGCCACAAGTCTCTGTAAACTCATGAAGTAAACCATTACACTATAAAGTATACAGTGCATTAAACTTGCCTGGTTTGACACTAACGTAATGGTTTCTGGGTAAAAAAAAAAGTTGATCATATTAGATCCAATGCTCCTGAAAATAAATATTTAAGAACAATGTTTATATTGAAAAACCCTCTATCATTTTAAATTCAACAGTGTTTGCAGATTAAACTTAATTTTTGCTAATTTTTACAGCACAATGTACATAACACTTTGATGAAACACACCCAGTATGCAATGTATAACCAAACTTTTCGCAATAACGAAAAAACATGTGTATACCTTTGTCACATTCTAGGAAATATTGAACTGGTTTACTATTATCTGCTGTATGGATAAGAAGTTTCAAACACTGTTCTTCCTCACAAAATGTTGTTACAATACACTCAGTTTTTTCCCTACCTGGTATGGTATACATTGGTCACAAAACATTTTGAACTGTTACAGTTAGTTACACTAGATTCAGAAATACATGATTTATTATGTGTTAACATATAATGCTGAAAGTATGCACATTTAAAATAAATGTCTGACACACATATTTCCTTATAAGTAACATGTGAATATGGTAACCCATAAGTTACAGAATATACAAACCATTTTCAATAAATGAATACTTGCAAATTAGTGAGAACATTATTCTGAATCAGCTACTTCACACTCATAAATATTGCACATAGATGGAAAAGCTAAACTTCCTGGTTCAAATATAAAGTTTTGGATGTCTCTGTCGCAGGTATCCTTCCAGTGGATAGTGGTTCCAAGGTGAGGTCTGGTGAGTTTACCTTGTTCCTCTTCCACCTCTTTGGTAAGACGAGCTATCATCAGGTCTTCTATTGTAAATGGTAGTTCACTATCGGGGTAGAGATACCTCACAGAACAATTGTTGCATGCTAAGCCTTCACCGAATTGTGTGCTGAGACTAGTATCGAAAATGTAGAACCAAATATTCAATTTCATTACACAGTTGAACTTGTAAGACTCCATTGAAAGGTTTAAAGAACACTCTTGTGTAACCTATCTGCAGCACCTCATATACATCTGTAGGCTTGAACACAATAACAATGATGACTTGACTGTTTATTACATGATGGCTTCCTTTATGTAGATGTTGTGACATCACTGTTTTCCCATTGACTAAATTAACATTCTTGCTTTGAAAAAATTTGCATCCCCACATACCACAGGGAGTAGTTAATTCTTGGTTGCCTATGTACATAAAGTGTTCCTTGTTTTCACATTGCTTGCTCCACACTGTAGGAATAGAACAGCAACATTCCTTTTGAATTATGTATTCGATTTTCATGCAGGAGGTGTGTTTCATGATGTGTTCAGCTGGAGCTTCAAATGCTAGGACGTTCTCACTGCAAGGCAACTTACTGTCAGGACACAAATTATACAAAGGACAAATTCTTTCCACAAAACAAACATCGAAATTTTTTTAAGTATATGTTGGACTAATTACAGAGAAATGCCCATGCTCTTCTCCATTACACATTTGAATCTGTAGTGGACTATCTTCTTCTCGAAACCACGCTCTCCTATACCCTGGAGTAATACTTGCATATTGAAGTGATGGGTTGAACCTCTCCAGCGCAACTGACATTCCAGTGTGCAGTTCTTCCTTTATGCATAGTTTTAAAGGTTCCGACATTTAGTTGGGAGTGCATCACCGAGTAGTTTTTAACACTGTCTTGTAGTTTAATATTTTCCTAGTGACATCTTCATTTAATCGGATTTGCAAGCTCAAGTGTTGCTTAGCCATACTTTGCAGTGCCACATTCCCCAAGGTGAGACTAGGCATTGGTTACTTCCATGAATTTGAGTGCTGTGTTGCTTATTATTACAGGTTTCAGTCCCCAGTGTAGGACTGCCATAAAATTCCATCACTAATTTATATATTTTTGGTTTATATCCTGGATACTCCATTATTTCTTCATATCGAACACGAAACTGTAGTTCGTTTGAAGTACCTGGCAGTTCCATATCAGGTTGCATGTTAAATACAGGACATCCGTATGCATCGCACAAACTCCGTTCTTCGTGCATATATTCTGCACTAGTTTGAGAGAAACTCCAATGTTCTTCCCCATTGCAGAGCTGTATTTGTTATGGTGTATTGTAGTTACGCCAGAACCACCCTTTCCTGTAGCCACATACTATGCTTTCGTAACACCTTACCGAATTGAACCTTTCCATTTTAATGATGTGTGTAAACTGATATAATAATTGTAAATTTTCCTGTATTTATAGCTTTTTCTCAACTTGAGTTGTAACAAACGGGTCTTGTTAAACATACCAGGGTTATGGGTATATATATTCCCTTAGTGCTTCACTTTTACAAGGTGAACAAAACATTTTTTTCGAACATGGATGATTATTATAACATTATACAACTGATTTTATGCTTGGACATTCGTAATATCTTATAATGTTTATAACTTCTCCATTAGTTAATGTCTATATATTTTCCTTTTGCATTTTTCCGAGTACATATACAGGATATTCTTCGAGGAGCACATCATTTATGTGCTGGAATATATCTTCATACTCTAAAATATCGGAATCCCATTTCTAATCATGAACTTTGTATGTTTGATGGTGAACCATCATTTTCACTTTAGGGTTTAGGACAGACTATGGCTCAGGAGATTTGAAACTTAATACTACTTTAATGTCATTATCATCATTTGCATACAATATAGCAAATTATTTTACAATAAAGAACTTATTGTAATGGTTATCAAGGCTTTGCATGTAATAAATCATGGTTAGACTGTTTTCAATCAAGGCTATGTGATAATTTAAGACATAAAATTTATTTGCACTATGATATCACAATTTGTTTATAGGATATCTGTTGTTGCTTCAGAATCAACTCCATCAACCCCAGAATCGTCGATTGGTAATTTGGGATGATAGTGCTTGGCGAGTTCCATTATCTGTTGCCACCTTCGCATAACACAATCCCTTCTCAAATGAGGTATGCTCAGATTGTTAAAGAATGCTGGTGTACCATACTGACAGTTTCATCACAAGGTAAATAACTTACAGTATCTTGGTCCACCCTAAACCCCTCTGGGTAAAATGGGCCCACATGTTGAATCTCATGTGATGCGAATACAATTATAAATATTTTAGGAAGCAGCCATCATTACGAATGAATGTCCAGGGTTAACAACATTTTGCTTCGCCCATAAGCTAATATTGTGTTGAAAACATTCACACACTCTTGATCACAATCTTCGCAGCAGTGTCCTTTGTGCATATTGCCTAGTTGCAATGATGGATGTCTCAGTGAAGCTTGTTGTATGTCCTTGAAGTCTGTTGCACATCTCGGTGATGTAATCGAAAACCTTGCAGTGATGCACTCCCGACACGATGTGACCTTGACAACGGCTGACTTAAAACTAAGAATAAATAATTTTTTTCGTCTTGACCTACCTTATTTTCAAGTATTAGGTGTGCGCCCGCAATAGGACAGGAGCTAATTGCATCTCAGTGCTGTGCCTCTTATGCCTAAAAGGAAGGGAATTCATGCAAGGAGGCATACATCTTGGCAAGAGGCATTGGCAACCATGGCCAGGAATTAAGGCCATGACTACCTCCCTGATAGTACCTAGATATGAAACTATATTCTAAAGGATAAGGTAAAACCTGCACAGACAGGGTAGAACCCGTACTGAAAGGAAATACAAAATTATAGAAGCATTAATGAAAATGCTACAGGAAATATCAAGCGTGGACTGAATGTTGTCTTAATATGACAGAAGAACTAGTAAAGGGGGAGCGGGGCTTGTAGGGGCATGCTATGGGGCACATGCATCCTTGAGGTGGAAACTGCTGCCCATGTTCCTGCATAGGATGCCTGCACAACAACATCGGCAGCAGTATTTGTTGTAGGGCCCCCCTGCTTCTCGTCGAGTGTGTCAAATCCTGGGCATCCCAGTCTTATCACCAACACCATCTTCTCAAGTCCGCATCGATGCCAGGAACTCCGTGCAATGGGTGAAGGCGAGTCAATCATCCCCATCTTCTGCCTGGGGAGAATTACAGGAACTAACCAGCTTGATGACGAATCTGCTGGCCCAGACACAAGCTGCACCTAGAGGAAGTTGGGGAGAACTGCTCCTGGTAGCCATCCCTTCAACCTTTACAAATCGCTTACTTGGACTTACAGGAGCTAACCAGCTGGGGGACTTCAATTGGCCCAGGCATGGCTGACATTGGGGTGTGGCCGAGGTCCAATGCTCTTCAATTCCATTCCTCGCACTTCCATAGTCCTAAGCCCAGAGAATCCAGCAGAATGAAGATTCGCCACACTTCACATGTTTCATCACCTAGGGATCCTCCCCTCTATGCCATGATCATTGGACTGCCCCTGCCAACACGCCACTGCCATCTTCAACTGAACCACCAAGGTAATCAACACCCACGATGACGGCTCTGTCGAGCCGGTCTGCTTGTCCATGAATCAGTATTAGAGTATTCTTGGCATTCCCAGAACCTTGGAATCCCCGATCCACCACCTGGGGATGTGACTAGTAGCGGATAGGCACCGCATTTGAGCTGCAAACAGTCCCACCACGCCCAGAGACACACCTATCCTTCGCTGGATCCAAGGGGGGACAGTTCCCAGAGAGTGAGTGACTACAAGCATGATGTTCATCCTGCAGCAGCTCAGTTAGATAAGAAAAAAATAATTCATCCCTTCTTAGGTAGTTTCTAATCCAAAATGGCCACCATTTTCCTTGGATTTTGATTAAAATAAGGCATTAAATTTTTTTTTTTGAAATATCGTTAAATTTACCATGTTACAACTCTGATAGAGCTCATTTCAGGCTCGAAACGAAATATGTATTATTTCTTTAATAATATTTTGTCGAAAGGTAGTATTTTTAAATAAATTAGTTTCATATTTGTCGAAGTATACGCATTTCTGATATGTATGATGGTATATCCGAAAATCTTGGGTGTAAACTTTATAAAATCATACTTTATTTTCACGTACATGAAACTTTGTATTCTAAAATTTCATCTTGTAGAGAATTCTATACGAAAAACGTATTTGAAAGTTTGGATATGTACACACATTTGTTTAACGTGTCTGCCATCATATTAGTTAGACGTTAAACTTTGAGTTATGTATCGTGAACATATATTTTTTATTAAATCGAATGATACATGTTTGAAAATGGTGTTATTTTAATATATTCATTTTAAAATAGTTCAACACTAATTATATAAGAGCCTTGGAATCGCGTAACATTTAATTAAGTGAAAATATCTATTGTTTTTGGTGTTGTTCAAAATTATTCGTTGTTTTAATTTTCTAGTGTTAAAATTATTTGGGACATAATTCCTAGTGA
The DNA here is from genome assembly GCA_029891345.1 of Dryococelus australis. Lineage (NCBI taxonomy): Eukaryota > Metazoa > Arthropoda > Insecta > Phasmatodea > Phasmatidae > Dryococelus > Dryococelus australis. The sequence continues at coordinate 141,314,516 of CM056996.1, forward strand.
TTAAGGAATAACTTTTCAGTGGGAATTATTAAAATACATTTGTTGGCAGCAAAGCTCAAAAATGGCTGAGACTTTGGGGCTACAGAATATTTTGCAATGGTTCGCGTCACAAAGGACCGGGGTCATCGCTCCTCCGCTAGCATCCTGCTCCAGGCTTGGGGCCAGAGGGTAGTAGGCCCGAGTGTGTTGCGAAGGGAAGGGCAGAGGGAGGTAGGGGAAATGCCTAGTGGTATCTTCCAAACCCAACTGCTCGCTCACCTGCACCCCAACGAGGCTAACTTAGTTTCTCGACAAAGCTTGGCTGGTACAGAGGGCAGGGCTCTGGAGATGGAGATCGAACATAGTTGTCCTTTCATAAACTTCCCTTTGTAACATTAAATGCGATAGTTGAATTAGATTTTTCACATGTTAATATGATAATTTCATTTTTTATAAAATGTGGATAATCGGGAAACTTGTGTGTGAACTACGTTTCTGAAGCTGATCTACTATTGGATAAAGTGTTCACTACGCCCTGTGAGACTTGGTAAACTTTCACTGCGTTTGTGTTAAGAAGTGTGATTCTGTAAAAACATTTAATGTATACATGTGTCCATTATTTAAACAAATAATGTGTGCGATTTTTCATTCGGCTAGATCGTGATTAGGTAGTATTTGTACATTTTCTCACAAATTATGTGCGATAGTATAATAACTTTTTATAAATGTGGATTATGGGGAAACTTGCATGTTAACTACATTACTGAAACTCATCTATGTCTAGATAATTATACCGAGGTGCCGTTGCTAGACTTGGTAGGCTTCAACAGAAGTTGTGTTAAAAATCATTTATTTTAAGTATGTTTCTCATCCTAGGGAAAAATATATGGAGTGGTAAACTGTGTTTGTGGATACAAGTGAATTAATTAAATGCTTGGAAATGGGGTAAGTTGTTCGTTTTGGGTGCGTTTCAGAGAAATGACGTTTGCATGGTAAATCTTTATTTAATTTATTTTTACGTAGTTCAAACGTTACGTTATATACCTGAGAGCCGATGAGGGTGAAGTGCTTAAATTGTCCGTGGATAGTATTTTGAACATGTGCAATTTTAATAACTCATTCAGCTAGATTAGTAGTGAAATAGAATATATTTTTGGCTTCGTTGTAGGTATAATTCTATTAACTCATTGCTTTATTTATAACACTAGAATTGCTGGGCTGGTCATTGTTTTAAATGGGGAAAGATGCTCTGTTGGCTGTAATTCGTTTGTAATTATATATCTTATCTTTGCAATTCCTTAGTATTTGATTCAATGAGTCATTTTTGTAATTTATTCTGGTGTTTGTCGTAGATTATATTGGAAGGGAAATAGTTTTTAGGAGTTCTTCATATTTTTCAAACTTTCATGACCTTACAACTTGTTTGCATCGCAATCAGAGTAAGTCATTTATATGTGATGCGTTCTATAAAATGTAATGGTAAGTTACTTTAAATCATTCATTTATTCCACTTAGCCATTGTTTCGCATAATACCTGTATGATCCATCAGTCAATACACTAAGAATAGTCATCCATTACCTCATTTTTATTCAATGTGTTTTACGAGAAGTGAATATGTTGCGTGCATCGTACGAGTCTCTGTTGTTTGTTATAAATTATATCCCTAGCATACAGGATGGGTTAGTAAACTGCTGCTGTGGATTTTAGCCTATTAATTGCATATAATTAATTTTCAATAAAATACCCCTTATTTCCGCCATAATTTCGGTCGACATTCAGATGCTGGCCGCACTACATGTGTCTTGATGCTCTCTCCCCCTCCTTCAGCCGCCTGCCAGATGCTAAATGGGAAGGAACTCACATGCCTCCCTCCTCAACACAATTATTAAGTATTACACAATACATACCCCTTCCCCAACACATCACACCTCAGTACAATGCAAGACGTTCAAGGGAGAACATCGATGCTGCCACTCTCCAGCAAAAATAAATAAAGGACCCTTATCGCATATACTAAATATATTCAATCACACAAAAATATTTCTAATAATTTTTAAAAAAATTAAAAAACAATATATTTTTTAATTAATCATAAATAAATATAATTTTATCGAATTAAGACTAGCAGATTAGCGATAATCCAAAAATTTCCGCCGGATTAACTATGGATTAATTTTCGGATTAATTGGGTCAATCGACTTGATATCAAATCGATAATCCAATTAATCAAAAGTGGCCTAGGATTCCTACGCCCCTAGCACTGTCGTGCAGAGACCATGTTATACCCCCTTAAACTCTGGCTTTATAAGATGGGCCCCGAGCCCCTCTCGGGAACATTGTACCTCACTATTTAGAGAGGAGAGCCTGGTGGTCATTTTGAAACTTTTAATGTTTCAAACATCTGTTACAGTAGCCATGTCGTTAAGTGCAGAAGAAACCATCAGCAGCGAAGAAAAAATTGGAGATAATTCCTTTGGCTCATCTTCACTTTATTGGCACGAGGTGCAACTTCGTCCATGTCATCGACTGGCACCAACCCCCAACCATCACGCAACCCGCTACAATTGGGCAACCTGCATCCATCAGTCAACTCGTACCAGCCCCCGTATTCGGCCCATAGTGTATTCTCGCCCAGTTTCGTAAAGAGTCCCATCAGCTGGGACTTCGAAGATAGTGGAAGAAATGGAAGTGTCCATCGCGGAATTTTCTTCATTCAGGTCAGAAATGTGAGCAAGTACAGTGACACAGCATACTGAATTATGAGTACCGACGCGTAAGTTTTCGAGATGCTAGAGGTATTCTGCAAATTCAGTTTTGTGACAGTGCATTTAATTGGCTATGCATTGTAATGCGAATATAAAAACTGTTGCATGTACAATTTATGTCCCGAATCTATGCTTCTTTGTTCGCCGGAGGAGTTGGTAAAACCAAATTGTAATGTTCATGTAAGCAAGGCAAGAATGTACGAAAGTGTATTGTACGAACTGTTCCGAAAAAGTAAAAATAATTACGTTTGTAAATAGCAGGTGAAATGCGATGAACATAACTACGTTGTCTAAAGGTAAGGGTTTCCGAACTGGACCTCCACCTGCACGCCTTTTGTATGCAAAGTGTACATAGGCTCGAGGCCGAGACCGTCCACCAAGTCTTCCTACAACAGCGGAACACGCCCCGACATCAAGTTTAATCCAAAGACAAAATCTGCAAGTATATCAACCTCTACTGCACAGCATAACCTACATGGACGAGCCATCGGCTTGTGTGACCAGGGAGAGGTGTGACGAAAATGTTCATTTCCTCCTCCTCGAAAGAACCATCACATATGGTAAGGCGTTTGAATTAATAGTGCAAGACTGCAATAGTGATGAGTGTACGGTTCTTTTGTGCCATCCACAAAGTTCCCCACAAACATTGGAAATACGAATAAAGTAATTGTGGGCGAAAGATGTTCAACCATGTACGATAAGGAAAATTGCGAAATTAATCATGAAATTAAAAATTATAAATTTACAAACATTATGCTCTGAACGATGTGACGGTGCTTGGCGCAGATTGGAGGTCACAACACCACCGGACCCATAGCCAGAGGTGCTCATATGTGCGTGTGCATATGAGCTTTGCTCTGTCTGTAGAAATACCAAGGTGATGTAAACCTCCCATTTTCCCATATTTTTCTATAGTGGACGAAACACACTGTGTAAACAACATCTCGACATACGTGATTAATAGTTTGGATGGTGGAAAAAAGCATGTTAGATGTAAGAAAAAAATTATTATTACATACACAAAGAGAAATGTAGGCATGTTTTACTGTCAAAACTTTTCTTTTGATTTTTTTTTTCAGTAATCATGTTTATCTTGCAAAATATTTTCTTTACCATGTTTTACTGACATATTTTCATTCATGCCTTTTATTAAAGGTGTTTTTCAGTAAATATATATTTATCTTGGAAAATATTTTCTTTCACATGTTTTGTGTAAATATGATGTATGCAGGTTTCTTCCAATTTTTTTTTTTTTTTTTTTTTGTGAATTACGATGTATGCATATATAATTTTCTTTCGAGGTTTATTTTGTAATTATGTTGTATCTATAATACAATGTAAAAAAATATTTTTTGTTACAAGTATTTGTGTAATATTTTTTATTCTTATTGGAATAATTTTAAAAATTACTCGGCATTGCTACAGCTGCATGTGAGCGATACAGAGAGGCTGGTGTTGTCCTTGTGCGGCGAGGCAGAATGAAGGTCGCCATCAAAGCATTTCTTCTCCATCAGCGCTCTTCTTCCTCTTTCATCTCTGCACACACTTTTGAGAGGTAGGTAATATACGCCAGTAGCAGTCCCATCGTGCAGTGCACAATTTAAAAGTGAATGCCCTTCATTAAAGGGCTATTTGCTAAATATGTCACACAGGTTATTTGTTTTAATAGTAACGAAAGAAGCTAAAAACTGTGCGTCAAATTTAAGTAAGGTTATTATTGAAGGTATAGGATCTGGTATAAAATAAAATTGCTCATATGTGTCCCTTCTCCAAGGGAAAAGCAAGCGCAAAATACATATTTGTTTTTAAAAACTTACGTTTCTTTTTACACTGAGAAAAATAAAGTACTAAACACACACAGTTAGAAGTTAAATAACATGTCATTATATTGAACTCGTAAACCACATATAAATAACACACTAAAAAATTATGATAAATGCATTCCTCTTTAAATTCGCATTTGTTCTGTTTAAATGTATTGATTGAGCTGCAGATTCTCGGTCAGTAGAAAACGTTTCACAAGTCGTTCCATGTTACATTTCACTGCCGCATGCACACAGTCAGTCAGATCTAAGTGCAAATTGGTAAACTCGTTACGTAATGCGAGAAACTTTGTTTCTAAGTTATTTAAACACTGGCGAATCTCATCGTCATCAGGTCGAAGGGATGGAGATATAGCATCGAAAGGCAGAGGAGACCACATGTGCTCCCCTCGTTTGGCATTGGTAAAATCACTATCAGAGACTAGAGAGTACTGTACCGGCATGATCGAGTACATCACTCCGTGGGTTCCCATAGTTATTGTGTGCACATCTAAAACAGACACATCCTACTGTGGTGTGTTGCCAGCTTCCAGCAGCAGGGAACCCTCAGTGATGTTATCACATGTAGCCAACTCACCCATCTGGAAGCTGTGAAAGAGTGGCCACTGGGAGCCCTGGAAGGGCACCGTCTGGGTGGATGCCGCTTGGAAGGGTACTGTCTGAGTGCTCCGGATGGGAGCTGCCTGAAAGGGTGCCAGCTAGGTGCTTCAGATTGGTGCCGCATGGAAGGGTGCTAGCTAGATACTCCTGATGGCTGCTGCCTGGAAGGGTGCTGCTGGGTCCTCCTCTGGAAGGGTGCTGCTGGGTCCTCCTCCGGAAGGGTGCTGTCTGGGTGATCCAGAATGGCGTCTCTGTCACGATTTTGGTAGCTACTATAGGTGCAGTGATGCATTCTACCATAATCTCCGATGGTGCAGCACCGCATCGTCCTGAGACAGAGGCCTTCATCTTTTCGAATAACTCTCCTGCTGCAATTAGGAGAGCATCGACACTCTCGGACCAGAAATCAATCGTCGAAGTTGCGAAGATGGCTGCTAATGTCCATCAAGTAGCCACAGCACAAAGTCTTCGATGCCAATACGATGGTAGCAGAGGATAATGCCTAGTTTGGCGGAATTACTTGTCGGCTGTAGGCCGCGGCCCCAAGAAAATCATTCATGCATCTTCTTTCAAATGTCACACCCCAGCATAGTATTGTTGTCCTTTGGTACTATGTCACCCCATTTCACTGCTCGATGCACCTTGCGCCATACATGGGGGTGCGATTGCCAAGGGTATCTAACTTCTGTTTCATACTAATTACAGGCTGTGCATTGTGCGTACCCTCCAAAACACGATGAGCACTTTGTAATATTTGCTGACATACTTTTACAGTGCACAGCCCGATGCAGTCCAGCAATGGTGTATCAAGACCCAAACTAAATCTTATAAGCGAGTGTTCATCTGCCCTTCCTATAATGCTTTGCATACTCCCACCACAGCCTGGCACCGCTTGAGAATGTGCCTGTTTGCTCGCGACTACAAAAAAAATCACCTATATATTTGACTTTGCTTCTAGGTAGGCGGGACTCTCAAATAAGTTGACGTAATATTTTGTATTTTTTAAATCTGTATATGTAGTGTTTACCGTTAAAGTATTAATATCTTATCAACGAAATTCTGTCAATAGCCAATAGCAACGTAATGAAAGAAAAAAAGGGAGTGCAGCCACAGGCAAGTAAATGGAGTGGAAGTTGTTCCCCGCCATAATAGCCACGTCATGACTCCCAGGAGAGGATACCAGTGAACGGCTAATCATACATAAGAGCGAAAGCATGGCTAGCCACCATAAAACATGTACTGATTCTAGCATGGCAATATTTCTTGATCGGTTTGTGGTGCATGCGAGATGGCAGCAGGTAACATCACACAAGGACATTTGCGGGGGTGCACTTCATAGTTCGATGCAGGTCTCCATGAATTTTTATGCATCGCAGTGTCGACACGACGGCACACTCTTCGACGTTTGGTTGGGGCAGTTTAAGTGGACACGTCGCTGGTATTATTGCGCGGACCTACACAGTTCTGGGTGGAGTAGTCAGGGCTTCATGTGATGAACCAAGGAATTCCCAGGAGTGCAGCAAGTTATTAACGGATGCATATGTTCTCCCGAAGTCACAGAATATAACCAGTTTTTCTTCGTTGGTATGTAGCGATCTAGATTCTCAGAACTAATAGGTTATGTTAGTGTCTTCCAGGTATGACAAGATGTACAGATTCTCTGGATTAAATAGTTTCACCTTATTCCCACGATGACGTGTACTCGACTGACAGCAAATTTATTATAGGATTCATTTATTTACATAAATTTTTTTCTTGTTGTGGAATTATGTCATATTTCACACCACCAAATATGTAAATATGTTAAATCTCTGAGCATGTCACTTTTTAAGTAACTGCATATTTTTCGAAGTGCTCACCAAAGTACATGGATACATTTCTTTCCTCACTTTAGGAAGGGAAGGGCAGCCATTATCGCTCTGTAAGTCGATAATCTCAAACTTTAATTTACACAAATTTCTTAACCATTTTTTCTGTTCGGGTCTAAACACATAAATCGGCCCTCGCGGCAGCAAGTTTCCCACTTGATGATATGGAATCTTACCTTGGTCCCACTACACTCTGTGGTGGTGCTTGGTCAGTCAGTCGTTTGTCTTTTCGCATTTCTCATCCAATATTGAGGGGTCAAACAAAAATGAGTAATCAGAAGGAGCGCGTGTGCTTTTTGCCATTGTTGTCGTAGGACACAGCAATATCCTTGAGTACATAGCCACTCTGGCTCTGTAAGCCTTGCAGATTACAGTACGTTATTACAACTAAAATGTACATCCCCACACCATGCGTATTTACGAATGTAAATAACTGATGATTTTTTACCAGGCCAGAAAAACAATCGTAAAATTGTTTCTCAGAAACAAGGAAGTTTAGTTTTTACTCAGGGATGTACTACATATCGGCACGCACAAGGTGAAAATCATGTAGGGTGAACTTTTGTTTCATAGGTATCCTGGACACTAAACGGAATTGGATTTTCGCAAGTACTATCGCCTGTTACAGTCCAGTTGCACTCATTACACGGAGAATAACCCCTCAAAGCGACGTTTTATGGATGTGATGCACGAAAAATTTTCCATTATAGCCAGACTGTATTCCAAGGTACGTGAAAATGGAGGTTCGGGATTGACCTCAGAAATTGGAGAGAGGAGACAAAATCGACTATCAGTATTGGGACAATCCGAAAGAGTTGGTAGGTAGGCTGAGACTTTTGCTCACTTCGCAGTCTACAAGAAACTACTCGCACATAAACCTAATAATTCCCATTATTAAAGAACTTACGAAGGCGGACTACGTTTCGAGATGAGCGAGCATGTAGTTACCGACGAGTTGCACAAATACACTAGGATAAATTACCCTTGCAGAAAATACGCCATGAAAGGGCTGGACGATACTTTCCAACCCGAACTGGTCGAAATACAAGACTTTGCTTGTGCGAATAAAGGATAATGGTACATTTTATTCATGATCGATATGTTCTCCAAATATGTCTGGGCCAGACTGCTCAAATTGAAGAATGCACATGATGTTGCGAAAGCTATGGCGAGCGTATTAAGATCAGTGACTTGGTGATGATTTCGAAAAACACATGGAATTTTCCATAAAGGATTCCGTCAGAACTGGTCTGCAGAGTTGTACAAGGTGGTACATATACATGCTTACCCATGAGTGTATTACGTCGAGGACCTAAGTGGCGAACCCATCATTGGTGAATTTTACGCTGAAGATATCTGGTCTACGCAGTTTCCCGATGTTTACTTGGCGGAGAAGGTGCTGAATTGAACACAGTGACCGCATGTACATTTGGTGGCTTGGTCATTCGAAGCGTGATGATTCCTGAGCTGACGAAAATACATAATTTTGAAATAACTCTGCTACAACTATAATTTAATGTGAATGTATAATTGTTACTATAATAAATATTTAAATATTTGCTGAAAAGTTAGTTCTTTCATTTACATCACTCCCAATGCCCGTGGGCTGTTGTGTATGCGCTCATGAGTGTGAGACGTGTAATTTTTTACAGAGAAAACTATGAAACTGATATATTTTCCGCATCTTGGATGTGCAAGGGAAACAAACTCCTCTCTGGGCCATGGAGATAGTGGTGTTATTGGCAGGCTGAATTTGGTTTAAGTATTTGCATGGAATGGCCTTTTTCTGAATAAGATTGGCATTCTCAGCAGTGTCCAAAGTCGCCAGGACTTCGTTACATCCGATTATCATGGTGAATCAGGCCTTATGACTGCCTTCTTCTGTAGGAGGGTAACCCATATGTTCTGTCCTTTTGCAGCAGTTGGGGCTTCGGCACCATTCTTAAGTTCGGTGGAGTTAGCTGAGTCCATATGTCTGCCGTGTATTTTCTTATGGAGAACAGGACAATCCCCATGGAAGAGTCTGCAGGACATTGCTACCACTTGGGCAGCATGGGTGTCGATGCGATTGCGAGTTTTGTCTGCTCCCCTCGTTGAGGTGCTTTGGCTGGTTCCGATTTGATAGGGGTTGCCAGCATGGGCTTGGCTCGGACCTGAACTTTCCTTATGTCTTCTAGGTAAAATTCCCTTCTTTGTGCCCTCTTCATCAGCTCTTACAGGGTGTTCGGTACGAGATTTCACAAGTGCGAGTGAGTCTCAGGTAACAGGAGCTGGGTAATCAGTTCTACAGCATCCAACTTTTCCTATTTGGGTGAGCCTGCTGAAAGATTAGTGCTTTGTGGTGAGTGAACTATTCTGCTTTTTCTCCTTCCCCTGGGCCTGGTCGTAATGTTCATCAGTAAGTTGGGCCATAGCACGTGGGCCTAAAAATTGCTGGGCGAGCAGTTAGGCGAGCTGATCCTAGGTAGTGAAAAATTCCCCATATTTGAGCAACCATTTCTCAGTTTTGCCTTGGAGTTGTGCTCTTGCCTTTAGTTTTCATATGGCTTTTGGTATTGTGTTTGCTTGAATTCAGTAGCACATTCTTGGGGGAGCTCCTAGGATCTTCTTGTAGTTTGCAGCTGGTCAAGGACTGGTGGATGTATGATAGTGGTAGGTTCAGATTGAGTTTTAACTCGCTCTGGCATCGTTCTGCAAACAGGACATTTGAAAATAAGGAAATCTCTATCTCTATCTGTCCATCCGAAGCAGAGATGGTGGTAGGTGCGTGGACACTCATGGCAAGTTAGGCAGAAGACACCCAGTCCTGGGCAGTTTGGAATGTCGCAATGGCAGTGACAATCTCAACAGTTGGTGCAGCGATAATCCAACCCTTCATCATCATTCACTTAACTTCTCAGCCTAAGCAGGTACAGTGGAATGTGGCACCACATTTCGTGCATGCAATGCAGTCATGGCCAGATCCCAGGAATTCCTCTTTGGCCCAGGTTTGTCAATCGCTTTCCCTGTCATTCTTAGTTGAGGCCATGTTGAATGTAATTAAGGCCACCACAGGGGTGTTAATTCTAACTCTTCGAAGCCGTAAATATGGACGCCCCATCTAATGGGTGGTACTGGTATGGGATGATTTAGGAGGCCCCCTCCTCCAGATGGTAGGGAAGGTGTCGTCCTCTTGATGGGGTTATTACTGGGAGTGATTCTGATGACTTTTGGCAAGTTAATTTTGGCCTGCTAGGTATGAGGAGGAGCACTAGTGAGTGCTGCTGGATTGCACTTGGGAAGGTATGTGACTGGATGGCAACACAAGAAAATGGACCAACCAGTACTGGTTTATTTGGAAGTGTGGGAGGCAGTGACAATATGACACAGGGAATGTGCGACAGTAGACTTCTGCTTGCAATTGTCGAGCCAGGGTTTGCTATCCTCTGCCCAACTGCTCCCTCTCTATTCCCAGAATTCACCTGGTTGGCACTCTGTTCGCCCTCTACCAGGCTTCTAATCAGGGTTTGTTACTGCTTGGCGATTTTATCTAGCGCCAGACCTGTGACGAGGCATAAGGGAGTAGATAGTACACAGTGGTTGACAGAGGATCTGCCATAGGGGCAGGCATGGCCTGTCAAAAATAATAGATAGACAGGTGGGTTTGGTTGTAGATCAAATTACTGATCTTCAGCAAATGATTTGGCAAGTGGGACATCGCTGGCAGACACAAGCACTTTAGTGAAACTGTCAATAGCAGTATAGGGGCGACTGCTGTCTTGTTACTCACAAAAGTGGGGCACGCCCTAGATCCAAGCATCATGAAGAGATGGAGCTCCATAACAGGGGCGACTACTTATCTCCTGCAAGTATGCCCACAGGCAGGGCGTCACCAACACCACAAGTACTTACAGAAGGTGACAATAGCCACGGGGAAGGACACCACTCTTGTATTACTCAGAAAGGCAGGGCATCTCAGCATCATGTAGAGATGGTTCTCCTTAAAGGTAAGGCTGTGGCTTGTACCTGCTCCTGCAAGAGTGTCTGATGTTCACTTGAATGAAAAAAGGAAATAGCATGATGCAGGTTGAGAAAGAATAGTAACTGTGAGTGATAAATCAGCCAAATGTATGTTTAGAAATAGTCACACATAAGAAGCATGTACCCTGACTAGGACCTGCAGGGATGATCCTAAGATGCCAACCAGAGTGATGCCTAGTCTCAGAAGACATAAGGGTGTGGGGCTTGAGGATGATACCTGTGGTATAGTACTCGGACTTGTGAGCTTAGCATGTGTGGCTAACTTGGTTGTTGAGCAGCCCAGGAGGCTTCAGTCAGCTGCCAGGCACCATGGCACTCTATATTGGAGAAGCATAAGGTGGTAGACGAAAGAGAAGTCTCTCCATGCCTGGGTAGAGTGATGCCCTGCAACTATGATGCGAGGATCAGCCTCGACCTCTGGTCTGCAGGTTTCCTATAAATCCAAAACACAGGACCAACATGGGGCGGGGGTGGCACAGAGGTTTCTTAGAGAGAGGGTGGCGAAGAAGTGGCGGAGATGGCCGAAGGAGGCCAAAGATAGTGGCTTTTCCCCTCCATGGCCGAAGGACAGGGGGTAGGTGCACATACCATGATGTGAAGAAGACTTCAGGCCAGAAGGTGGCAGCAGCTCGCCCGAAGACGATTATGGCTTCATCAAGGGCTCTCTTCAGTGTGTACAGCATACATCTCTTCTTGGGAGGGGGCCGTGGCTGTGGCGAGGATAGAATGTTTAACGACATCGCTAGTGGTGCACCAAAGCAGATCAGCAGTTGTGTCCCAAGAGGGCTTGTCTTTGTGGCTTCCTGGTATTGAGTGATGGTAACATAATGTAACTTCAATCACTCCCATGTAGGGTGCCAAGAAAGAAGAGCTTGGGACCTCAGTTTACTGGTGGTGTTCGAGTAAACAGCGTTGGAAGCATGTGGCGCCTCACATGGAATTTATGTCTTTTGAGCACGGAGTTGCTTCAAAACTTGCTGCTTATCATTATGTGAAAAAATTGCAATTTTTTACCTACCCGAATTTTGCAAAGAGGGCTTCGTTTTTACCACATACCAGCTGTTTGTACCTGGTTACGACGCAGGCCTGGGTAGGCTGCCGCATTCGACATCATCACCGGAATGGACTTCAGCAGCAGTTCGGAGTATCAACTTTCCACTAGCTCTCTCCCAGCGTGTTTGGCGGGTGTGAGGCTGCTGGGCGATGTTGAGCTCATGCTAATGGTGCTTCGAGGAACTACTGACTGTGTCGTCATGCTCAGCTAGCCAATAGGCTCAGCATCTGGGTTTTCATGTGCTTGTGACATCACATCCTACATTCTGATTGAATGTCGGGAGTTTTGTGATGCGTGATCACATTTGCGCCCCATACATGGACATGTGGCTTCAAACTACTGTATTGGACAGCAATAAAATCACACCTATAAGGGGTAATGCTTACCTTCAACGAACTTTTCTATAAATGGCAACATGTTTTTCTATTGGCTAGTGGTATTTGCACACCCCACCCAGGGGAATTGCCTTGTGTTTTGTATTTAAGGTAGGTGCAATCTCTGCTCGGAGTCGGATTGCCCTTGCCCAAGATGGAGATCACCCAGCCAGTTAAGTAATGTTCAACAAATAAAAAGCTTTCTGCACACCCCATATGGCACATAAGAGGCAGGCACAGTTGGTGTCCTGAGTAGGACATAGGCCTCATTGGCAAGAAAACTTTTAAAATGGCAAAAATTTTGAGAATATTCAATATCATGTAAGTTATACTTGGCAGTAATTTTAAAAAGATATTTTTTAAATTGCCAAGTAAAGTATTGGTTTAAATGGGAATTTTTCATTTCCCAGAAGTTTAAATGGCAGTTAAAATCTAACCCAGCTATAAATTTTAAAGAGACAGTGTTTTGCTGGAATTTTGTAAAGAAATAGATCTGGAGGCATCATGTAGTTAGCCCCGTGAAGAGCGCATTAAGCCATGAATCAATACATTGAAAGATTTGGAACATAACTAAACAGAATAAAACTAGAATAGTTTGGCGGTTCATTGTTAGCCGTAAAAATTTTGTTGTCAGTTTGAGTATAAAAAAAAAAAAAAAAAAAAAATTATATATATATGTATATATAAATAATCATACCAGTAAAGAGTTAGCTTTTTTCGCTTTATGCTAAGTCAGATGTATAATACAATGTTTCCGAAAAAAATTTCAAGTGCATTGTGCACTGGTGGGTTGCTTTCAATTTTACTGTAAATGTTCTCCAATTAATCATCATGGAGACTTACAGTCGCATGTATTTCTATATATTTTGGTCAGAGTATAACTGAACTTTAGAATTTTTCGTGAAATTTATACACCATTGTCCTTTTTGCAAACAATTTAATATTTTATGTGTGTTTGAAATCGTTATTTTGGTACTGAAATATATTTGTGCTTTAAATGAATTATTGCAAGTTGCATTATTCCAAACCAATATGGAAAACAAATGTAAGAAAAAAAGAACCAAATAAACTCTTTAAACGACTCATGAATTTTACTGGTTACAATTCCACACTGAATTTTAAGTACATTTTTGAATTGAGGTTTTAATTTTTTTCTTCTTCAACAGGGGGCTTTTCCTGTTCCTTTGGGAATTTTTTTTTATCTGCTGACTTTTGTCCACCTTGCCATGTCCTTGGGGGCAATGGCACTGCAAGGATTTATCTGCACATTCTGCTCTCGTGGGGCAGGGTGCTTGAATTTAATTTAAAATAGAATTCATGACTTGTTGGGGATATTGGAGAAGACAAAAGAAAACACTTCAGTGGGTAATCTCGATTTAAAAATTGTGTGGTTTAGTGTATGCACTGATTTTTATCATCTACAGCCTAGCTCCAAAAATTTCCAAGAAGTCTCTACTCCTGATGCTGAAGGAAGCATGAGTGGAGATGATAGAATCGGAGTCCATTGAAGACTTGCGCATAAACACGAGGGCCCTGGTGTGCCGGGAAGATGCGTCAAGAGCCAGTTCTGTTGCTGTATCGTGTGAGTCCACTCCATTATTAGTATTCTGCATGTTTATTTAATCTTTCTTGAAAGAAAATGGAAGACACATATCACATATATAAATTTTACTTTTGTGTTTATTTATTGTGCTGAAAGCAGTTTAGATAAATTTTTAATCCATTGGTAATGCGAGTTTGTATAATTTTTTTAATAAAGTAAAGTTATATGTTTGTCCTTTTTTGTTTTGTAAGTTTTAATGGATATATTGTATACTTATCATCAATAGAGTATACATTTATAGAGGTGCGAATTTGGTTTTCTATTTTGTATATCATCAATTTTAATGGGATATTCATATTTATTAAATGCTTTGTCAATGTTAAGATCCAAATTTTTATATTTAGATACTCTTCGTGGATATTTTTCAGCTGGAAACAATGCAGATTTTATTGCCAAAGAAAACATGTTTGGCCATCATTCCTCACATTAATGCATGCTCTTTTGTTCTTAATCACTTCTGCTAGTTCAATATAAGATGCTCCATTTAATAGATTGTACTTGTTTATGACTAGTTGCAACACAACTATGCTATATAAAGCCTAATCTGAAGTACTTCTTTCGATGGTTTCTATTTGGGCGAGTATTTCATGTTTTGTTTGTTTGTAAATCTTTTTAATATGCCCTTCGTTCAATATAGTAAATGTGTATGATTGAATGTCTTCAAATATTCGTATTTCATCAGTTTTCCGACTTCGGAAATGGACGACAAGTTTAATGTTAGATTTCACAGCTCTGTTTTATAAGTTGATGTCACAATGTCTCAAACTCTTTTTCCTTTAATAAAGTTAAAAATTCCTGGGCAACACTATAATAAAATTATTTACAATGTTCTATGTTGATAACCTACATTTGAAAGATTTTCCAACTACGTAAGTTTTATTGATTTTTCTATTTATTCTGTTTGCATATACATTAGTAGAAAAGGGAAATATTTCTTTTAAATGTAAATCCTTTTTGGCTTTTCTTTATATTAGTTCGCCTTTTGCAAAATTATTTGTTGTTGTCCATTAAGATAACCTCTTACTTTTATTTCTAGGCTTAACAAATTAATTATTGGAGAACATAAATTTTTTTTCAATTCCTTTATATCTTTGGGATATTTTTCATTGATATTGGCAATACATCTTTGCTCATCAGTAATAAATGGTATAAAAGTTCTAATTACGATAGCTTTCCTTAGCCTGTTTATATATTCAATTACATATTCCCTAGCTATAATTCTCAAATCCCTCACTGTCCTATTGCTCAACTCAACTGCTAGATTGCTCGTAGACATTTATACTATAAAATATAATAAAATTTATCAAGTCGGTGAATGTTGAACTTAATTTAGAATAGCTATCACTGGATTGTGTGTTTTACTATTTTTATGCTTTTTTAGAGAATGGTTATATACATATTTTCTGCATTCACATAGTACTTTCTCTTTTTTGTTGTTTGGCATATTCAGTATAACATTTTTTGCAAGTGTTAAAATGCTTATCTATTTGGTTTTTATGAGACACAATAAAATCGATAAATTTATTCTCATTGCATACAGAGCATGTCTTGGTTGAATGATCACCTTACAAAGTTTCATATGTATTGTGCAATTTAGTATTTTTATGATTTTCGAGATTTACCTTGCAAACAGATTTTCCACATTGCATAGTACATTCTCTTTATTTAACTCATAGCAAATTGCACAATATTCATTGTAACATTTTTTACTTGTATTAGTGTGCTTATCTTTTATGTGTTTATGTTGTGGAAAACATTCAATGTTTAAAACTTCACCACATTTTTTACAATGCTTGCATATGGCCTACTATTGGTCTCCGGCATATGTTGGCTGGGCAGGGCATCCAAAGGCTCTACAGAAGGGGCAACAGCAGGATGGAGTACCTCTCCGTGTTACTGAGCAAGATGGGTTGCCGCCATAGGATCCAAGTAACATGTGAAGTCGGAGCTCCCCTTGGTAAATGCCTGAAGGGCGATATATATATATATATATATATATATATATATATATATATATATATATATATATATATATATATATATATATATATATGTATGCGGGCGGCATGAGCCTACTCCTGGAAGAGTGTTGGTGGACCACTAGGTCGAAGTGCGAGGAAGTAGAAGACAGGGTGCGAGGATATGAGGCTGCTAGCGACAAATAATTCAGAATATGTCTGTTTATTGCCGAAACAATGAAAGACATATATACAGGCCCTTCAGACCCTAATAAGGGCCTGAAGGGCCAAACCTAGGTTGTCAAAAGTGGTTACTCAGTCTCGGAAGACACGGTCGCATGTGGAAGGGGGGGGGGGGGGGGGAGAGTAACCTTAGAATGTCGATAGTCGGACTCGTACACAAAATAAGCAGTGCTATAGAGATGCATAGCAGTGTGTCGTTGATGGCTTCAGTTCTGTAAATGCCCAAGAAGAGTGGCATACTGCAACTGGAGCTGTGCGAGTCAGCTAGAGATGGTGAACTAGTAGGCTTTGGTATTCGGTGGGCAGATTGACGTTTTGCAACTGGAGCTGTGCGAATCAGCCCCAATCCAATGACCATGGGTCCTACGTCTACTCGAAGTACAGGGCCAGCGCATGGTTGTAGGAGAGATAGGGGGGAGATGCAGTGGCAGAGAGGGTCGAAGGCAGCTGATGGTGGGGCTGTGTTCACCCTTCCTCCTCCTTCTGTCGTTGGACACAGGGGTAGGCATGTGCCAAAGTGTGATGCGGGTTATCAACCAGTAGGCAGTGGCAGCTGGCCTGCAAGCATTCACTGGCATAACAGCAGGAGGGGTGCTTGTGGTGTAAATGGTGCAAAGGTGGTCACCTTCTTACAACATTTTCTAGTCTATCATTCATGGATAGTGTGACAAATATTTTAACAAAAATTTAAATAATTTGTGCCGATTCTCATTAAATGTCTTGTAGTAACGCACATATATGCATTACCAGCAAGCTCAAAGTAAAAAGTCATCTGGCATACACTCACCCAACAGGTCATTCCAGCTGTAAATGACATCCCTCCTGAATCGAAGAATAGACAAATCTTTGAAGTACACATGGAGGATTGAGTGATTTGTAATGTTCACTTCTTTGCTGCGAAAATAACAAAATGAGTGTGAAAAGTATATGAGACTTTTTGATGTATATTTTTGCATTTTACACACAGATTTTGGTTTGATAGTACACGAATCAAGAGAGAAGCAATGTTAATATGGGCGTGCAGTCGAAAGGTTACTCACAAGAAGTGTGTGCGGTCGTACTCGCTCTTGAAGAAATCACCTTGTGACAGCTCTGTGGTGTAGACAACATCAGTGCAGGTGGGGTGGCAGTCACAGTGCATGGCGCTGTCTCCATCGTCCAGACCGGGCACCTTGCTGGGCGAGTGCAGGTTGATGAACACCCCTATGCACATGTCCACCCTGCCATCTAGCATCTCAACACTTGCTCTACACTTCAACTATGTGTTGTATTGGCAAACTGTTAATATTTGCACAATTAATGCCAATTTTAATAATGCAAAATAAAGTTAAAAATTTAATATTTTACATGTGAACAAGACATAAAACATGGAAATGTGACATAAAAACATCTTCCGAGGGTGGCGACTTACAGAGCTACTCCAGGTTCTTAATGATTTTGTTCAACTAGTCACTTAGTTTACAATAGTTGAAGGAAGATTAGGGATGTTTGCTGTTTTAACCCAGGGATAGTGTCCTTTCATTTCCTGCAGGCTTGTCACATCACAGGGACTTATTTAATATAAAATCCTACTTCATAATATACCATTTTATTAACAAGTATTAACCCTCGAGTGTCTTCATGTGCCAGTCTCAAAGTGTTTATAAGACTTCAAAAATTTAATGTGACATAAAGTCTCTCAATATAACTTTTCCACTGTCTCCCTTGTCACTGCATAGGGGCACTGAGTGCTGTCTTGGTGACTTCAGCTTACGTAACCTAACTCTTTGGAAAATCATGATGTGCATTCAATTATTGGGCATATAGAGCAGATCTTAACAACTCGAACTCCAGGTTCCATGTGCAACATCTGAGAGGCTGCTATATCTGCATCATCATTATATGTAACTTTCACAACAATGGCACTGCAGGGGTTCGCAGGGGCAACACTCAAAACTCATCTGTCTCTAGAGACTCGTACTCCTCAATGTTGAGGAGTTGGCACCTACAAATACCAAATTATTCTGGTGGGACTACCTTTTTCCCCATTAACAATGTCTGATTTTGTCCACAAAATCCTATATGTGTGCAACTCACTCCTCACCCCTTGCAACTGCAAACAAGTGACTATATTCAGGTAAATATATGGTATACAGAGCAATTATACTGTTCAGATATCATCGGTGATACATAAAAAACTTAACCCTTAAAATTAATAAATTGTAAGTTACATACGTCTGTGGTTGGCAAGACATTCCACGTCTGTCAGTCCACACTGACGAGTTGTTCCTGTAACAGACATTAGGATAATACAAGTACAGGAAATCAGTAAACAGCTGCAGTATACAGTAAAGCTCCGATTTTACAATGTGTTATGGTCACCAAGAATGACTGTAAAATCGCTGAGAGTAAAACTGGGACAGATTGGATTTTATCACCATAACCCCAAAATTGTGTTAAAAGTTTTTTGTCATGTAGTCTACATTTAATTGCCTTTTTTTTCAAATGAAACAATTATATTATTTAAGAGGCACATGTTTTCCAAAGTATACAATTTAACACCAGTGCGGGGACTGTGAAGGAGTGATTGTTGGGAAAGGTTACCCGACTAGACGCCAGACACCATCGGCAGGCAGTGTCGAGGTAAAGTTACTGGTACTCTCAGTGTCGTGCGGCTGACTGCCCGGATGTACACCATTCCCTCGGTGGTTGTATTGTTGAAAACTCCCCCAATTGCACTGAAGAAAGCAGACTTCCACGTGCCTAGTATTTACATCAGAATGAAGTGGGCCTATTAAGGCTGACCCACTTGCCTTAAACTGTGATGAGCACTGAATTAAATGAACTGTACATACCTAGGAACTGAATACATATTGGGTTGCGGGTTGTAGGGGATGCATACCTCGAAATGTCTCGTTGGTGGTGCTCGATGAAACACACGTAGACTGATGTATATTTATCCTTGCATGGTATACTAAATTCACTACAAAGTGAAACTAATGCCGACTCTGGCCATGCGCCCTCCAGATAGGCTAAACTGCCGAAAAGCGCATGAGAGTGTGGTTAATCATTATGTGAAAACTTAAGCTTCCCCAGGCGATATTAATCCCAAGGAAAATAAAAATATTTCAGAAATTTACAAGTTATATTGCAAGCTATATGATTATTGTGAAAACGTGAATGCGCCCGGAGTGCAGCGCAACGTATGCCGACTATTCCGATTGTTGGAAGATGACTAATTATGGTGGATGCACGTAGCCGTGGCTTGGCGGCGACTCATGCACCACAACTACTTGCATGAAACATGAATAAAGAATATACACATTTGCTCTTGCAAAACACATCTAAAAAATATAACAATAAAATGTAAGAACATAACACTTGCAACAATTATCAATTTTGGGATGAAATGAAGGTGGCATCATGAGGTGAACACAGACTCACATAAACAATAACTAAAACTGAAAAATTCCTTGGGGGAGTTTCTCGCATTTTGTACGCATCCCTGCATCACTTTGTAATCAAAATTAACTTGCTTTTTATATGACCTGCGACTTTGATTTGAAAACTCTTTCCTGTCTACTTCTCTGGTTGTGGGGGAAAGGGAGGATTAGTAATACTGCCTTGTTTTCACTTGTACTACACCATTCACTGACCCTGCACGAGGGTGTCGTGCACTTGTGAATGCAGTGTGTGCTCATGCGATGAAGTTGGGCTCACGGCATAGCAGATGGTCTAGAAGGCAGGATGCCATCCTGCATCAAACACCCCCTTTTGCGTAGACCATCTAAGGGCCGTGAATCACTAGGCACAGCAGGAGTAGGCCATAGTCCGATGGTGCAGAGGCCGTAGGTTACATAACACCTTGGTGCTGTTTTGGTTGGAGAAGCTTCTTCCTGCTGCTTGGGCACGACAGTTGGCTGAATTGTGTGACAAGATGATATCACTGTGAGACACCTTCTATCCAGCTGGTTTCAGGTCTATTAACATAGCCTCACTTCGCAACTGGACCTAATACTTATTACAATTAACTCTATGTAGATAGGAGCCTCATCTAAACAATTATTTCGTACCCGACTCAATATTTGCTCTTAAATGGGAAGGCTCATGAACACAGTGCAAAATTATGTTGATCAAAACTACTACCATGCTATTACTACAAAAGGGTCGTCCAATACTTCTTACTAGCAAACCAGTATAATTCAGTTTATCTGATTATTTATTTATTTTTATACATGCTGCTTTGACTACACACTTAAATTCACAAAAGTTTTCATTACGACGCTGTAAAATACGTGATATACTTATATAGGCTTTAACACACTCCAGTGTTAACATAGACTGTTCCCAAGTCACTGCACTCAAATACTTCATATAAAATACTGCTGTGTAAAATTGTTGGGCCCTCAAGGAATACTGTTTAATTTACCAGCACCATTATTATACCCAAAATTCCAATATCATAAAAAGTTACAGTTGAAGTGTCGATTCCGCCCATATACAATTTTGGGTTTGCAAAAATAGGTGGACTTCATACCTGATAATAAAATTGGAGAATGACTTAAGATGTTGATACACCACTCTGGCATAATATTCCAGAGCCCTACCCTAGGACATGCACAGCTTGTTCTCACTATACCTCCTGTAGTGACAGCGATAAATGGGCCCCTCCGAACAGCTGATGGCCTGCGGTGCTACTCCATATCAAGCAGAGGAAAAGGCGATCTTCTTTATTTGCACTCGCAGCCCGAAACATGTTAAATTACCACAATAAGCCATATGCGGGTTGCCCTTACACCACGTTGCATAACACCCAAAGTACAGTTTACCATGCGAAACACTTTCCGGTTCGCTGTACGACAATGTTAGTGGCAAATTTAAGTGGCAGACTAAAGGTACTAAAGAGTGTTCATTTTTCTAATTCTTTAACGTGGTCCCATACTGCAGGAATAAACTGTATCACACACTATCATAGTTCCTGCTCGGACTGCCAACACACCCCTCAGCTGCTAGCCGGGCGGGCGCATTCATAAGTTATCGCACCTCGGACGACTGCCGCGGTTACCGCCGCCTCACATACGACTACTCAGGTCGCCCGCCAGGCTAGAACACCCCTACTGCTTTACCTGCCTAACACGTCACTGACCACGCATGCCGCGGCCACAAGCGGTGACTCCCGAACAATATTAAAATATATACATAAAAATACAATAAAACTTTTATATTACTCAAACAGGAAATATTATTAATAAAAAATATTAATACAACATACTGAATAATAAAATTCTCAATACAATAGGCCGGCCTTTCAGAAATAATGTACTATAATCACTACCCAAGACATAGTCAGCTAGTTACTACCAACCTAAGTCTCTTAGAACCAGACATAAAAATCCCTGTTACAACCAGTCGTCACAACTGCAGGCTGGACACACCTGTTTTACTCTGTGTTCTGGTCGTTACGAAGATCGAGGAGGAGCGAGCTGGCTGCATCGCTGTCCTTGCTCCTACAGCCTCTCTTGCTGCTGATGCTACACCGCCTCAACTGCTGTCAGTAGCGACTCAGGTTGGCAGTGATGGAGGAGGGTTGACCACCTGGAGGTGGCCCGTTGCCCGGTGGTGACTTCCCTGTTTTTGGGGCTGCCCTGGTGCGCCACCTCCTTTCTTGAAGTGGACATCACAGGAAACCACCCTAACGCCATCGACAGTAAGTCAGAAGGTCTTGAGGTGTCACCTTTTTTAATATGTGTGCTGTGGCAGGCAGCGTGCACACTGTACTGGAATTGTGTGACAAGTCATAAGTTCATATGCTGGCGGTGGTGGTGTTGCTATCACTTGCTGACACATAAACACTTGACCTGATAGGTCAGTTGTGACAGTGTGTGGTTACATTCATTTGCATAGGTGTTGTGGCACTGTCATTCACTCGAAAAAGATTTGTCCCACTGGTAACACTACTTGTTCTGCAAACTAGTTTCGTCCTGTTTCGGCACCCATTATGCCAGTGGTATCGAGTTACAGGGCAATGCATGCAGGTATACGGGGGGAAATGTTTTCACCCGAGCATTGCTGTCTCCTTCAGTATTGTGGAAGGCAACCTGGAGATGGTTAATTGTTGGACACATTTCAAAACTGCCATGGCGCATTAGCTGTCTCTGGTATCAATCGAGCCAGCTGGCCATGTGGCTCGCTGTCCTCCTCTGCCAAAATGGGCGTTGCAGAGTGTAGCGACATGTTGAGAAATGACAGCCCGCTTCCAGTAGTTGTCAGGTGCGAGGTGGCTGTCATGAAGTGTGACCGTGTTTACAGCACTGGTGACTGCGCTCATGAGAGCGTAGATGGAGTAGATGACTGGCACAAGAGATCCAGTAGAAGCAGCAAATCCCTGTCCACTGTAGGATCGTTTGTTGGGTTTGAAGGATCTGTACATTTGTAACACTGAAAGTTTGTCCCGCTAATTGTAGCGAGTTCAATCGCATATACGCACACTGCGAGGTATTTCTGTGTGCCCATGCTGCATGTTAAGGAGGGAACCCCTTGCCCTGTACACACTAAATTTGCACACATTATTTGGTCGATTAGGCGGTTTTGATAATTTTGGTTTGTGTTGGGCGAAAGTTTTGGTTCAAAATTTTGTTTCATTTGACTTTGCAACACTTTGGAGTTGTCTCTAATTTCGTGGTTCTTAGAAACGCGGTTGCTTGTGTGCCTGGTCTTATGAGTGCATTTTCAGTAATGTGTGCCCAGTTCATATTTAGCCAATACGTCTTGTGAGACAGGGTGAATACACAGCCAACACAGAGGCATCGGGATGCCTTCGTGTGTCAGACCAGCCATTGTTTCCATTCGCGATGCAACAGTGGGACTCAGCGGTGGGGGGTCAGGGCCATGGCCAACTCCTCGCAGATGTCCTCCCTAAGCCCGCATGGAGGGGTGTACCGGCCGATGGTGTAGGGGTTTGCATGCCTAAGCACTCATTCCACTGCACCAATCGATACTCCCAGCTGGTGATGTGGTGTTGAAGCATGGAGAGGTGAGTGCAGGTGCTCCGGCCCACTCTTGCTGCGTAGTTCGTGGCA
Organism: Dryococelus australis; assembly: GCA_029891345.1. Lineage (NCBI taxonomy): Eukaryota > Metazoa > Arthropoda > Insecta > Phasmatodea > Phasmatidae > Dryococelus > Dryococelus australis. The sequence continues at coordinate 141,337,862 of CM056996.1, forward strand.
CTGGATGGGGAGGGGTGTTGGCACCTCGCTGTCCCAGTATGGCTGACTTGCTACGTATGCCCTGCATCATTGATGCAATGGTGACTGCAAAGCTGATTTTGGTGTGTTTTTCTTATATGTACATGGGTATCTTTGGGCATTGTTCTGGCATCGCACTGGCGTTAGATCGTCGTCCCATGTTGTTAACATTGCCCCAAGGTGCAATCTTGATGAAGTCTTGGCGAAAACGGATGAAAATATTGTTGAGTAAATTTTTGAAGTTGTGAAATCTATAGTTTCTGGGCCAGATTTTCTTGAAGAAGGAGAGTGAGGGAAGGGTACTACCCACATTGGGTGCCAGTTAACACTGGTGCAGGGACTGTGAAGGAGTGATTGTTAGAAAAGGTTACTTGATTACGTGCCAGACACCATAGGCAGGGGGTGTCGAGGTGAATTTGTTGGTACTCTCATGGTCTTTTGGCCGATCGCCCAGATGTATTCTATTCCCTCAGTGGCTGTATTATTGAAAACGCCCCCAATGACACCGAAGAAGGCAGACTTCTTTGTGCCTAGTAATTGCATCTGAATGTAGTGGGCCTATTAAAGCTGACCCACACATCTTAAACTACTATGAGCACTGAATTAAATGAACTGTAAATACTTAGGTGCTGAAGACATATTTGGTTGTGGGTTGTAGGGGACCTGTACCCGAAATGCCTCGTGGACGGTGCTCGGAAATGTATCCAATGTAATCTGAAAACTGACTTATGTGTATCCTTGCACAGCTCACTAAATTCACTACAAAGCGAAGCTTATGCGGACTCTGGCTGCGAGCCCGCCAAATGGGCCAAAAACACATGAATCCGTGGTTATTAATTATTTGTAAATGCAAGCTTCCCCAGGTTATGCTAATCCTGGGGTAGAAGTGGTGTCATCTCTGGGTGCGAAAATAAACGGGAGAACTGTTGCAAGCTATATGATTGGTGCGAAAACGTGAATGCACCCAGAGAACGACGCGACGTATGCCGACCCCTCTGACTGCTAGACGATGACTAACTATAGTGAGTGCACACAGCTGTGGTTTGGCGGTGTCTTGCACGCCGGAACTACTTGCATGCTACATGAATAAAAGAATATACACATTTGCTCATGGAAAACACATCTGAAAAATTTAGCAATACAATTTAAGAACATAACACTTGCAAACATAATCAATGGTTGGGTGAAATAAGTTTCACCTTATGAGGTGAATACAAGAAACTCACATAAACCATAACTAAAACTGAAAAATACTGTGGGGTTGTCTCTCATGATTTGAACATACCTCTGTGTCTCTTTGTAATTATAATCAATTTTCTCTTTAATTTCCTCAAGACTTTGTTTAGAAAACCCTTTTGCGCTTACTTCACCGTTCGATAATAATTGAGGGGTGGGGGAGTGAGCGAATGAAGATATGTGGGCGGCTCTTAACAGCGAGGTCTTGAGAGCCCATGAGGTGTTTGAAATGAATATGGTGCGATGCCGGAATGCTGGGCAGTGGAAAATGGGAGATCCCCGAGAGAACCAGCCGACCAATGGCATCGTTCGGCACGATTCCCACTTGCGAAAATCTAGTGACCCGGCCAGAGATTGAACCCGGTTCACCTTGGTGGGAGGCGACCGTGCTAATCGCTCATTCACAGTAGCCCCGGTTGGGGGGAGAGTAGTAACACTGCCTTGCTCTCACTTGCACTACACCACTCACTGAACCTGCATGAGGGCATCGTGCACTCATGCATGCCATGCGTGCTGATGCTATGAATTTGGACGCATGGTGTGGCAAATGATCTAGAGAGTAGGACGCCATCCACCATCTAACTCTTCTTGTAACACAAACATTTTTTAGCAGAGAATGTCATATAACTTAAGGCATCTGCAAAGTCTATTTTTTATTGCTTCTTAATGGGAAGTCAGAGATTTTAACAAATATATAATTTAATTTTTTATAGGTGTGTTTATTAAAATGATAGTCCAGAGCACACCATATTTTTCACGAAGCACGAATTACATATTCAGTTGTTTCTTGTGGGAAAATTAATTGTTTTATTTAAAATATGTACATATATTTGGATATTTAGAAATGTTTAGAATCAAATAATAATATAGAATGATGCATACTGATGTGATTCATCATCTCCCCTCTGTAGTTGACGCCTAGTTGGGATCGGTTTGGTGAAACCCAAGTACAGACGGGACTATTGCTGCTAGTGGGGTTGACACAGGGCCGAAAATTCAATTTAAATAATATCTGGTGGGCACCAGCTAACCTCCGAGGGGAATCCTCTCGGGTTAACACAAAACTCTTGAAATATATGCTGGGTTTATTGACGCGAAAGGTAGTATTGAAGGGATTTTGAATAGTTGTATTTCTGTTAGGTCAATTGTGGGTTTAGTTTTAATTGTTTAGGTTTACTAGGTTTTCATGACGATTTTAATTGTGAATTATTTTAATGTATAATGGTACTTTTGTAATCATTTTTGTATTATAGGGGTTATGATGTTGATGGTTTTATGGTTATAGTGTTTAAGGTTTTATTATGTACTGACAAGTTTAGGGGGTCAATATTTTTTATCCAAATGTTTTCTGACGATTATAATTTTAAATGGTTTTATGTGGGTAAGGGTATTGTTTAAACTAAACATTGATAAGTTAAGGTTTAATGTTTTTTGAAGTATAAGTCTTTATGACGATTTAATTTTAAATTATTTTAGAGTAACAATAGTTTTTAAACCACTTGTATAATCTAGTGGTTGGGTTCATGATTTTAATGGCTTTATTGATTGGGCATTTGTAATGTGTATTAAGGTGAATTTTAATTGTTTTCGGTTTTAAAAATTCCAATGATTTTAATATGTTGTATCTGAAGTTTTTTTTTTTCAGTTAAAATGAAATTGTTACCATGTTCTTTATATTATTTTTAAATTATTTTAATGTATTATTAAATGTGCATATTTTGTATTTTATATGACAAAAAAAAATTATGTTCTTCAATAAATGTAAACAGCAATTGTAAAAAAAAGGTTTTAATTTCAGTAAATATATGTAAGTTTTAGCAACACACGACGCATGTAGAAATAGGTATATACTCCCCTCCTGTGGGCCGTTGTCGAAAAGCCTCGGCTATACCATCTTTGCCTCTGGCATTTAAATGAGTTGGTGTTAGAAAATACTTTAGACTCCTTAAAATACGTAATTCTGCGCACGAGCTGAGATATTAAGGCCCCCCAGTACACGTTACCAGATTGTAGTACACTTTGCGACGTAACACATACATGCACTTTTCAAGCACGTCAGCAGCATGTGGTGGATAATTATTAAAATCTTAAAATTTGCAGCTTCAAAATGTCTCGGCAAGTGAGAATAAATAACACAAGACATTTCATTTTAAGAAAACCGTAATTATTCAGTATTTCATGTGCAATGGTACATGATAGAAATACGTTTATGCGGGAATGTGGAACAAAGCCTTACATAGGTGTAATCTGAGAATATGCCTGAAAGCATGAAAAAAAAAAATTAAATAATATGCCGGAGAGGCCGTGAGTCTGCTCCGGTGGGAGGTATACTCGAGAGGTACGCGACACAAAAGAAAAAGGTTCCAGAATAATTTATGTTATTGCCATGAAAATTACAAGCTCAAAGTTGCTTTACATCCGAGTTGCGTGGATGCGACCTACCCTGCTGCCTGTCGAACGAAGACTAGAAAGGGTGGCATGGCGTCGGTGACGCCGCGTGACCAATGCCGTACCAGTAAAAAAATTCCTTGCAATATTCTTAAAATGAATTATGTGGAACTTAACACTGGGGAACATACATTCTTGCACGTTAGGAGAAGCACTTACACTCAAAAATATATAAAAATAAGAGACAGTAATTCTTATATTAAAAAATATTTTTGTGAACTTAGTCTATTGTGACCTGAAAGAGGAACAAGCACTTAATTAAAGTTTTAATTAGTTTTAAAACATATTGTGTGAATCTCGTTTGCAATAGAATACTATAAGTTTTTAATAAAATATAACAGTAATTTCACTCTGCGCGGTTCGAGCATGGCGCTTAGCACTGCTGGTGTCAACAAGTCAATGTTAGGAATTTCTGATTTTGCAGAGTTAAATTAGCTCATTACTTTTCTCTGATTGCATTTAATGTGGGTATTACGATGTACCTGTTAGTTTTCCAAAATGTAACGGGATTACTGACATCCACGTGTCCACATAGTTTACTAATTGAACCTTCGTTACATTTTTATTTACCGTAGGATTTGGCTACATTCATTTTTAGTGTGTTACTTTAATCTGGGGTTTATTTTAAAAGACTGAACATGTTAATTAGCACTGGTAATTAAAAGACGCCCCTTGCAAATAAACAGTCGCTGTTCTAATTCACTTTATTGCACTGGAAGGTGTTGTTCTTCGGTGACGTAAAGGAATCGTCTACACTTGTGAATTTAAAGTTCAATTTCACATTAACACAATCTCCAGTCCAAGCTGGTACTACATCTTTGGAAGTTCTTTTGGTTAGACAAACCAAATATGTTGATTGTTCTCCAGCAAAAATCACTATAGCTATTAATCCGCAACATATTTTGGGTTACAAGACTTTTAATGTTGGCATTTCCGTTGTTGATAAGCAAGCTGTTATAAATATTGCTCCTTGTGATGTTCTATACGTTAGAGAACAGATACGTTTGAAGGTCGGTGAAAAAATAGTTGTGATGGCTAGGACACATAATTTGGTACGGTACCATTAACCTACAAGGTATTTGAGACCTAACATTTGTTGCATGAACATATTCTCACTACACGAGTCGGAAGTTTTAGCTTATGTGACAACTTTTATGTGTTGGTATAACTCAGTAGTTGAAGGGCATAACGATTGGAATATTTGTGGCTATACGCATAAGAAAAATCAACTGCATTTTTGGGGTGCTTCTAGTGGAGGGAAAACCAGTTGCTGTAATAGAATATTGCAGGGAGCACGAGTTTTTTATCCCGATGTTGGACAATTCGCTTTCCAAGTTCGTGACGGAAAATGTTATGATGTTATTGTATTTTGAAGAGTATAGTCACGAATATCATTGCGATAGTTTTATTAAAGTATTATGTGAGGGCATGTCTGTTAGATTGTCAGTTAAAATTGGTTTGGGAAAAGTAATTTGTTGGGAAAAACCTATTTGGTTTATTTCTAATGAAAGTCCACCAGATAAAGATTGGTTTTTGACTCAAGTGGTTGTTTTGAGGCCGACAGTCCTTTTTGGGAATGTAAAAGACGACCTACCATAAGATATGAGAGGTTTTATAAACCTGAAATAATATGCATTTTTTCTGATAGTTCCAATTCCTCTATAACCTTGACAGATTTGTTAGAAGTGTCTGCTCCGAGTGTATTTTGTGATTAGATGATTCAGGCACGTCAGTTATGGATGTCCATTTGCATCTCCTATAGCTGCATCAACACCTTTAGAAGAATATTCAGAGAGGGCGATAGATGCCAATTGGACTAGTGATTCGGACTTTGGAGGCTGGCCTTCTAGCAGACTTTCTGGTTTTCAAAGAAAAAACAGTAGCTATTATTTATACTATGGAGGTGGCTAAAAGTGAATGTTAAAATGAATATGACTTAATGTGTTAGTTTAATATTATAAAATAGTATATATATTTATTAACATGTTTCCAAGTGATATTGCATTATAATTATGTAACCGACTATGTTGACTTAGCAAAGGTTGCTATTATTCCTAGTTGTGAATAATAATGGTTTAATAATGTTGACACATGTGTTGTGATTATTTATTAGATATTAGAACCTACCTCCAATTGTAAAATGGATTGGTAGATATTTGTGTGGAATGTGTATTTGAAAAGTTAATGTGTAATTTGTCTAGCTCATACGTCGCCCCCACATTCTGCAGGATGGAGCGCGAGCATTGCCAACACAGAGACATTGGGACGCCTATAGGTGTTAAACCAGCCATTGTAGCGATCGCAGCACGGCAGCCAGACACAGCATTGGGGGTCAAGAACACGATCCACCACAACACTACTGTTCTCCCTACGCCTGCTTGGTGGGGTGTACCACCTGGAGGTGGAGGGGGTGTACCGCTCGGCGGCGGAGGGGTTGTGAACACCTGCGCAAACAGTCTGCTGCGCCGATCGATACTTCCAGCTGTTATGGCAATGCTGAAGGGGAAAAGGGGGGGGGGGGGGGGGGTAAAATTTAAGGACACTGCTGAACAAGTTATTTTAGCGCCTTAATCTTACATCCTCCCCATTTCCATTAATTACCTGTTGTAATTTTCGATTGGGTCAACTGTTTTGTTGCCATCAGTGTTAATATTGATAAAAGAACAAACCTACCCTGAAACTTTTTAACACACAAACTAAACACAGTGTGTTATTAAAGTTACTAATCGTAAATAATCTGTTTTAAAATATTTGCTTCTCTAAAGTCTATAACTGAAATTCTTCTACATATTAGTGAATGCACGAAATTCGACTGCATTATTTAAATTGCAGTATTAAATAATTACTGCTCTAACTTACTAAAAAACATTGAGGAAATACAAAATAGTGTTGATGTGAACGCAGCGTTCATGTGCGTTTTCCTAACCATTTGTACCACCGCAGTCATCTATCGCATTTGTGCACGATGGGCCGATGAGAACAGCCAGAGTACGTTGGTGTAGGTCACCGAGAATAGCGAAAAGATTTTTTTCGGTAACCCAAATCGCATATCTCACAAATGGCTGACTTAACCAATTTCTCCCAAGAGGTAACTCTTGGGAGAAATTAGAGGTTTGGCAATGCGTCCTTGTGAAGCCAAGGCCGTCAGGTGATCAAGCCATTGGAGGGAACGAGTGGGCTGGCTGCGCAACAGTGTTATTTCCACCCTTCATCAGTACCACATCGGCGAGCCTGCTGGCCATAATACATTGCTGCGACTCCAAGTGTAGTGCTACGAAATGTAGGGCATAGCTTCCCCACCTTTATTAAAACGCCACCCGCGTGGCAGTGAGCTTTAAAAACATTCCTTTGTTAGCGTGCAAACTGAAGTTCCACATAGGTCGTTATTCCGCGAAGACACGCCGCATAGTGCATCATAGAGTCCAAGGATGCTACAAATCATGCATGTTTAAAAAACGACATTATTCATGAAAGCAACATTGACGAAAGTGCAGTGCGCCATCAACTTAACAAAATTAACACATGGAAAAGTTATTAGCAAGTAAGTAAAAGTTTTCAAAGTGTCAACATTGTCCATCAATCACGCAATATTATCACACATTTCCATTTAATTATTATCATCCAGCAAGTGCGGTTGCATTCCTGTGACATAATAAGTTTGCCAGTAATTAGAGTTTTTTAGAGCCACGGGAATGTCTCCAATATGTTTTGTTGCACAGTGCATAATTATGTGTAGTAGATTGTAGTAGAATGCAGTATTGTCCTGATTGCATTCTTTGAGTTTCTTTGAAAAGCTCTATTGAGCCTTACTGAGAGCACCCTCGGCCAACTTCTGAGCAGCCCGAGGACACGCTGGCACTCTGAACTCCGCAATCGGCCCAGCAAACTGCACGGAAATCGTGCTGTAAGTGTATCCCTCCGGCACCATCAATGTAAGCGGTAATCAGTTAGTTTATCAATAGCACTGTAGTTTACCAGAACCTTCTTGTTTTATCAGTACCGGGGGATTGGCCGTCATTTCTTTCATAATCATGTAACGCAACATAATTTCATAGCGCATGGCACATTTCACAGCTTATGCTATCTGTGGGCCAGAGTACCAGATCTGCTTCAACTAGTTGTACAATGCCATGAGTTGAATGCATTTCGCAGCAATAAAAGTGTGTGTGATTAATTCCTGCATATTATTATGGAGGCAGCGGTGGTGCAGTAGCTAGTGCACTCGCCTCCCACCACAGCGACCCGGGTTCGCTCCCCGGCAGGTTCGCTCCTGGATTTTCGCATGTGGGAATCGTGCTGGACGATGCCGCTTGCTGGCGGGTTTTCTCGGGGTACTCCTGTTTCCCTCGCCCTTACATTCCAGTGCTGCTTCATCCTAGGGTCTCATTTCATGTCATGTGCAGGCATGACGGGGACCTACTGGTCCAAGCTGGCAAGCTCCGTCACTCAGAGGGGTGTTACCCTGGGTCCACCCTCATACGCCTTTATTTATAATGATAACTTCGGGCACGGCACCCTTCCTGCCGGAGTAAAAACTCAGTGTGTTAGGAGTGTTATGCATAATGGATTCTGCCCCCTAGGCAGAGTAAAATATGTGTAGTTAGAAGGGCGTGTAAAGGGGGGCGACACCCTTATATTTGCACAACGGCAAACATTGTTGTAATAGAATCAGTGTCAGCACATGTCCATTTCGACCATAGAGAATTATCAGTATTGACGGAAATTCTAGGGATCCCAGTGACGGTTGGCCCACATTCCACATCATTGTTCTATCGAGCGGGCGCCGGGAACAACAACCACTCATTCCTGCCTTCGGTGAGAGGCGGCGTGAATTCATCATCCCTGAGCAGTCCTCAAACGTGTTACTAAAATGAAGTATATCATGTTCCTGCATACAATTACCATGTTTTCGAGGAATAAACACTGCACTATAATTAAAAAAGTAAAAACTGCCAAAAGGTATTTTGAAAAACTGTGGCTGCACAGAATAAACAGACCAGCGATCAAGAGGTAATCGATTCTTGATATCGCAACGGCACAGAATAACGACAACATCGACATAACCACATCGACTATCGCTTATGTTTTCAAACTTTTCAGCAAATACACTAGGAAGCAATACCGGAGCATTTTGAAGATATCTGCGAGAAAATTCGGCAGTGTTGTCACTTTAGCTAACAGATATCAGCAATGATATTAATTCTACAGTCTTTGATTTTAATAATTCAATACGGTAATTGTTCCCTATTTCATACTCTTATGGGGAAACCACAGTAACAGCCCGAGTGTACTATAGAGTATCCATTCAAATGATTTACAATGCAATTTAGTGCCATATCGCGCATCCGGTGAAGTTCCGTATACTGTATCCAAATTCGGTGCCGATTGTTCCGTATCGTATATCCACGTAAAATGTTTCTCAAAATGTTATCATTTTCTCTCTCGAATCACACGATGGTGTGCGAGGGAGGTAAAATCATAATGTTGAACTCCAGGTAAGTTATTCATTCCCCGCAGGACATAGACACGTTTCTTATCGAGCCCGCCATACTCAAGTCAGAGATACGGAGCGAAAAATCCGGGGCAGGCGAAGCGAAATTCGTGGACAACAGGGGCTTGTTTTACTAATGCCAACGTCGAATGGACGACGGAACTACATGCAACTTTAAAGTGTAGGCGAGGCAGGGCATTTTCCTGGGAGATTTAAACATTTCTCCCGGCAAGATAGTCGAGTTGTGTTTACTGTGGTTCCTAATCAAATACCATCGGAAGCAGACTATAGTGAAGGAACTTTTGTGCTCGGGGCAGACGGTCATCGCCTGGTCGAGTTTCTGCCATCAAGTGGGTGCTGACATGCAGGAAATGCATCGGCGGTACAGGCAAAGTGGTTGAGTTCGACGAATCCAAGTTCGGGAAGAGCAAGAACCACAAAGGTCTTAAAGTTCACCGTAAATGGGTTTTTGAGGAGTGCAGAGAGGCGACCCGACAAAATTCTATCTGGTGCCGGTGCCTGACGGAAATCATTCGCGAGTGTATCGCGCCGGCCACGACGATAATTTCAGACTGCTGGCGAGGTTACACAAACTTGAACATTCATGGCTACCGTCATATGCAATTGAATCACAGGAGGGAGTTCGTGTGCAGCAAAAAGAGCAGAATGGTAAACACTAGATACACACTGAAGATGAAGAGGGGCGAGACGTGGAGAGTGCACAAGCAAAACATAGAGCGCAGCTGGTGTTCAGTGAGATACACTAGCCCGTGCTTCGGCTGACGGAAAAAATTCTGGGTCAGTTACCTGGCAGAACGCGTCTGGAAAAATAATCATGAGTATGGCGAACGAAAGCGATCTTTCCTGATGCACGCCGTCGACATGCACCATCGGAATTGACGCAGAGGAAATGGCGGCGAAGGCTATTCAACTTTCGACAGGTATCAGTTTGTCCTTATTGTCATTTCAATTTACAGGCACGAGCGAAATCGAGTTGCTGTTACTGTTGTCGTTTAAAATTAAAGAGTGTATAGCATGATGTTTGTTTTAGTTTAAAATTAATGTTTGAATGGCATGTTGTTTGTTTCAGTGTAAAAATTAACTGTAAATGACATGCCTATTGTTTCAACTTTAAATTAAAGTTTTAATGAGGTGCTGAATGATTGATTTTAAATTTAGAGTGTATTTGACATGATGAGTGTTTCAATTTAAAATTAAAGTTGGAATGGCATGCTGCTTTGATTCAATTTAAAATTAAAATGTGATTGACATGATGTTTATTCTAGTTCAAAATTAAAATGTGTGACGTACTGTTTATTTCAGTTTAAAATTAAAGTTTGAATGAGGTGGTGAATGTTTGAGTTTAAAATTATAGTATGATTGACATGATGTGAGCTTCAGTTTAAAATTAAAGTTTGAATGGCATATTGTTTGTTTCAATTTACAATTAAAGTAAAAGTGACATGTTTTTTCTTGCAGTTTAAAATTAAATTGCAAGGTTCATGTTGTTTGTTGCACATTAAAACTAAAGCGTTCAAGTGACCTGTTGAGTGTCTCAGTTTAAAATTAATTAAAGTGCATGTGACCTGCTGTTTGCTTTATTTTACAGGTGTGAATGAGAGCAGGCAGCAGTTTGTTGCAGTTTTATAAAAGTGAGAATGACGTGTTGTTTGTTTCAATTTTTGAAAAAAAGTTTATGAGTGAGTTGTTGTTTGTTATGGTTTAAAAACATTCATTCACGATCCGGAGAGGGCATAGAGTGATTGTGTCAGTCATAACTCGACAGACAGGCGGCGAAGGAGACAGATGCAATTGTATCCAATGTAGCATTGGATACAATTGCATCTGTCTGTGGACTGTGGTCCTGCCAGTTTCTAGTGTTGCGGTAAATAATATAAAAAAGTGATTGCATATATAAAACATTGTATATTAAATTATTAAATATATAAAAAATTGAATTTTTAAAGGTTCATTATTTTGGTTCATTCTTTATTGATAGCGTACATAAGAACCATTAAAAATAAATCGTTAAAATATGTTAAAAAATTGAATAATAAAATTTTCGCCATTTTGGTGCATCCTTTAGTGATGCCGTTTATACGAAACATTAAAAATAAATGGTTAAATGAATAAAAAATTTGAATTTTTTAATGTTTACCATTTTTGTACACCCTCCAGTGATGGCGTACATACGAAACTTTGTATATTAAATTGTTAAATTTATAAAAAATAGAATTTCAAAAGGTCTGCAGTTTTAGTCCATACTTTAATGATAGCAGGTATACATATTACTAAAAAATAAATAATTAAATGAATGAAAAAATTGAATTCTAATAGGTCTACCAATTTAGTACAACCTTTAGTGAAGGTGTACATACGAAAATTTGAAATTTGAATAGTTAAATATATAAAAAAATAATAATAATTAATTATTTCCTTTAATATTAAAAAATTATGCATCGCGAATCACATGTGTTTGAATGGTGACGAGGAAAGGGGGTAACATTTAAAATTTTGGTTACACAAAATTGAATTTTTAGTAATAGTTTACTTTTGTCACCTGGATATGCCACTGTAAACAAATGGAGTATTTTACCATATATTCCGTTTTCGGTTTAGATACCCCATAGGAAGTAATTGGACATAGGTCAAAATTTCCCCGCGCCTCGGTTGGATATGTAAATCGGAACAAATGGGGTGTGGCACCAATTTCTCCCCTTTCGGCTTGGAAATGCAATATCGTCTTTTTCGGTCCAGCAAGTTTTGTCACCTGGATACGTAAAGAGAACATTTTGATAAAAACCAGATTTTTAAAGGTGTGTTGGATATGTAGGGGGGAACATAGCATTTTATTTGGTCTACTCTGGGTTGCAGTTGAATACGTAATTAGCGACTTTTTTTGTCATTGGATACGTAATAGAGAGATTTTTGAGCGATTTGGATACACAACACGTAACAACCACCGGTCCAGTAATTTTTCCGTTTTATGTACTCTTATGGGGAAACCACAGTAAATGCCCGAGTGTACTATAGAGTATATAGTCAAATTGTTTAGTTTGCAGTTCAATGAGGTATTACATATCCAGCCAAGTCCCGTATAGTGTATCCAAGTTCAGTGCCTATTGTTCCATTACGCATATCCAAGCAAAATTTTTCTCAAAAAGTTATCATTTTCTTTTGCGAATCTCACGATGGCGTGCGCGAGATGTAAAATCACAATGTTGAACGCTGGCAAGTTACTCATTCCTCGCCGGACATAAACATGTTTCTCATCGAGCACGATATTATCAAGTTAGCGATACAGGTGCAAAAAATGTGGGGAAGGCGAAGCGAAACTCGTGGACAGCAGGAGCTTGTTTAACTGGTGCCGACATCGAATGGATGATGAAACTAAATGCAATTTTAAAGTGTCGGCGAGGCAGGGCATTTTCGGGGGAGATAAACACTTCTCTCAGCAAGATAGTTGAGTTGTGTCTACTGTGGTGCCTAATCAAACCCTCGACAGCAGACTTTAGTGAAAGAACTTTTGTGCATGGGGAAGACGGTCGTCACTTGGTCGAGCTTCTGCCGTCAAGTGTGCATAGACTGGGTGCTGACGTACAGGCAATGCATCGGTGGACCGGGTAAAGCGGTCGAGATCGACGAGTCCGCGCTGGGCAAGAGCAAGAACTGCGATGGTCGCAAAGTTCATGGCCAGTGGATTTTTGGGGGAGTGCTGAAAGACGACCCAACAAAATTCTTCCTGGTACTGGTGGGAAAATGGAACACAGCGACCCTGACTAAAACCCTTCGCGAGTGGATCTAGCCGGGCAAAATAATAAATTCAGACTGCTGGCGAGGTTGCAGCAACTTGGGCATTCATGGCTACCACCGTATGCAAGTGAATCACAGGAGGGAGTTCATGTGCAGCGAAAAGACAGGAATAGTAAACACTCGTAACACGCTGAAGATGGAGAGGGGCAATACGTCGAGAGTGCACACGCAAAACATCGAGCGAAGATGATGTTCGGTTGGATACAGCATCCCCTGCTTCGGCCGACGGAAAAAATTTTGGGTCGGCTACCTGGCAGAGTACGTCTGGAAAAAGAATCATCCTTTTTGGCAAACGACTGCACTCTTTGCTGATTCACGCCGCTGACATTCGCTATCGGAGTCGATGCAGAGGATATGGTGGAGAACACAATTCAACTTTCGACAGGTATCAGTTTGTCCTTATTGGCATTTCAATTTACAGGCACGAGCGTGATCAAGTTGCTGTTACTGTCCTCGTTTAATATTACAGAGCGAATATAATAATGTTTGTTTTAGTGTAAAAATTAAGTGTAAATGACATGCCTTTTGTTTCAACTTTAAATTAAAGTTTGAATGAGGTGCTGAATGTTTCATTTTAAATTTAGAGTGTATTTGATATGAGTGTTTCAATTTAAAATTAAAGTTAGAATGATATGCAGCTTTGATTCAATTTAAAATTAAAATGTGATATACATGATGTTTGTTTCAGTTCAAAACTAAAATGTGTGACTTGCTCTTTATTTCAGTTTAAAATTAAAGTTTGAATGGTATCTTGTTTGTCTCAGTTTAAGATTAAAGGGAAAGTGACATGTCTTTTTTTGCAGTTTAAAATTAAGGTATAAGTGATATGATGTTTGTGGCAGTTTTAAACTAAAGTGTGCAAGTGATCTGTTAAGTGTTTCAGTTTAAAATCAATTAAATTGCAAGCCGCCTGCTCTTTGTGTTAATTTACAGGCGCGAGTGAAACTGGGTAGCTGCTTGTAGCAGTTTGAAAAAAAAAGTGTGAATGGCTTGTTGCTTGTTTCAGTTTTTAAAATACTGTATGTGTTTGTTGTTGTTTGTTACAGTTATAAAAATCTATCTTTCGCGATCCGGAGAAGGCATAACACTGTTATGTGTCGGTCATGATCCGATTGGCCGCAGTGGTGGAGACGGTTACAATTGCACTCGCTGTTGCTTTCATGGACTTTGGGTCTGCCAGTTTCAAGTCTAGAGGTAAATTTAAAAAAAAAAGTGATTGCATATATAAAACTTTTTATATGAAATTGTTAAGTATATACAAAATCGAATTTTAAAAGGTTTACCATTTTGATACGCCCTTTAGTGAAGCCATATGTACCAAATATTATAAAATAAATGGTTAAATGGATGAAAAAATTGAATTTTAAAAAATTGATTTTTAGAACTCCGCAATTTTAGTACCTTTCTTTAGAAATGGTGCACATACAAAGCTTCAGAAATGAAATAGTTAAATTTATGAAAAAAATAATTATTAATTTTTTTTTTTAAACCAATGCATCGTGAATCGAATGTGTTTGAACTGGGACAAGAAAAGGGTGTATAATTTAAATTTTTGGATACACAGTAAGGAATTTTTAGCATATTAGTTTACTTTTGGCACCTGGATAAGCCTCGGGTATCAAATGGGGTCTTTTACCGTATGTTCTGTTTTCGGTGTGGATACGTCGTAGGAAATAATTTGGCGTAGGTCGAAATTTCCCCCCGACTCGGTTGGATACGCAAGTTGGAATAAATGGGGCGTTGCACCAATTTCCCCCTTTCAGCTTGGATACGCGATATGGCCTTGTCTAGTCCTGCGCGTTTTCTCACCTGGATACGCAAATTGATATTTTTGGTAAAAACAATTTTTTTTAAAGTGGGTTGGATAAGAGAAGGGAAACTTTGCATTTTATTTGGCCTGCTCTGGGTCGTAGTCGAATACGTAATAGCGACTTTTTTGCCTACTTTTTGTGTCATTGGATACATAATACAGTGATTTTTGAGCGATTTGGATATGCAATACATAACAATGACCGGTCGAGTAATTTTTCCGTATTACGTACTCTTATGGGGAAACCACATTAAATGCCCGTCTAAACTATAGAGTATACATTCAAATTGTTTAGTGTATAGTGCATCCAAATCAGGTGTCTATGGTTCCTTTACGCATACCCAAGCAAAATTTTTCTCAAAAAGTTATAATTTTCTTTTGCGAATATCACGATGGTGTGCGCGGGATGAAAAATCACAATGTTCAATGCCAAGCAAGTTACTCATTCCTCGCTGGACATAAACATGTTTCTCATCGAGCACGACATCCTCAATTCAGCGATACAGTGCGAAAAATTCGGGGAAGGCAAAGCGAAACTTGTGGAATACAGGGGCTTGTTTTACTAATGCCGACGTCGAATGGACGACAGAACTAAATGCAACTTTAAAGTGTAGGCGAGGCAGGGCATTTTCCTGGGAGATTTAAACATTTCTCCCAGCAAGATAGTCGAGTTGTGTTTACTGTGGTTCCTAATCAAATACCCTCGAAAGCAGACTATAGTGAAGGAACTCTTGTGTTCAGGGAAGACGGTCATCGCCTGGTCGAGTTTCAGCCACTAAGTGGGTGCTGACATGCAGGAAATGCATCGGCGGTACAGGCAAAGTGGTCGAGATCGAAGAGTCCAAGCTGGGCAAGAGCAAGAACCACAAAGGTCACAAAGTTCACAGCTAGTGGGTTTTTGGAGGTGTGCAGAGAGGCGACCCTACAAAATTCATCCTGGTGGTGCCAGTGCAAAAAATAATAATGCGGCGACCCTGACAAAAACATTTCGCGAGTGGATCTAGCCGGAAACGACAATAATTTCAGACTGCTGGCAACGTTACAGCAACTTGGACATTCATGGCTACTGCCACATTGCCGTGAGCATCACCAGTGGGGGTTACCATATCGAGCTTACTGCTGGAAGGAAGTCGGCCATGGCGGTGGCAGTTGTCACAACAGCAGGGGTTCAGTATCCTAAACAAGGCTGGGTCGTGTCGTACAACTAACGCGAGCACTGGAGGCTCGCTGCCATTTTAATCCAGCTGACACCAGAGGGCCGCCCGAGAGATAGTCGCCGAGAGGACCGCCAGACTAGCAGTCCGGGTTTGACGCCAAGGGAGAGCTGCCGTCGAAACGAGCCAGCATGTTGTCGTCACAGCATTAGTGGGCAATGATCTCTCCCATTAGGGCATCCAGGTATCATGAGGCAAAAGTGAGCGAGGCTTCATTTAACTGTTTTTCATAAAGCAAGACCTGTATATTAATTGGAGTAAGTCATTGGTGGAGGTGCCTCACGCTTCCCACCCATCTCAAAGCCAAGCTTCTAAAGTTAAAGTAAAGTTCATATTAAGTCTTAAAACTCAAACTCAAATACCAATCATAAAGGAAGTAGTAAACAAGAGTAGCATTGACAGTCCTTTCCATATTAAAGAAGGGTCTTACATTGTACAATTAAGGGTCAGCATATCGTGGTCACTGAGCGAGCATGCGAGCTAAGCTGCTGCGACAGCAAAACACGACAGTACACGGATGCCCAGTCTCTTGTAGATTTTAGCGAGTGTGCGTGAGCTTCTGCCTTTAAAACATAATGCATGCTTTATAACGGCACTGCTCTTCGGGCCATACTGCTTTTGTTGATGCATTTCTGCACAATAAACTGTGTGTGCCAAGAGAAGAAAGACGAATTAAAATTTTATATAGTTTGCGCATAATAGATCATAAGATATACATACAAAATGTAACAAAGAACACATCATTTAATGAGCATCACTACTCCACAATCGCTAATACAAGCTGCCAAAAACTTACTCAAACATGCCTCAATTGACTTGTCAGACACACAGAAGAAATTACAAACTAGACAACAGAATACAGCCACCAAATTCCAACAACTAATGACATCCGCAGATAAATTACTAGAACAGAACCCAGAACTAATTGAAGATTTAAATGCCACATCCACACACTTAACAAGAAGCCTAGTTAATAAAATCATAAACAACTGACTTCTACATGAAACATTAAAACAGTAACTATATGTGACACACACCATATTCAGTTTCGCGAACAAATTAACAGGTCAGGGAAACCTGATGAAACGCCCAAACAGATACGCAGGAACCCTCATGTTGCAAAACACAATAACATAGTGGTCATGAAAGAAGAGTGCGGCGTAAATAAGGAAGAACACATAACCGCGGCACGTGACATCACGAGGGAATTCAATAGTCAGCAAAACAGCGCCGAGCGCAAAGACTGCACGGCCTTCATAGGTCCCCGCAGCCAGACGTCCATGACATGTGCGCTCTATTTTTACACAGGACACTGCGCCACCGACTGTATTGTTCCCACAGCAAACTAAAGAATTCAACACAGACATTGGCGAACGCTTTCGTAGATTCAAACAATGGTTCACTATTGGGCAAATCAGAATCAAGTTACCGCGTGTGGGAAACAATACCGGTAACATAACAACAGAGACTGTAAACATCAACACAGAACCATGCTGCGATGATGAAAAGCCTACATGCAACCTGAGCCACGAAGAGTTCTGCAAACATCCGTGTTGCATACACCGCACATCAGAACACAAGGACGAGTGTTGCCCACAGTTTACAAAAACATCAACACCGCGCGTCCTTGTCCACATCTGCGGGAAAACATACAAGGCACTAATTGATACAGGATGCTCCTGATCCTGCATGGCAATGACACTCATCACTAACCAACAGTGAGTACCTGTGACGGAAATATTTTCACTCATAGGAGCTACTCAAGAAATTGAAGTACCCCAATTTAAAACAATCATAAACATTAGTATTTTCGGACACACATTTAAACAATAATTCCTCTTGATCGACAACCTGACACTCAACATTATACTCGGAGTAGACCTCATTAAGAAATATGACTTCGTACTTATGCTGACCAAAAACATTATGTTCATACACGCATCGGACAACAATAAAGTATTAGAAGTTCCAATAAACACTAACACCTTAGAACAAGCTATGAGTCACCCAATAGAATACTATATACATAAAATTGAGAGCACTACTTGATCGTTACAAGCCATACGGTAAGGATGCGATAATCAGTCATGTAACTCATAGATAGGGCACCCTATCATGTTTTCTTGTTCGTTAGCTGTATGTCCATACTTAGTCACACTGGCCACAAATTTTATAATACACTGAATTTTGTCAATTGTAATATTAGGGATCTAAGACTGTATTGTATATGTTAAATTATTAGCGCAAGTTATGACTGCAAATGCTGTTAAAACTGTATATAACTATTCCTCTATTCTTAGACTAAGAAAGAGTGTACAAAGCCAGTTTAATAGTGAAATGCCAAATGTTTTACAAGTCGAGAAAACAACTTTATAATGACATAAGTTCAAAATGTAGGAGTTAGCCCACATCCATAAGGCTATTGGGGATTATTGACCTAAATTCAGTGCACTGTACATTCTCAACATCCTCCATCCCTGTGGTCGGCACTAGGCCAACTAAATTAATTTTTAGAGGTTAACAGCAAGTGCCGAGCACATTTACCCTATCCAAGGGCTAACAATAAGCAATAGACTTTTCAGTATCAGAGTACTTCGCTTGATGGCAAGACAATGAAATCAAGATAATAATTGCTAATATATTCCGCAACATATGTTGTATAAATGTATATCATTCTTAGTAAACTATCAAATCAATACCGTAGGTATTTAATCAATATAAAGGTAACACACCAATACATTATGAAACTGAACTACATATACAATGTTGTTTGTATAAACAAAAGTACAATATCAACTTCATAGGGTAAATCTCCTATAAACTAAAGCAGAAATACTTTCACACACCGTTGTGATATTACATCGACATGTGAACACCGTATATTTAAAAATCTTAATGTAACAGGTAAAATGCATTCCCAAGATATATGTTACAGTAACTAGATGCATAATATTTTTGTATATTGTCCAATACTTATTGCTTACCTGTAGAATAACGTCACTCAACGTAATGTAGACACAATACTTGTAATATAATATGCCTATCAGTGTTTTCCTTGTGTTGTTCGCAAAGATGCATAGACATCTATACAAATTAGAATCTTATACATATTTGGTAAATTAAAGTTTAAGTCATAAAGGTGTGGCGTCAGCCACGACATATAAGAGCCCAGAGCCAATATATGTAATGGAAACCTAAGGCTCATGTTACCTCCTACACCCTATGGAAACATAAAATCAGTGTGCGAGGACACTTATAACTTCAAACCCATATGGCATCCGCGTAGAAGAGAGGCTGTCTCCAGCATCTCCAACGAACCAGATAGCAGCGGTGTTCTTGTCCCACCTTACAAAGTGCCATTCCCAATTCCTCTACACCAGGCCAGCTCGAGCGAGGACGCACGAGCATCGAAGAAGGGGGGGGCCATGCTGTGTGCATCACCAGCGGGGGTCGCCAGGCCGCGCTTACTGCTGGAAGGAAGTCGGCTGTGGCGACGATAGTTGTGACAACAGCGGGGGTTCGGTATCCTAAACAAGGCTGGGTCGTGCCATATAAATAACGCAAGCGTTGGAGGCTCGTGGTCATTTTGATCCAGCCGACACCAGAGGGCCACCCAATAGATCGTCGCCGAGAGGACCGCCAGGCTAGCAGTCCGGGTTCGACGCCGAGGGAGAGCTGCTGTTGAGATGAGCCAGCATGCTCTCATTGCCACATTAGTGGGTAATTATCTCTCCCATTAGGGAGTCTAGGTATCGTGAGACAAGGCGAGCGAGGCTTGATTTAACTGCTTTTCATAAAGCAAGATTTGTATATTAATTGGAGTAAGGCAATGGTTAATCGAAGCATTGACGTAGAGCCATTAATGTAAAGCATCATCTATCCCATTGTCTTGTGTGATATTTGTAATTTCAATAAACTGTAGTGTTTGTTATAATAACTCTTGTCTTACTGACTATGCCTTTCCCTTAATAATTAATGTGTGACCTGTTAGCGGAAGCGGAGCCACAGCAATATGAAATCGAATCACAGGAGGGATTTTGTGGGCAGCGAAAAGAGCGGAATGGTAAACACTCGAAACATGCTTTGCTGATTCACGCCACCGACATGCACAATCGGAATCCATGCAGAGGAGATAGCGGCGAAGGCTATTCAACTTTCGACACAGGTATCAACTTGTCATTAGTGTCATTTATTTTTACAGGCACGAGCAAGATCGAGTTGATGTTACTGTTGCCGTTTGAAATTAAAGTGCGAATGGCATGCTGTTTGTTTTAATTTAAATTCATGTTTGAATGACATGTTGTTTATTTCAGTTTAAAATTGATGTGTAAATGACATGTTATTTGTTTCAGTTTAAAATTAAATTTTGAAAGAGTTGCTGAATGTTTAAGTTTAAAATTAAAGAGGAATTGACCTATTGAGTGTTTCAGTTTAAAATTGATGTTTGAATGACATGCTGTTTGTTTCAATTTAAAATTAAAATGTGTGACATGCTGCTTATTTCAGTTCAAATAAAAGTTTGAATTGCATGTAGTTTGTCTCAGTTTAAAATTAAAGTAAATGTGGCATGTTTGTTGCAGTTAAAAATTAAAGTACAAGTGAGATGTTGTTTGTTGCAGTTTAAAACTAAAGTGTGCAAGTGACCTGCTGAGTGTTTCAGTTTAAAATTAATTAAAGTGCAAGTTACCATCTCTTTGTTTTAATTTACAAGTGCGAGTGAAACTTGGTAGCTAATTGTTGCAGTTAAAAAAAAAAGAAAAGTGAGATTGACGCGTTGCTTGTTTCAGTTTTAAAATAGTGAAGGTGTGAGTTGATGCTTTTTACAGAAAAAATATATATATATATATATATCGCGAACCGGAAAGAGCATAGCGCGTTCGTGTCGGTCATGACCCGACAGGCCGGCGGCGGTGGAGATAGATGCAATTGCATCCGCTGTTGTTTTTGTGGACTTTGGGTCTGCCAGTTTCAAGTGTTGAGGTTAATTACAAAAAAAAAAAAAAAGATTGCATATATAAAACATTTTATATTAAATTGTTAAACATATTAAAAATCGAATTTTTAAAGGTTTGCTATTTTAGTACATCCTTTGGCGATAGCGTACATATGAAACGTGACAAAATAAATGGTTAAATATATATATATAATGAATTTTAAAAGGTTCGCCATTTTTGTACACTCTTTAGTGATAGCGTACATACAAAATTTCGTATACTAAATTGATCAATTTATAAAAAATTTAATTTTAAATGGTTCAAAATTTTATTATCTTCCTTTAGTGATGTGTATATACGAAACTTTAAAAATTAAATCATTACATTCATAAAAAAATTATTTGTTAATTAATCTCTTTAAAATTAGAAACTAATGCATCGCTAATAGTGTGTGTTTGAACGAAGACAAGAAAGGGGCGTAAAATTTAAATTTTTGGATATGCAATAGGGAATTCTTAGCATTACTTTACTTTGGTCACTTCGATACGCCACAGGTATCAAATGGGGTCTTTACCTTATAATATTACGTTTTCGGTGTGGATACGCCATAGGAAATAATTTGGTGTAGGTCGGAAATCCCCCCTCCTGACTTGGTTGGATACGCAAGTCCGAACAAATGGGGTGTGGCACCAATTTCCTCCCTTTCGACTTGGATATGTGAGTTGGTTTTTTCGGTCCTGTGTGTTTTGGCACTTGGATACACAAATTAAACATTTGAAACCAGCTTTTTATAGGTGAGTTGGATATGCAGGTAGAAACTTTGCATTTTGTTTGGGCTGCTCCACGTCGTGGTTGGATAAGTAATTGGCGACTTTCTGTCGACTTTTTTGTATCACTGGATACGTAATACAGTGATTCTCGAGCGATTCGGATATGCAATACTGAACAATACCAGGTCCACCAATTGTTCCGTGTTACGTACTCTTATGGGGAAACTACAGTTAATTGCCAAGTATACATTCAAACTGTTTAGTTTGCAGTTCAGTGACGTATCGTGTATCCAGCCAAGTCCCGTATAGTATATCAAAGTTCGGTGCCGATTGTTCCATATTGCGGATACACGCAAAATGTTTCTCAAAAAGTTATAATTTTCTCTCGCGAAACTCGCGATGGTGTGCGCGGGATGTAAAATCACAATGTTGAATGCCACGCAAGTTATTCATTCATCGCTGGACATAAACACGTTTCTCATCGACGACGACATCCTAAAGTCAACAATACGGTGCGAACAAAACAGGGAAAGCAAGAGAGGAACTGAATGTTTCAGTTTAAAATTAAAGTGTGATTGTCATGGAGAGTGTTTCAGTTTAAAATTAAAGTTTGAATGCAATGTTTTTGTTTTATTTCAAAATTAAAATATGGTAGACATGCTGTTTGCTTCAGTTTAAAATTAATGTTTGAATGGCCTGTTGTTTGTCTCAGTTTAAAAGTTAAAGTTAAAGTTATATGTTGTTTGTTGCAGTTTTAAATTAAAGTGCAAGTGACATATCGTTTGTTGCAGTTTAAAACTAAAGTGTGCAAGTGACCTGCAAAGTGTTTCAGTTTAAAATTAATAAAAGTGCAAGTGACCTGCTGTTTGTTTTAATTTACAGGTGCAAGTGTTACTGGTTAGCTGTTTGTTTCAGTATTAAAAAAAGTGAGAATGATGTGGTGTTTGTTTGATTATTTTTTAAACTGTGTGCATGAGTTGTTGTTTGTTACTGTTTAAAAAACATTCATCTGCGATCCGGAAAGGGCATAGTGCAGTCGTGTCGGTCATGACCCGACAGGCTGGCGGCGAAGGAGACGGATGTAATTGCATCCGCTGCTGTTTTCATAGACTTCGGGCATACCAGTTTCGAGTGTTGAGGTAAATTATATTTAAAAAAAGTGATTGTGTATATAAAACATTGTATATTAAATTGTTAAATATATATAAATTTGTATTTTTAAAGGTTTGCTATTTTGGTACAATCTTTAGTAATAGCGTACATGCTATACATTGAAAAATAAATGGTTGAATATATAAAAAATCAAATTTGGTAAGGTTCGCCATTTAGGTAACCCCTTTAGTGATGCTATATATACGTAACATTATAAAATAAATGATAGTATGAAAAAATTTAATTTTTAAAGGTTCGCCATTTTGGCACACACTTTACTGATGGTGTACATATAAAACTTTAAAAATTTAAAAGGGTTGTTGAATATATTAAAATTATTATTATTTATTATTCTCTTTAAAATTAAAATAATAATGCATAGCGAATTGCGTGTGTTTGAATGGGGATGAGAAAAGGGCGTAAAATTTAATTTTTTGGATACGGTACACAATAGGGAATTTTTTGCAATAGTTTACTTTGGCACCTGGATACATTACGGGAAACAAATGGGGTGTTTTACCTTATATTCCGTTTCACGTTTGGATACGGTGTAGGAAATATTTCTGTGTAGGTCAAAATTTCCCCCCGACTCTGTGTGATACGCAAGTAGGAACAAATTTCCCTCCTTTCGACTTGGATACGCGATGTCGTCTTTTTCGGTCCTACGCATTTTGTCTCCTGGATACGAAAAGAGAAACATTTGGTAGAAACTAGCAAATTGGGTTGGGTAGGTACGCAAGGGGAAACTTAGCATGTTATTTGACCTTCTCCAGGTCAGGGTTGAATACGTAATTGGCGACTTTTTGGGTTGACTTTTTTGTATCATTAGATAGTTAATAAATACAGTGATTTTTGAGCGATTTGGAAACGCAATACGGAACAATCACCTTCTATACCAGGGCTGTCCAACTTGGAAGGCCATAACTCAAATTCTAGCAAAGTCGCTGTCCGTAGCATAGTTTCGGCAAATTCCTTATATTATACAAAGATAACAAGACATTAAATTAGGCTAGGATGCTAGGCTACAGTTAAAAAACATATTATTATTAAATATTATTATTAAAAACAATGTTTAATTGTTTAATTATTGAGAAATCAAAGCGGGTAAATATTTATGTACCAAACAAAATAAGTAATACATTAAGAGTAGTAGGATTTGGGGGAGTTGGGGGCAAAGGGCGTGCGGCTTCGGAGCCGAAGCCGGGGGAGCCGCCATCTTATTACGTCTCCCGACCGTCATTTTCCCCTTTACCTTCAAAATTTCCCTTTTTCCCCTTAATAATTCTCTTCTTCCCTTGAAATTTCACTTTTTCGTTCTAAAAACAAATGAAACCCCCAAAATGGTAGGGGCCCCCCTCGGACAAAAACAAGCCCCTGAAATCAAATTTTCACCAATTTACTTTATTTGGGGGACTTCCTTCGGGCGTACAGAGCAGTGACGGCCCTGTTGGTTTTATAGGCATACTCTATGCCAAATCGATACAAGCTGTACAGGATAGGGCTCAGACCTAAGCATCAGCCAACTTGCATCCATATTGTAAACAGATGAACTTTGACCCCGACCATGACCTTTGACCTCAACAAAATATAACTCTCTTCTACATCAACAATCTTAACAGTCCAAGACCTATCGTCCTTATTGACATCCATACTAAAAGACAAAATATTTTGGTATACCTTCTTAGGATAATATCTAGAAATGCGAGTATGCCGAGGAATAGTTATTGATGTGTCTTCTCTAATGACACGGAGCGAAATGAAATACATGGACAAATTACAATCTTTATAAACTTCACTAACAAGTTACAACCTGTGCATACCCATAGATAACACAAAAAGGAAAGACACAAAGCACGAAAAAACACGCAATATCTTATCGCACCGACCCCTTATCAGGGAAAGTCTTGGCAGAAAGCTTATCTTCCATGTTAAATTCCAAGGTTAAAATCTTAAACGCGGCAACCTCTGGTAATACTAGGCGGTTGCTCGCGCGCACAAATATCACTTACTCATATAAGAAGCTGTATTCACAAATTTACCCATAAAATCCGAACCACTGAACCGAATTCAGTCAAACAAACAGCAATGTCATCACAATTACTCCAGCAGTACAATTATCACAAATAAATGCAAATATGAATCATAATTTAAAATGTTACAGTATTCACAACCAACAACCAAATGCACAGTTGATATCCTGTATATTGGATCAGAAATGAACTATCAAACTACATCCGTTATACACCGCAAGGGTGTATTCCCCCTAATGAGTTCCCTTCATGAACTGTAATTTCACTGTCAACTGTCAGTAACATGTGTGTATTTATAGGTGCTGTTGCAAATTCATTGTTCTGGGTCGTTTGGTGCGAGGGTCTGCTAGGGGATATACTTACTTATTTTATGGCACAAACAATATGTATATATATATATATATATATATATTTTATAACACCACAAACATCATACTACGAACAAATGTTATCTATGGGCGAATTTAAAAAAAAAAAGGAACAGATGCAATAACAAAACATAAACCGATTATCACCGCAAAAAAGATTTATTATGTATTAAAATACAATTCATCAAAATCAAAAAATTTGCAAAAAATTAAGAAATTGGTTAAAAAGTTAATAAAAAATATTATTAAAAAAATTTAATTTAAACATTCTTTTAAAGTATTAGAAGAACGTTCATAAATTTATTTTTATAGAATATTATTTTTGAAAATCTCTTAATTAAAAAGCCTTTAACCCCAGCGGCCATTTTCACTTTTTCCCTCAAAATTTCCGCACCATCAATTACTCACCTCTGTTCGAATCCAGCAGACGACTGACTCCCTTGCACCCACACCCCTAAACTACTCATTCCACCATCTTGTTTTTTCGTTCGCCACTTGTTCTCATGTTACTGGTGGCAGACATATTTGTTTACATGCTACTGAAGTCTGTGTGTGTGTCTATATATATATATATATATATATATATATATATATATATATATATATATATATATATATATATATATATATATATATATAATTATTTTGCATATAAGTATGTAGTATAAATATAGGTATATAAAATTATTAACAATATTTATATATAAGTGTACATATAAACTTAATTTAAATGTCTATTTGCTTTTCGTTCGTCATTAGTTTATACATTACTGGAAACCACCATCTTGGTAGGCGACCACCATCTTGGTAGGTGACCACCATCGTCGTATACATCACTTGTCTGTCATCTTGGAAGCCAATGCCCGTTAGTAATTGAACTTCAACCTGTTTTTAGGAGATTTTTTAGGTAAAGTGGAAAATTTCGAGCGAAAATGGCAGCCGGGGTTAAAGACTTTTTAATTAAAAGATTTTTAATAAAATAATTTTATAAATATTAATTTTCAAGCGATTTTTTTAATTCTTAAAGTAATTATTTAAAAAAAATTCTTTATATTTTTTAATCAATTTTTTTAAATTTGTTGGATTTTTTAGTTTCTAAGGTCAAAGGTCAAGGTTACAGGTCAAAGGTAATGGTCAGGATCAAAAATCATCTGCATACAATATGAATGCAAGATGGCTGATGCTCAGGTCTGAGCCCTATCCTCTATACCTTGTATCAATTTGGAATAGAGTATGCCTATAAAACCAACGTGGCCACCAGTGCTCTGTAGGTACGAAGGAAGCCCACCAAATTAATTAAATTCCTGAAAATTGGATTTCAGGGGCTTGTTTTTGCACGAGGGGGGAGGGGGGTCTTTTACCATTTTTGGGGGCTTCTAACTTATTTTAGCAAAAAAAAAGGGAAATGTTTAGGGGGGAAAAGGGAAATTTTTAGGAAAAAGAGGAGATATAGTGGTCGGGTGACATAACAATATGGCGGCTCCCCCAGCTCCAGCTCCGACGCCCCATGCCCTTGCAGCTAACTTGCCCAAGTCCTGCTATTAAGCAAAATTTAAGTTCAGTGTGAAGATTGTGGCCGTTCAGGTGCATCCACCAATGTCTGTATGTCCACATCTAGCTCCATTGTAGACAGCCTCAGAAGATGATGCAGTGAAGTATCAGTGAAGTTACTTCTGTTTTTATTTTTAATGAACTTCATTGTAGAAAACACACTTTCACAATATGTAAGTGCTACCAAATATTTATGTAATTTTTAGTCCAAAATCTCGTACATTATGAAATATATCCTCAGACAGCAATTTGAAAAAAAATCAGGTTTTTTTTCCTGTCTGGTTTGAAAGTAGGGATCGGCTTGAAAATTATATAGTTTAAGTTGCACATGAGGTTCTTGCTCTTCAATTTTAACGCCCAGGGGATTGCTAAAAAGTAGAATACTATTTTCAAAATCTTCAACTTCAATGAGCATACTATCAAATTCCTCAATTACTTTTTTAATTTTCAAAGAGTAGTCAGAAAAGTCTACAACTTCATCCTGCTCCTTGAAATCTTTCAATATTTCTTCGCTGCTGGGAAAATGTGTTAATTCATTCTTTTCTAAAGAGTGTTTAAATATTCTTAGATTATTTCGGAATCCATTTAGCATGTCCACCATGTCTGATACTAACTTGTTTCTTCCTTGAAGAGACAGATTGAATTTGTTGAGGTGCTTGGTCATGTCTGTCAAGAAAGCTAACTGCCTTAAAAATGCTGGGTTATTAAATTATTTTTCTAAGTATGTGGTGTCAAACTTTACATATGTATGTAAGAATGCAGAAATCTCCTCTCAAGGCACTTTCCTGCACTTAGCCATCTTACATGGTTGAATAACAGCAAGTCTCCATGTTCTGAATATATGTCCTCCAAAAACTGCTTAAGTTGCCTATTTAAAAGAGCATCCTGTCCTCCTCTTATCTTATTTATAATTGTAATAACAAATTTGAAAACTCGATCCAGTATCACGGAAGTTTCACATAAAGCTCTCTGATGAATGAAACAATGAATAATTGGGCAATTTACTCCATCTTTCTTAAGCATCCCCTTTAATCCGCTCTTATTCCCTGTCATTGCTGGTGTTCCATCTGTTACGACTACCAAATATTTACTGAGACCTCCAATTCTATCAACAGATTTCTTCACAGCATCATATATGCCTTTTCCTTTAGTGGTGCCATGTACAGAACACACATCAAATAGCTCCTGTAAAGAGGGACTTGTAGGAGAAGGCTAGTTACTTGGTTTCCGACGTCGTCATCCAGAAATATCATTAAGGGTTCCTGAATCCGTGTCTGATTCAAGGGTGCATGATTTTAATCTAGTTTTGGAGAGATTCTATAAACTTCTTTGGGATGTCAACTCAGGGAGACCTTTTCCAGCCCATCGCATTTTCAATGTCGATGAAACTTCTGTTGGTACTGTTTCAAGTAGAAATTCCGCAGTGCTAGCTCACAGAGGGAGGCAGCAGGATTGTAGGGTTGTATCTGCTGAGAGAGGCGAGCCATCTGCAGCAGCTAGTGGCGGTCATGTTCCACCAATGATCATATTTCCCCATCAACGAATGAAAGCAGAGTTTACTGATGGAGCTCCTGCAGGTGCAGTATTTGCTTGTAATAGCTCTGGATGGATGAATCTTGATGTATTTACTTCTTGGTTTGGACATTTTGTTCATCATGACAAGCCAACAAGAGATGATCCCGTTATTTTGATACTGGCTGGCCACTTGAGTCATTCAAAGAACTTGGACGTCATAGATCAAGTAAGGAAATATTTTGTCACTATTCTTTGCTTACCACCTCACTGTACACATAAGCTCCAACCCCTGGTTGTGGCAGTAATGGTCCCACTAAGTGAATACTATAATGCAGCCCTTCAGACATGTCTGAACAAACATCCAGGTCGAGTTGTCATCCTATACCAGATAAGCAAACTGTTTGGTGACACATTTTTAAGGGTATGTACACCTGTTAATATAATTCATTTTTTTTGGAAGTGTGGAATATATCCATATGGCCCTGATGTTTTCCAAGGCTGTGACTTTATAGCTGCAGAAACATCAGATCAGATTGAACCTCATCCACTTGATGCTCCTATGCCTTATTTGCTTGTAGCTTGCCCTGAGATTGCTTCTACAGTTCATCTGCAGGAACGGAATAGTGTAGAAACAGCAGATCAGCTGCAACATAAATGCTTGATGATCCTACGTGTACTGTAGGCTTATGTAAAGACCATCCTGAAGTGACTTCTGTGCCGGTACGAGCAAATGCACCCACAGTATCTTCTATTGTCGACGATGGTCAACCAGGTCCAAGCAGGTATCAACAGTCAACACCGTTTATAAATTCACCTCCTGAGGATATCTATCCACTTCCCAAAATTGACGGACCAAGATCTACCACAACAACAAGAAGAAAACGAGGAGTTGCAATGATTTTGACAAGTAGTCCGTACAAAAACATGTTAATAGAAGAAAAGGAGAAAAAGAAAAAATAAGAACAGAAATGAACATTGAAAAAGTGTAGGTCTAATAAAGATGAGGTCGTATCCGAGGCTAAGAAAAGAATAAAGAAGTCTGCCTCAAAAATAATGTCCTTGGTAAGGTGAATCCAAACCGTTCTCAGCAGCGTGAAGGTTCCGGTCAGGATGAAGAAAATCCGCAATGTACTTACTGCATTGAGGCATTTCTCCAATCTGTAGCAGGTGAAACTTGGGTTAAATGTCAGTCACGCAAACAATGGGCGCATGTAGATTGTGCAGGCATTGAAGAAGATGAAACAGTTTTTTGTTGTGATTTGTGTAATCTAGGAAAAGGGATCTAGAGGAACTAAATGTTTGACTTTTGAATACAACTGATTTTAAAACTGAACTCGTCTTTTAAAATGGCTATATTGCAGTGATTGTTTGGATTATTGTCATCCGTTCAATTTTTTTAACTCCATAGAAGAATTTAATAAGTGTTTTGTTTTGTATATCTTGCGCTATAAATACTGGCCAATTAGACAAAAGACACTTTTTCGTTTTTAATAATGCAAGGGAGCGTTTTGCCCTTACACTGGGGCAAAATGGACTTTTGACTTACCTAAACTTTGTCATTTCCAGCAATTTTGGTTTTTACCTGAAAAGTATTTTAAAAAATCCTATGTGCGCTTCAAGGATGTTTTGATATGTACACAAATCCTCAACATCCTGAATGCACCAATATATTATAAACAGTGCTTCAAACCTTAGGGGGGTCATTTTGCCCTGGTCTCCCCTAAATGTTTCCAGCCAATGGCTAGTCATGTTTATGTTTCCATTTTCCAGCCCAGCGAACGCCTTTCCAGCCTGGCGCATGTGCCTTTTCCTCATCGTGTTTATAGGAATACCTTGTTGGTATTGTTGGAATATTTAATCGGTAGTTAAATATCTTTTTATTTGCTTTCTTCAGGCATAGTTGGTTGTAGGTACCCTTGTAGTGCATTTTCTTGAGTGAAATGTAACATTAATTGGCACATGTTTTCCATTTCGTAAAACTGCTCATTCTGCCATTTTTCTTGCTGCCATCCGCAATGAAGCAACATAAATATAATTTACGTAGCTAAGAGCCTGTACTACGACCTCTAGTTACACATCAGGTTAAAAGTTAACTACTAGCTGATGTAAAATAGTGTATTACGACCTCTAGTTACTGCTAACTAGAACTGTTATCAAGGAGTCAAATTATCTATCACTTCAAGTGGTAGACAAGCATTTATACCTTTAGATAAGCTTCAAAATGGTGTCTCAAACATCAGGTGGTGGTGTTTTGCTTATGTGCATGTTGGTTTTGGAGGTTATATAAAAATACATATTAATTGATTTTTTTTTGCTATTTTGAGTGTTGTGTAGAATAGTTCTGCAAAATACAAGTAAACCTGGTGGACGTCGATAACGACACAGAAGATTAGTTTTGGAAATTGTAATTTTAATGACAAAAATCGGAAATAAAATCTCAGCGCTAGGCTTAATGCCATTTTGATGAATTGGATGCCTTGAAATTTGTGAAATAAAATTTTGTCCCCTTCCATTCTCGAAATGTAAAAAAAAATGAATTCAGAAACACAGACACGAACCTCAATCTTGAATGGTAAGAAACCGAGTCTCATGCATTGTGATAAATTGTATGGAAGCTAATCAAGCTGTGCGAGGGTTGATATCACAAGCTACAGTAATAATTATGAACAAATATGTTGTTTACCTGGGCCTATAAATAGCCCAGTGTTTCATAGTTGGAAATTTGGTTTATTTTTTTTAAAATTCATTTTTGCGAAAGAAACATTATATATATATATAAAATTCAAAACACATTTCGCACTCATTACTGACAAATGAGCATAAGCCATAACACCACAAATATAGCGACTTTTATTGCCAACATACACAGTAACGAACCAAAACCTTGGATTACTTATCTAAAGGATAACTTAACAAATGGAATGTTCGTAATACAGGTTACCATCAAATAGCTTATCTATTGAATAGCTATTTCACACATTTATTTAAACGTCGTAATACAAGCCGTAAGTGTAAGTTTGTTGGTTTCAGGAAACATGTGCAGTGTTGATTTTACTGAATAATTCTGCAAATAAATTATTTAATGCTAGTGACAAACAAACGTGATTTTTGTGAAGTAAACTTGCAAGGGTTGCCATAGAAAAACACATGTTCGAGAGGTTTTGAATTTTACAAACAGTAAGGTTGCCTGTTTTGTAAATATATTTGTAAACCGTTACTATAATTATTGAAAAGCCTGTGGCCTGAAAAACCCGCACTTCCAATACTTTTGTAGTGAGTGAATAATATTTTTGTTTATTTTTCTATATCGTAAATTCAACGAGTGTAAGGTTAACTTCGGTCAAAACGTGTTTATTGCTGTATCTGTACGAATATGAACGACAACGTATGTATCGCGTTTTGTTTTTTCATTAAAGTTACAATTTTCGAAGTTAAATAATTTAAACGTTACTTCCATACCAGAAATATTTTCTCCTGCTCCGTCATAACAATACGCAACTCAAAATGCTACACACTCATTAGAACATCCAAATAATGCCGTCTTACGAAAGATGTTAAACTAACCCCTCCCTCCTCCCCCCACAACCACACAGTTTCCTTTTTCCTTCGAAATAAAATAAACAGAACTCCAACAAATTTAACTTGGTAATTACAAAAATAAAACAGGTTGGAATGCTAACCTTGCTAAAATATCCTACATTAATTACTGAACTGAAGTTAGCTAACATTAGTCTTTCAGTGTCTGTCAAGACAGGAAACATGAAGAAAGAGGAAAATGCAAGTGTGCATTGGACTCAGACATTTGTTTACAAAAGTATTTTCCTTCACTGACAAAACAGCTGTGGTGGAAGGATAAATTGCAGCTGTGCTACTTTTCTATATTTTGTGTATTGTCTTTTCTCTCTTTTTTAGATTAATGTATAATTGAAGTAATGTAATAAGTTATTTATATTTTAATCTCATTAATAGATATATATTTTTTGCTTATAAGTGTCAATGTATTCTTTTCACCATGAACTTTTTAAGAAGAATTTTTTAACCCTTTCAGACCCACTTTAATTTACGGTTTCAGGTGTTGCAAACATAAAAATGTATGATAAATCCTGTACTTAACGTCTACACAACATTTGTTTCGTTGCCACAGCCAGTGATCTGTAGACTATATGTTCGGCTACAGTTAAATGAACCAATCATTACCTAGACTAGTAAGACAGTTAGCAAAATAATTTACCCACAGGTAAGATAATTGGTCATTGAACTTTGCAGTGTGCAGTACAGACAAAAACTATCCGCATGTGCGTAATGTACACAGTTGTGTACATTAGGTCTGAATGGGTTAAGATGGTCAAACTGTAAGTCAATGTTTGTCTTTGTTTCATTCCAATGTTTTCATGTTTGAGTTTGTAAAGGCTTGGCTACAATCTTGTTGATGCTACAATAATGCATTAAAATAACGCATGGATCCATGGAAAGTAATGCTAGATTTACATTTGGTGAAAAGCGTGACGCGATGAGGGCAACGTGACGGAAGTATGCGAAGATAGTAAATACAGTTAAGACTGATTATTTAAGATAGGTTTACGATTAAAGACTGAAGAATTAAGAATTGTACTTAATGACTTGTTAAGCACATAAAAAATTAACAATAAGAATTATTGCAGTTTATGATTGAATTAGCAACTGTTAAGTCTATCCAATCAAAACATAGGAGATGTAAGCAACCGAAATAACATGGGAAAATTGACAATTTACATATATTTCATTATCTGTGGTTACTGCTTGTGTAATCATTTTAAAAAAAACTTTTGAAATTTTATAGAAGGGGAAGCCGATGCCAACATTAGGCATTTACATGAATAAATCTAAAAAGGTTAACTAAAGTGAATTCCATAACCTCTTCCATGAAAGAAAACATGACCATGAATTATTCTTTTAATTAAGGGGATACTGTTTCTCGATTAAAATAGTTACTTTCATACAATTCGACATAACCTAAATACAATTAGTCAATACAGCGACAGTTGCCAACAACTGTTGCTGTGCTCCGATTGGCTACTTCGTCTTGAATTGTTCTTAAGATATAAAATATAGCGATCTCTCAAGTGACGCCAACAGCGCACAACACGACCCATCATAACCCGCACATGACAGCCGTAAAATTAATACCCTTGATTACATTGATATATATCTTAAACACACGGAAAATTTATTCTGTTAAGTCAATCGTAAACTCACGTTGAGAGAAGATAGATGTCGTTCGTAAATTATATAAAAACATAGTTAGGCCAACACAATATTCCAAAAACCCCCAAATGTACACATTCATGGGATTGTTTGTGTTGTAAGTTATTCTTCTTCAATCATTCACGTTAACTCACAGATGACCTTCTGTGACATTTTAGTATTTTTGGCCACAAGTGATCAAAATATTGTTTTTGGTGTTGTGTCTCATCACAGTGCTTTCATTACAACCACAATTTACAGTCGCACCACGCCTGTTGCATCACATCTGTCGCATCGCGCCTGTCGCGCCAATGTAAACCTGGCATAGTGACACTGTTTACAGTTGATGTTAAACGTTGTCGCGATACTAAATGTTAAATGTAATGCGCTAAACATTGGCCAACATTTAGGTCTTTTCGTTTAATGCCAGCCAATCAGAATTCAAGACATCACAAACAAGTGAAAATAAATGGTACAGACGTTTGGCAAAAGATGGCATTACCATCGCAGTACATTTTATTCAGTTAATGCTATACGAAATCAATAAACAAATAATACTTAACACATTTCAAAATAATTGAAGGTAACTGTGAAGTCTGCTTAATCAATTTTTTACATTTTTAAAATTGTTTTGCATCTGTAGGTTGTAGACATTGAATTGTGGTTTTATATTATGCTCTGTCACGATTCACTTCACACTAGTTAATCACTCACTCGTTTCACTTCCCAGTTAATTACTCACTCGCAGGAGGGGCATACTGTAATAAAATCAAATATGGTAGAAAAACAATATGGAAAAGTTGCCGAAAAAATTGAGACACCATTGCCAGCGCTCCTAGCAGTGTGAACTATTTCTACAGTGATAAGCCATTTATTAAATGGACAGAAGGAGAATTTTGGATGCATATTAATTATATATTTTTTGCTTGTATGGTTATTTATTATGGCAAGAAAGATTTGTGCAGTTTTAGGGTGCAATAATTACAATGTTGCGAACTGCAGCAACTCCTTTTCTAGATTCCCAAAGGATGCAAGTGGGTAAGTACACGAGCTGTAGTGGATAACATTTTCTATAAGTGTTATTATTGCCAGTGTGTTTTATTGCAAATTCCATTCACACAATATCTTAGTTTACTTATATACTATTTTGTCATTTGTAGGTGCAAGCAAAGGGTGCATAAAAGTTAGAGAGCAGACCTGAATATAATAACGAAAATAGGGACGGGCGGTTTATACACGGGAACAGTGTGTTCCAACCATTTCAGAAAAGAGGATTTCAGCAACCTAAATTTGCTTTCACAGGGGCAATAACAAAGTAACTTGACTGTCGTAGCTGCTATTTCTAATCCCGTACACAAATGGGCCTTGCGAAGTTTGATAGCCCTTAACCTGAAAGGTGTAGGTTTGTATTATTGGAGCGATACCTTCGAAAAATAAAAGCAAACAATGTTTACATATTCAATGTTCGTCTCTTAAACTGGCCGCAGTCTCTTGTTCAAGTGTGTGTAT
Organism: Dryococelus australis; assembly: GCA_029891345.1. Lineage (NCBI taxonomy): Eukaryota > Metazoa > Arthropoda > Insecta > Phasmatodea > Phasmatidae > Dryococelus > Dryococelus australis. The sequence continues at coordinate 141,372,944 of CM056996.1, forward strand.
TGTTCAGCAAGTTGAAATACGGATATAACATATTTATTGTTTCAGAAAAGTTGTTTACATATTTGTGCCAGTGATTGCTCGTACAATGTTTATATACTATTAAGTATTGGTCTATTAAACTGGCTGGAGCCTAGTGCCAAATTTGTAAAATTTGTTGTCGAGGAACGTATTATGTGTATGTACTAAGCAGTACTGTACCTTGCTGACCATTGTATCAGTTTATTGACCCAAAATGTGTGGTGTGCCAAGTCACTACGTTTATATACTTGTTTATGTACTTTTGCAGTGTACTTTCATACTTTGGAATGCTAATGTTCACATTTGGGAAACTATGCATTTGAATATTACGTTGTACGTTATTTGGGTTATGTTTGCACCAACTAACGAATATTTTCGAAAAATTATTAAAGAAACAACTGAATAAGAACTGTAATAGTTTCCTTTCCAGGTAGTCGCTTACCCTTTAAAAACCCAAAGGTCTGCATATCATTACTGTTTTACTTTGCAAATATTTTAATTTCTCTACATACTGAGTTTGCAAGTTACTTTCATTTGATTGAGTAAAGAGTTGTCCAGTACAGCCTTTGGTGGCAAGAATAATTCTTCTCCAGCCAGTGTATCAAAGTTAATTCTGTGTGCTAAATGCCATGCACTGACATCAGGCACTAGACACTTTAATTGCGCCAGTGGAGATGTTATCAGGTTGTCTGCAGTTGATAAGTCAGTGTATATATTGCAGAGTGTGAACCAGCTGTCGAGTTACCATCAAAGCCAATCAAAAGTAGTAGCAACTTCCCCCCCCCCCCAACATGTACCACGTTAAGTCCTTCTCAGCCCATTCGCTGCCTCATCGCATCAGCGTCCAGTATCATCCTTTGCCACGCGAGGACAGTGTTTACATTAAGTTTAACGTGTACATGTGACATGCGAACTAGTGAAGTGTTTGTTTTGTATATTTTTATTTTAGAATATCTTATGGCCTTTTTAAAAAATATAATAATTGCTCAGTGTGTGCTACGTGTGGCACGTGTCCACACAGCTGAAGTGAAACCACGTGGGTTTGTTTAGATTTGTGAAGCCGAGGTTTCTCCCTCAATTAAGTGATATGTTTTCAATAAATAAGTTTTTGTGTTTAATACTAAGGTAAGTGAGCTGTGTACGGTCATGCGCGCACCATGTAGACATTAAGAAAGAGTTATATTTTGTATTGAGTGTTTGTGTTGTCGTTTGTTTAATGCCCAGCATTCAACATTATGTGTTTACATACATCATGCACCGCAGAGCGTGACATAACTGCAGATTCGTTTAATTCACAAGGGCAGTGTAAATAATCACTCCTATTTGTCTTGGAAAATAATTAATTAGAATAATGCCAGATTCAGCCAGTATAATCCTCGACAGTTTCCAGTAGTGACTCAAGTCACACAGTTCCAGAGGCCACACACCTCCTATAAGTAAACATAGCCTTTTTGCATAAAGGGCACGCCATGTGGCAATTTTCATAATTATTGTTTAGAAGTGTTTTTGTTTGTGTGTTATGTGTCCTGTAATAAAGTTACGTGTAACCTGACCCCCTGTATATAAAAGGTATTAAAAGATATGCAAAATTAGCGAAACGCTTTACATCAGAAAAATGCAGGTTTGTTAGGTTAAGGTATAGCACTAGAAAATCATGTGATGTAAATTTTAGGAAATTTTTGTTGTGTATAATTGTATTAAATTAAGGAATGGTTATATGTGTCATAAGTAACAGCACCAGTGTTCATATGCCGTAATTTTTCACATTCATCATGTTTTCATATTTTCCAATTTTTTTTTCATCATATCGCATGGGAACGCCAAGCTTGGCAGCCGGCCTACCGCACAGCCATGTTTAGTGATCTTACGGTACTCACATGGAGCGTACGTCGTGTCGGCCTCCCCAGGCACATCATCTTTCGAACCGGTCATTTAGTATTCAATAGTGTAATTATTAGTCATGGAACATTAGAATCACTTTGCATTGCATTAGCCCAGGGAGAGGACCGCTCCACAGTCCGGCGTGTTTTGTGCACGATCAGACTTTAATTTTATTACCAGTATAGGCTGTTTGCGATAAAGTGAGCACTTTTTGATGCCCATCTAAATTTTTCATTTCGTCTAATTTCCACCTTCCTGCTGCTCTTTAGTATAAACATTGCCATGTGACCAATAAACAAAGTGTATATATTTCACCACCCTCATAATGCCTGAGGATGCAATAACATAAATTTATTAGTGGTTAATGCCTGATGGAAGAGTCTTAAAAAGTGCTCACTTTACCATGAACAACCTATAACTATAACGTAGGCTTCGCGCCTTTTCCACCACATGAGCGCTCTCCTGCTTCAACGGAGAATGTAATGATTTTTGTGCCTCTCAGGAGGAATTGAGTAAATAAATCGTGTTGTTGAAAAGGTGAATTTACACAGCAATTATTTCACAGCCACATAACGGTTACTTGACTCATTTTCATGGATTTTGTAATGAGGCGTGATGGTGGCAATAACAACCTGTAGGGTGTGAGAGAAGCATATAGGGGAGCTGGGATACCCATTACTAGACCAGGCATTTATTGGATTTAGACTACAGTATCGACAGTTTCAGCAGATGCAGGACATCAGCGAGGGCCACATGGGCTGTCGACACCACAACCCCTAGTAGCAATCATGCTCTCTGAGCTGGCGCCCTTCGAGTTTGGCAACTCACACCTCACAGTTATTTCTGTCCACTAAAACCTATTTCCCTGATGTACCATCCATAATATGTCACCCCCCCCCCCTTTTTTTTTTCCAACCAAACCAATTCTACTCACAATTGTTTACACAACTATGTACAAAATTTTCAAACAATAATATTTCACGCCTGAGAGTCATCGTTACATTTTAGTGGTACTTATTATAAATATTTTACAAATAAACAAATGTTTTTTCCCCCAGTTTCTCTTCCTATTATTTACTCCCTAAAGTACCCAATATTTTAACTTTTTGCATACACCTATGCTATTAACTTAAATGAGGTATTTTTAATGTATTTTCCCACATTTTCTAATGCAGGTCTGATGGTGATGTGCATATATTCCTTGTCACCTGAAAACCTATTTACACAATTTTTTTTTGCAGTGATCGCAGTATTGGAGAGAGTACTTGCAAATTGTATTACAATAACGAGTGCCGTGAATTTGAACAGAAAGTACGTTAAAATCATGACTAAGGCAAGTTATTTAAAGTTCAGCTGTTTTTGAATTCTTTAACATATTTTGCAGTCTTTTCTCCAGAAAGAATTTGAAAATCTGTGGTAAAATTTATTCTAAAAAGATTATATTCAGGTTGGTTATTAAGAAGTAACTTGTTCATGGTGAGCTAATGTTTTAAAAATATTTGGATTTCTGTAATTTAGGACATAAGCTTTGTTATTGAAAGCGAACTATAAAATGATATATGCTTAATGCATGCGAAACTTGAGATGTGAAGTAAATTAGCATAATGGCTTGAGTACATGTTAGTATGTACTATCAAATATTTTTACCAAATGCATTTTCATCCTACTGCTAGCTGTACTGCATAAATTGCATTAATTAAAGTTTTTAAAGAGGTGGAATGGTTGCTTAAAATGTTTACGATTGCCATCTAGTTACATTCTGAAATACTCTCCTTAATACAGTAGACCTTATTTGATTTTTTTTTAGTATTTAAATTGTTTATCTCATCTATAATCTCTGAAATGTTACTTAAGTGGCATGATATCGGAGGCGATGGTACATTCTTATATTTTGTATAGGAGTAGGCCTACAATTGTGTTGTTGAAATCTGTAAGCATTTTGCAGTCAGTGCTGCTGCTTCCTCCATGGATTATTTGCACTAGCCAAGAAAATGGATGTATTAAGAAGGAAGTTTTGTTCCAATACATGTATATACTATATGACCACACCATGTGTGGTGTTTAAAGTAAAGATCATAATAGTTCTACAAAATTTAATTGGGGTACTCTCCATAAGCACTGATATTGTTTTGTAAGAGGTAATGTGACCTGGATTAGTCGAGTAAAGTAATGATATATTTGATATTTTACCATGGAACAAAACTTATTAAAATGCACAATCACCAAATCGCAACCACTTCTGAAAAGTAACTTAATAGCATCTGAATTGAACGCTACTGCATATTAAAATACTGTTGTACTGAATGGTAACTTCGAACACAACCTCACTATGTGTGGTATGTGTGTATGTGTTGCTGTTTCTTTTTACGTAAATATGTACAAATAAAACATTTTTAAAGGCGCGAGGTAAGTAGTTTACCATAGTTTATAAAAACTTGCTAAAATATGACGTGGTCAGTTAGTGTCTATCAATCCAGCATTTGGAAATGAGGGAGGGTGGAGGAGGTACTGTTGCCCCTTCTGTACTTAACTGTGCTTTCAGTACAGTTACAAATGTATTTTGAACTGAAATCTCAAGTAAAAGATTTTTTTTTATATATAGCAGCTCTAACGTTTCACAGAATTTTTCAATCTTTTATTTTATTTTTCAAGTATTGAACTTTAAGGAACCTAAACTTATTTGACTAAAGTTGCTATTTTGATTTTTCAACGATTTGACTGTGAGTTCCATAAGTATGTTAACCCAGTAGTCCCGAACTTTGGCATATGAGATAGTATAGTCGGAGCAATATGGAATGAGGAGTTAAAGACTTATTTTGAACTTTCAATATAAATCCAGAGTAATTTTATTTGGTGAAGTATCAGATTTGAGATAATTAAGTGATGAACTGACTTTTAACATTTAATGAATTATCAGTGAATGTGATCAAATAAATTTAAGAATTTAAGTAACAGCTTACCAAACTTTCTGGAAATTTAAATACAGAAGAGGCTAGTTCCGGTGGAGCATGATTAATATTTCGAATTAAAATCTCACAAGTAATGGATTTTTTTATAGCAGCTCTAAAGTTTCACAGCATTTTTCATTATTTTATTTTATTTTAATTATGTATTCTGATTTATCCCTATTCTTACTTAGATGGTGTTATGTTATTTATGTTAATTATCATACAGTATAATTTCATTTTTGAGTAAAGAGATTTCTGTCACACACACACATATTTAGTTCTGCACCTTGTAGAATTATTAACGTGTTTGGGTCTGAGTTTATTTGTTTCCCTTTTTCCATTAATAAACTAATTATCAATGTTACACATGTTTGATTTAAATGAATTACTGTGGAGATTGGAATGTGTTGTGTATTGCATGAGGTTTACAGCATCGCCGGAGAGCTTCTGATTCCAGTGTGGTAAGACCAAGGTCACATCACGAATAATAAGGCGCCCAAAATCTATCATATCATTATAATTATTTTTTCTCCCAACTCACACTAAATAGATTTACACCCACACTATCACAGAAACTGTTTCAGAGTGGTGCACACGTGGTAACTGTCACAACGAGACACCATTACAAAAAGAGGCCCACAAGGTGGTGGCTTTTTCGATCTAACATACCAAAATGGACCAATTTAATCATCACAGTTACTGTTTGAGGAGTTCAGGTATGGAGAAAAGTGCAATTAACACTAATGATACTGAGATTCATACAACAGATTTGGTTAAATTGGACAAAATAGACATGGATCTACACAACAGTGAGGCAGCGTCTGAAAGAACTGAAACAGCTTCAGGTAACAAAACACCAGGCATAACTACACCCCCAATTCCTGGCACATCTGAAAGATGCACTACGTCCCAGTGTGACGCGACGACGATGGGATCGATAAAATTTATGTTCTTACAACTAAGTCAGGACATGAAACACATGGAACAGAGAATGAGTCAGCAGGGTCAGGTTATGAAACAGAGAATAAGTCAGAATTTGAAACAGGAAATTGGTGAGGTAAAACAGCAAGATCAGAATTTGAGACAGGAAATGGGTGAGGTAAAACAGGAAATTGGTGAGGTAAAACAGCAGGGTCATGATATGCTACAAGAAATTAGTGAGGTGAAAAATAAAATGGCACAGTTTAAAGAGGAGGCACACGAACAAAATCAAAATTTAATGGATAATTTTACCAGACAGTTCAATCAGCTGCAGGCTGAAACCAACACACGTCTGCAAAAGACAGGTGCAAAATTGCAAAACCTCAGGTAGGAAGTGAACGAGACCAGCAAGCTAGTAGAGACAAATAGGGAGGAGGTCGCTATAGAACGCAATGCATTGGAGGAAATAATCGACAAGGTAGAATGCAGGCCTATCTGAGTCGAAGCGAGAGAGCAGGAGGAAGTGCTGAGGACTGTTGAAAATAAATTGTAAGAAGACATTAAAGCATATTCAGTCACTACACTCATGGCAGAAGGCACTAAAATCACTTATATGATTGAGTTCAAAAACAACCCACTACTTGCACAGGTAAATGGCGTGATTTCCACCTGGAAGTGTGACGACATGAAACACGAGATACATTGGCAGAATACTAAGCTTATCACAACAAACCCCAGAATGATTCACTGTCACATACCATACCACTGCACATGACAGCTCGCATACCAGAAAAATTGGCAAATTTCAAATCGTCAGTCACGTTGCGACACCGAGATGTCAAACACAGGAAAACTAAGAGAACAAAACATGTGACCTCTCATTCATTAAAATCACATCAGCCAAGTATTAGAAAGAGTAAACCGCAAAAGAAAAATAGAGACAGGAGGAGGAAAATTCGCCTGGAGGGGTGCAAGACAAAAATGAAAATTTGTTTACTGCTTACAACATTGAAACACAATGAAGCCCTGAGGCAGTATGTGCACTTCAAACCAGTGTTTGACCTTGGAGGGGTACATAACGGAGTGTGTTTGAAAATGTACACACACTACCAAAACCAAGAGTTTGGCGTAGTTATCTGTACAGTTGTAGATAGATTTTTCCAAGCAAAGTGTTGGAGACTTCACTACAAACCGGTTGCCAAAACTGACACCAACTGATACACAAGTTGAAGGAAATCATGCATCCTTGTCCCAGGAAAATTTGTTGGATTTGGTGAAGAGAAAGTTATTCAGTTCTGCATAATCTCGTAGAAGACAACAGAAGTTATCAGAAATGTATAAATTCAAGGTAGTTAACCTTGTGCTGAAGAAGACAAGCCATATCAGTTCAGATATTGACAATGTTACACGCAAGTTATTTTTATTATTGTAAGGTATATTTCAAATTGTAGCTGTTGTTAAGGAGAATTGTTATAGCCTGTCTACTATAGAGGGTCATTTTATTGGCAGATTTAACATTACACAATTAAAGCCCTACAAGTCTTCTGATTTTTAATGTGTGTTTAATCAATGTTTGTTTAAGTAATCTGAGTGATGTACTAAATATTTCATTCGATGATAAGAATATGCTATATGCAGTTAAGAAGGTTTTATTTGACGGAAAAAATCCGGAATAAGGTTTATTTCTACGGCGTAAGTGCAAAGTTTACTGTGCAAGTATTGGTGATGTTTAATGTATTAGTTGTATGCATTTAAGTATATTTTTTCTCTGAAGGTTAATGCAGATAATTTATTATTTATTGAGGGAAGAGTATCTTACCTCTACACACAGTTACATCATGTTAAGCAGAGCTGCACTATTTTGTGGATTAAGGGACCTGATGTTCCTATGACGCCGTTATGCGAGTCCTGAAGACTGTACCTAGTTGACTCGAAGAATACGAGAACACGTCACACTAAATGATGGGCAAGATTTTGGTTTACGCTACGGATATATTTTATTTGAATTAACGCAAAAGTAACGCCAAAATATTTGAATTAATTTTGTCAATAAAGGGAGAAGGCTTGGCATGCACAATCTATCCTTGAACACAAAACAAGTAAACACAGTGTTATATTCTAACTCACCTGCAGACACTTACTTCAGAATGGTTAATCCAATAAAGATATTATTTTATTTAGAATAATAAAAAAGGGACGTATTTTTTCTGGTAAATATGGAACTCTAATTTTTATATTTGTTGCGACGATTTATTCCACACACACACATGCATGCACGCACGCACACACACACACACATTGTAATGTGTATTTGAATATCTTCATGTTGAAATATCTATTGTGTATGGAATTTATGTTCTTTCACGCCGATAATTTTTCCAAGTACATCTTATCGAGGTAGGTCATCGTTGATGTCTTCTTAAAGTTGAATGTACGATTAGAGATTTGAGAGTTATCCAAAGACTCTCCCATATTTTCCCGTAGATTGTTGGTTAGCCGTTGAACGAAGAGAATAGGGTATGATAACCCTATATTTTGAAACATGACTATTGAACAATGTGACGTCATATTTCATTTCCTAAGATTAGGAAAATGCACACAAGCATATTAACACGTGCATATTTTACACGTTAAAATGTAATTTAAATGTTGGTTAGGTATATGAGTACAGCCATTCATTCATCCCTAATGTAATGTTTGTTTATTTTATGTATCTGTATATGTAAATATTGTGTATTTTATTTTGCTGCTTATAATGTTGTGATAATGATTAATAATCATGAAATATATGAGATGAATAGATTTGGAAAGATAAACTATAAAGCAGTCACATCTCAGCCAATATTTTATCGTGACTGAAAATTACAAGTGAATTTTTGATTATAAACACCAGCCATAATGGACTGTGTATCTGGTGTTATAACAGTAAAAACTACGTTTAGTGAACTTGATGAGCAAGTGAATATTGTGATAGTGGCATTTTAAAGTGCAAAATGAATTGTTGAACTGATACGCATGCAGATGATGGGCCGCGCCGCACAAGATGAACACTTACCACAGTCATAATGACAGATTATTTACCACTTTATGCTGATTAAAGAAAAGGGTTTTATTCCATAAGTACAGTTGGTGAGGAAACACTTATACGTTTTAATTGTTTCTTGTTACAAATGATTTATGCCGATATGTCATGGTAAGTTAAGAATATGTATTGTGTTTCTTTTGTTGTGACAATTGTTAATGTTTTCCATAAGTGTGAATCTAGAAACATTAAAATTGCTATGAGAGGCAATCTGTCGCAGATCGACTGGACACGGAACCATAAGGTTATATTTGTTATATGCATTTGAACTACACATATGTTTTGGACAGTAATATATTATTGATTTCTCATATTATTTTAATGTTAATATAATTCTTTTCATATGTTTATTATATTTTATGTAAATATTTCATTTCCTTAATTTTTCGATATATGTGAACCACCAGTCCACTACTCTATGATAATTTTCACACGTTGTTTTGAGTTCTACATATGGTTATGCAACTATTTTTATTATTGCATTAATATATTAGATTTTATTTGCAGTAATTGTTTCATAATTTTCAAAGCTAAATTATTTGTTTTTTTTTGGATTTAAAGACATAATATTTTAGGCCTTAATTTTATTTAGAGAAGGTAAAGCCGGAAGCGAGCAGTGATTGGATGTTGGTTGGTCGGAAGCCGGAAGAAGGGGCTTCTGGGAAAGACATTAAACATGTAAGGCGTCTAAATTATCGTTGGAATTTTACTTTTGAAACTCCAACGTCATCATTAATTTATTTTAGAAATTATGCTCCCAGAAGTTAAGTTTTTGGTGGTCGCCGCAGCAATATTTAAGAAGAGGCTGTAGGCTAAGTCGTAGATAATTATTTTGAGTTTTAAATTGACGAGGTGAAAAGGACGCCGAAACTACAACGCCGGCGCCATGCAACGAGATAGCGACAGATGACCTCAGGTGACGCCAAGGCAATTAAACGTATGGAAAGATTAAGTACATGGACTGTTTTTCCAGTATTGAACTTTAAGGAACCTGAATTTATTTTACTAAAGTTGCTATTTTGATTTTTCAACTATTTGACTATGAGTTCCATAAGTATGTTAACCCAGTAGTCCCGAACTTTGGCATATGAGATAGTATAGTCGGAGCAATATGGAATGAGGAGTTAAAGACTTATTTTGAACTTTCAATATAAATCCAGAGTTATTTTATTTAGTGAAGTATCAGATTTGAGATTATTAAGTGATGAACTGACTTTTAACATTTAATGAATTATCAGTGAATGTGATCAAATAAATTTAAGAATTTAAGTAACAGCTTACCAAACTTTCTGGAAATTTAAATACAGAAGAGGCTACTTCCGGTGGAGCCTGATTAATATTTTGAACTAAAATCTCAAGTAAAATATTTAGTATTTTTTTAAAATACATCAGCTTAAAGTTTCACATCATTTTTCAATCTTTTATTTTATTTTTCTAATCTGATGTATCCCTATTCCTACTTGGATGGTGGTATATCATTTATGTTTATTATAATACAGTTTAATTTCTGATCCTTGTTGAATTATTCACATGTTTGGGTCTGAGTTTATTTATTTCATTTTTTCCATTAATAAATTAACTATCAAGGTTACACATGTTCGATTTAAATTAATTACTGTGAAAGTTGTAATGTGTTGCGTATTGCATGAGATTTACAGTATTGCCGGAGAGCTTCTGATTCCAGCGTGATAAGGCCAAGGCCACATCACGAATAATAAGGCGCCCAAAATCTATCATATCATTATAATTATTTTTTCTCCCAACTCACACCAAATATATTTACACTCACACTATCACATTCACTGTTTCTCAGAGTGGCGCACAAGTGGTAGCTATAACTTGGCCGAGACAACAAAATATCTCGAAAGAATGCGGTTCTGCGGGTCTGACCGCGAGCGAGAGAGAGGACGGACGAGGATACCCAGTGAGCCAGTCAGAGGCCAGCAGCTTTAACACGTACACGTACAGTCTGTACTGCATGAAAATCGACAAGGCTAGTCTTGGGTGGTGGTAGTAAATAAACGTAGTCTGAAGGAGCACCTATTTACTAGTACCCAAGTAGTTGATCATTCCAAACGTGTACAAATATTTTTGAGCGCTAGTGTAATGTTAATAACATTATGGCTTCGTGTAGAATAAAACGCCCCCTATTCATAATGAAGGCCGCGAAATAATAGGAAACGATATTTCATTTTTTTATGAAGAGAAGATACCTGGGAAACATGCATATCCAATTGAAAACGCAACAAAGCGAGCAGCAGCTGCAATAGGAAAATCTGAGGCAACAATATGTAAAATACAGAAGGAAATCAGTGTAGGAAAACTAACAGGCAAAAATAACTAAGTACGCTTGGGAAGAAACAGAAGAGGAACACCCGAAAAATTGTGTTAGGTGATTTTGATTTGTGTGTTGTTCTGCGTACAAATCCAAAATTTTTATGCTCACAGGAAAGAAGTGCCTACATTGAAGTACTTACTTTCTGTACTACGAACAGAAATTAATTTCCACGGAAGCAAGGAAACGTTGCGGCAAATCGTAAAGAAGATTGGCTTCCGATTCAAGAAATGCAAAATCAAGAGACTTGTATTAATGGAGAGAACAGCCACTGTTGCATGTAGGGAAAGATATTTAAGGAGAATGAGAAAAAATGATAGTATGGGGGAGAACAGGTTACCGGTGGTTTATGTTGACGAAACGTGGATTCAGCAAATGTTGGCAAGATCCCCACACGCCAGGTGTGCTGAAGAATAACACTGCAAGACAATGATGGATTATTGTGCATGCTGGTTCGGATGCGGGGTTTGTTCCTGGTGCGTATCTGATCTTTCAGTCTAAAATCAAAAGTAGCGACTACCACGATGAGCTAAATTTTGCGAATTTTTCAAAATGGGTACCCGAAAATCTCTTACCCAATCTGTCCCGTAGATGCATAATTGTAATGGATAATGCATCCTATCACTCAGTGCAGACAAACAATGCCCCTACAATGACATAACGTAAGGCAGAAATACAAGAGTGGCTCAAGTTAAATAACATTGTATATGAGGAAGATATGACTAAAGCAGAACTACTCCACATCGTGAAATGTCAACGACCAGGTCCAAAGTATTGCATAGACGAACTTCATAAAGAATATGGCCATGAAGTAGTTAGGCTGCCTCCATATCACTGTAACTTAAATGCCATCGAATATATATGGAATATTGCCAAGTTTCATGTGGCGAAGAGCAACGTTTCTCAAAGAGCCGAACAAATAAAGCCACTGACAGATGAACAGTATTTCTGAAAACGATTGGAAATCAGCAGTGTTACATGTGAAGAGGGAAGAAAACCAGTATTGTAAAAATGATCGTTGCATGGAAGAAGAAATGGAGAAGATTGTAATTAGTTTAGGTGGTGACAGTGACTGTGAAAGTGACAGTAGTCATGATACTGACAGCTTCAGTGACAGTAGTGTACACGGAAATGTAACCGATGGTAAACTTTCAGGTATCGAAGAACTTGAGTAGACTTACGCATGTATTACCGATGCTGCGTAACTTTACAGCTCACATTATATCATTAAGTGTTTCGGTAAATTGTGACACATTCCTTTCAAACAGTCCGCATTTTTTCAGTGTACATTTATCGACATGTGCGGATGCCAGGAACGCACAACAATGTACCTTTCCTGGAGTCAGAATATACACAACACTTGTTTCGACGTACATAGTTATTAACATGACACTTTGCTAATGATTTGTAACGTTAACAGCTGTAACTGTATTATGTATGGAAACATGTTATTGCTATTATGGGGTATTATTTTAATAATAATCCCTCAATTGTTTAAATTATATGTACACTTACAGTAATGTGGGCATTGTATAATAGGACAAGGCATAAAGGTGAGGAATGAGTGTAGTAAATATAATTTGTTAGTAGGTGATTTGCAACTATATTTAATTGTATATTATGTTAACGTTATTATGGCAAGCTAGATGTATGTTTTTAATATGTATATTTATGTACCGTATGTGCGGAACTAACTGTGCTTGTTGAATTGTACCACGCCGAGGGGGCTCTACAGTTTGTTGTGTAGGCGCGTAAACAGCTTTCATCAGTACGAGATTCACGGAAACTACACTGCCCTTTGTGAGTGCCAATGTACTGTTGACGGTCCTCAGTAGGCTGTCCTGAGTGTGCTACTCTCCCCCTGGGTGTGTCGTTCTAGGAGGGGTAGCGCTGCACCTTCCCCTTACGGGCTATTTTGTTGTCGTGGCCGACTAATATCACATATATTACAGTACGTAGTTTACCATAGTTTATAAAAACTTGCTAAAAGGTGAAGTGGTCAGTTAGTGTCTATCAATCCAGCATTTGGAAATGAGGGAGGATGGAGGAGGTACCCTTGCCCCATCTGTACTCGACTGTGCCTTCAGTACAGTTACAAATTTGACAGTATGCCTATTTCAATTAAAAATTCCCCTAATCCCGAGTTACTCGGTACTACAAAGATTCTTAATGTTTGATGGTGAATATACACTAGATATTGCCAAACTAAAGAATAGTCTTTTGTGTATAATTTTTTTGGTTACACCCCCCAAAATTACATAACTGGTCAAATCAGATTATGAAGAAGTGACTCAGGTTTCAACTGTTTGTTACTTATGGTTGAAGCATGGCTGCCAGTGTTGACAGCTGAACCCTTGTGGGTTAACCATAGTTGCCTGTGTTTCACTTGAGGTAGTGTAGTTGTGGAGTAACTGTACGACAAAACTGATTTATATGTGTAAGAATGCAGAACGAAAACCTTATCTGTTTGGAATAGAGAAATATGTAAATAATTTATTAAAATGCTAAATTAATGGTAATACTTTCAAAAAGGAGTAAGTAATTATTTCGGGAACTTATTTGGTTGCAAGGCTAATCTTATCTTTTTTATATATAACATCCATTGTGCTTGAGTACACCGCATCACTGACAAACCGCTGGACCAATTGAGACCATATTCACACCTTATATTATTGAGGTGGCGAGTAAGGTTTTTAGTTATGTTTCATTCCGATAAGTGGTGCTGGAGTCTAACTTCTATATTTATGGGCCGATTTTGCTCATACTTGCAGGAAATGTTTGTTGATCTAAAAGAGAAAAATTCCAGCAATAACACTGTCAAACATCGGTCGATGTACGACGTAATAGAGAGGACGCATTGAGAAGGCAAAATAGAATGTGAACACATGCTGCACAAACTGAAGAGGCACAAACACAAAATCGAGAAGTATGTAGGCCTACACAAACAACACACTTCAAACCATACAAAACACACATCGATCATACAACGCTTTAAAATATACAATTATATTCTGGGAAGGAAAGGAATGGATTTAATTTCAATTATAAACAAATTAATCTAAGAACAGGTGCTGAAACTGAAAAAAAAAAAAAAATAGTGCTATGACCAATGCACATCGATTACACATGAGTTTTGTCATTGTGCAACAAAAATGTATGAAAAATCATATAATAAACGGTGTTAAATGTTTACTTAGAGAGTTATTATGTCAATTTAATGTAATTATGACATGTAAAATATAATACCTTTATATGTAAAAAAAATGTCTTTACGAAAAAAAAATACAAGACATCTGCGTCTAAATTACTATGGGCCGGTCTTACCATCTCTTGGTAAGGGTCTTGGGTAATTTATCTTCTAGATAAATGACAAAATTCGTCTTACCATCTATAGGTACCGCTACCCAGAGGGTAAACTGTCGTCTACTTTATCTGCATGTTGAAGATCTGGGTAAGTGTCTACACTTGAGATAAATATGGCGATCCCACCAATCATTGTTTGCATTTGAAATGGAGGTTGTGTACGAGATTGGCGAAGTTATTGAAGACGATAATGATAAAGAGATTGTTGGAATTATCAATGCTAGTGACGAACAAACGTGAATTTAGAGGAGTAGACTTGTAAGGATTTCCATATAAAAGTACGTGTTCGAAAGGTTGTGAATTTTACAAACAGTAAGTTCGCGTGTTTTGTAAATAATGCATTAAACCGTAACTATAGTTATTGAAATGCATTTGGCCTGAAAAAGCCTCACTTACAACACTTTTGTAGTGTGTAAATAATATTTCTTTATTTATACCTGAAAAAGCCTCACAACACTTTTGTAATGTGTAAATAATATTTCTTTATTTGTCTGCATTGTAAATTCAACAAGTGTAAGGTTAACTTCGGTCGAAGTGTGTGTATTGCTGCATCTGTACGAATACGAACAGAGACATATGCATCATGTTTTTTTTTAAATTGAAGTTAAAATTTTCGAAATTACAATAATGTGAATGTTATGATGTCAATATAAGCGAAATTTGCCACTGCTCCATCAAAAAATATGCTACTCGAAATGCCGCATACTCGTACGAATACACAAATATGAACAGCGACGTATGTATCGTGTTTTGTTTTTCATTAAAGTTATAATTTTTGAAATTACAATAATGTGAATCTTATTTCAATATCAGCGAAATTTGCCACTGCTCCATCAAAAAATATTGTACTCAAATTCACACATACTCGTACGAATGCCGTCTCACGAAAGACGATCAAATAACCCCCGCAACCTCCTCTTTGTTTTCTTTATCACTTCGAAATAAAATAAACAGAACCCCAACAAACTTAACATGGCAATTACATAAATAAAACAGGTTGGAATGCCAACCTAGATATAATATAACCTACAGTCTTTCAGTGCCTGTCATGAGTCAGGAAACATGAGGAACATACAGATACAGTAAACCAACCAAGAATAGTTGCCTAGGTGAAGAACACAGAGAATTCCATGGAAGGAATTCAGTTAGTAAGTGACAAATTAACGAAAAAAAAAAAAAAAAAAAAAAAAAAAACAGAGAAACGTAGTGGTCTTCTTGCAAATAAGTGGCCCCTTTTGCAGAATTCTGTGTGTTTATGTATCTGTTGACAACTATACATGTTTGATTTTGTGTGGGTTTGTACGTTTAATTACAGTATCTGCAACATAAACTCTGCTACAACAATGTATATCCAAAACAATTTATTATTTGTTTCAATTGTCACTACTGCAGACCCGGTGCTTTGTCTAAACTATCGATGGTGATGATGTCCCTTTGTAAACATTATCATCAGTTTGTCAAAATACTTGCCAGTGTTTTAAAATTGAGTAGGTCTACTGCACAAGTTTTCAAATGCTACTTCCAGGAATACTGACTTCTCTACAATTGTCTTTAATTTTATTTTATTTTCTGTATTTTTGTCTGTATATCGCATCTCTTAATCTGTCGTATGTATGCATTTATGTAGGTACGTTGGAACCTATTTATTATATTTGATAACTTACAGTATGTACCTTATGGTACCTAAGAAAGAAACAAGTAAATATGTTTAATTATAAAATAATAAAATGCAGATGTACAAAAGACTGTTCCTCCCATTCAGAAACCAGATCTATGATGAGCTGGTGGAGAATTTCATTGATTGTTACAATCATTTTTTAAAATTCAACTTTGTAATTGACTTTTCCCAAATATAAATGAAGAAATGAGGTGCCTCTCCACACTTCCTAAGTGGCAAGACGGGGGGGGGGGGGGGGGGGGGGGGGGGAGAACCTTGGTGGGCGTAGTGGTAAAACGTTTGCTTTTCACCAAAGTGATCCATGTTTGTTTCTCTGTGACGTTACAACAGGTTTTCACATATAGGAAGTTTGCTGAATAGTGCTGTTGGCTGGCATGTTTTCTTGAGGTTTTCCTGTTTCCCTGCCCTTGAATTTCGACGCTGCTCCATCTTCGCCATATTTGCCGTCATTGGCTCTCCAACACCTCTGCTGTTACAGACCACCTATATCTCTAAGCTCCTCCCTTCCTAGGGTAATGGGGGCCACGTACCCATGATTCATCATCAATATTAAAATAAGCTTACGTCCCATTTGTTACTCTCAAAATTAGAATTTCAAAAATCCTAAAGAAGGGTGAAATAACGTTTAAAGAAAATCACCTAAAGATTTTCAATTTTACAGATGGTGTAGTTGCAGGAAAAGAGTGACTTTATCTATGTTTTCTTTATTTTAACAACCTTTGGTAAACGATAAAAAATACACATTTTTCATTTAGGTACTGTAATGATTACAGCCTACTGCTAAATACAACAATATGTAGAACACAAGTAAACATTATTTATTTAACTTAACATCTTGTCGACAGCAGGTCCATTAGAGAATGGTACACCAAGAACACAACATCTTTATTAATGTGTCACCCAGAAATTGCCTGGAGTGTGTTCGAAGAACCATGGAAAATGCAAATCAGGAAGGCTACATTCATTAGCTATTAAAAACATGAGAACTGATTTGGTTGTATATTCTTGTATTGATAAACAGCTGATTTCTTGTTTGTCACTGTATCTCTCCTGGCTTGGGGGAAAAAATTTTGACTTTTTTTTTTTTAGGTGGTGACGCGAAGCGTCACGCATCAGCGAAGCTTTCAGTTTCCACATTAATGACTGTCTGTGTAGCCTATTTGCACTGAGAAATAATGTGTTTGTGTTTTTGAATTTAACATATTTTTTAACTATTTGTATTATTACTGTAATATTCTCTCATGAAAACATGTTTAGTTGCAAAACGATTGAACTGGACATTACCTAAATTGACAGCGTTACCAATACAATTTAGAAATACTATACTGGGGAGGGCTATAAACTGGAAGGAAATTGAGGGGTAAAAGTTTATAATGAAAATGTACATATTTTGTATTTTTTTTACCCCGCAATTTCCCTGATCTTCATAGCCCTCCCCACTATGGTTTTTGGGGTTTCTATTGGTCAAATGTTGATACCCCTAGTAAATTCATGTTCTGTGTAATTAGTAGAGAGGACTCCCCGAGATTTGTTTTCTTCAGAAAAGCCTCTATTCTTAAGAATTATCCTTGTACGCACATCAATTGTTCATCTACAAACTTACGCGCATAACATATCACTATACACTGTACGATATTTATCTTTCACATATGCATCCACAGTATTTACGAATACACTAAACACTGTTACTTTCGAGAATGTGCACGTCAGGCCTCGCATGTTTACATGCCAAATTCACATTTCACAAACGCAAGAATAACACAAATTTAGAGAAAATTCTGAACTAGTGACTTCATATAGCACTCGCAAGGCTGTTATTCAATGTAAACAAATTTCAAACTGACAAACTTTACATGAATCAAATAACGCAACCTGTCTCTCTGCCAGTATTCGACTTCAACAGCACTATCGGAAAATGCAAATATTTACTAACAATTAACTGGTCATCGGTATTCCGTCACAACCTTGAAACGAAATTAAATACTTGGACCAATGAGAATTCACCCAGCACGTCCAACTCAACACAAATCGGCAGCAAGTTCCAGGTAGTTACACAGAGGAATAAAATCAATGGTAAGACAATACTGTTGGGTAAAAAATCCGGGTAGCCTACCTTCTCGGTAGCTACCTGGAAGTTTGCCAAGAGAATGGTAAGACCAGCCCTAGGACACACAATGCACATGAAATTTACATTTCATGTTTTAAATTTGGCATTTACAGATGATGTTACATACATATTAATTATGAATTTAAAATTTAAAAAAAGAGGCGGAACAACGTTCGCCGGGACCAGCTAGTATATTTATAATATATAACTCTTTAGACAGCTATTTTTTTAAATTATATTAATGGTTTTTGCATTCAAGCAAACTAAACGAATGTTTTAGTTCCATTCCAGAAGAATATTATTTTCTTACAATAAAAGCCAAATATAATTAATTGTCCCCTAACTCTAACTCAATCAAATGATTACCGCTTGGGAAGACAAGGGCCTTGGTCTATACTTCCCCATGCTGAGAGGCCTAATCCTTCAGTGATGATAAATCGGCGGCGTAGAGCCTTCCGCCACTGCCAATTCCAAGGCAGCCACTGAACAGTTATACCCGCAAATAAATGCAGGGCTTGTAGCGACGTGCGGCTCTCTGCTGCAGTTGGTGAGAGACCGCCCCTGCGTCAACAATCAACCTTCCCTTATTTGAAGCTTCGTGCACTCGCAGCATTATGGGTGGAAATATACTTCATTACAGCCTATGGCTATATGGCATGCTCGCTGAGAGGTAGCACAGCTCTAGTTTAAGCACATATGTCCCCGAGGACATATGTTACTATAAGGCATTTAGGTTACTCTGAAATTATATTAATAAATTAACCCCTTTCTTTTCACATGCTGTACCGTCTCTTCCCGGATATAAAAAATCCGGTAAGTGTTGGCCCAGCGGTCGCTTGCGCCGATGCTTACTGGTAATTCATCTTATTCTCTTTAATTTTCAGGTTCTACTGGGGAATCAGGGGGAAGATGCCCAAACAGCGACACTTCCCCCACCAGGGAGATGTGCAAGCACCTCCCTGGTTAAGCCAGTATCAGTCCTACTTGCCAAGGCAAAAGTAAATAAAGACCCTGTCCCTTCTCTACTAGCTTTTTCATCTCTACTAACATGAGCATGTTACACACACTCTCTGTCTCCCGTAGCATTTCTGATTAATGTATGCAATAATTTTGAATTCTATTCTGTTTTCTGGATTTTTACGGTGCCTATGCCGGTTTTCCCTAGTCTCTTTTAGTGATAGCTTAGCTATAAGTACACTTAGGGAGGTTGTCATAGCCCCAATTGCAGGCCATGGATGCCCAATCGCTCTCTGCTGTGATGCACGTCTCCTTGCATGTATTCCTATCCTTGTAGGTGTAAGGGGTGTAGCCCTGAGATGCAATAAAATACCGCCCTACCCACCGGGCTTTCACTTAACACTTAGTTACTGGGGAAGTTTGAAAAGAATTGTCCTAGGGCTATATTTAATTAATCTTGCCTTAAAAAACTACAGAGGAGTTGTGGAGATTTTGCTGTCCAAAATAAATTTTGGTTATGTTCATTCCCGATCATTTTTTTTTTTTGTTTGCAGGAATTTAACTTTGGTGGCAGCTCCATTCTCAATAATTTATTGAATAAATGCAGACGGTAATGTAGCTGACAAATGAGATGCCATCTAGCATTCCCTTGTCTTACTTATAATTGATTAAAATTTGTCCTTTGTAATTTACAATAACTACGTTTGTGCCCAGTAACATTATTCAGTTAGAACTGATTGCCCTTTTTTCAAGTGATAATGTTTATCCTTTAAGTACTTTTTAAAATACGTCATAGTAATATGAATGAGCAACTACTATATTACATTCGGCAAAACAATACGTTTTAATGCTACGAGACGACAACTGCACATAAATTGCGCATTCCGAGCAATGTAAATTTGAATTTCCTGGGCATTTATCAGTTCATGTTGCTAGGAGCGCTGTTGTAATGTATCTCGCATGTTGCCAATTGTCAAAAGCCGGAGTTTCCCATATTGTCCTTCTACCATGTTTGAGATAATGGTATTACAATTTTGGTTTATTCCTTTTCAGGTTATTTATGTACTAAATTGTATATTTTCGCTTAAAATAATTTGATTTTAAATTAGGTCTATTTAATTTTGAATGCCTTTACAGGATAGCTTGGCTTCACTTTGTTTTGTTTATATAAATTTTAAGGTTAGATCACCCATTTATAGGTTAGATAGTTCAAATTTTGTGTTTATTTATGTGGTTGCCAAGGTAAAATTTCGGTGTAGGAGTACCCAAGGCCTAATAGTTTAGTATTTTCTTCTTTGTGTTTAATTTTATATAATTGTATCTCTTGCGATGGCAAGGTCTGTGACCATTTTTGAGATGTGCAGATAACGATTTACTGCATGTAAATGGTAAATCTGCATCTTTCTTGGTCCTGCTACCATTGCTGAAAAACATGTTGAAGAAGGTATCCTTCTCAATAGCAAGGCTTTGCTAGCATATAAGCTAGGTTAATTTAGTATACCAGGTCTAATTGTGACTGTTAAGTTGTTAAGGAGTGTGGACAATGTGAAGAGGTCCCACTAAGCACTCAAGTACGACCTTTAGTGCCACTGGAGCCGATGATGCCGCTCCTGAAACATAGCATTCCTGGTGCAATTATGATTCTATCCCCTACCCCATTAGCTCATCGATTGCCACCCGCAGGCATGACGGAACCAAGCAGCATGGATAGTTGAGTATTTTAATACTAAGTCAGCTGCTAAAATTTTATATTTTTTAAAAAGAAATTTGAACTTAAGTCATGTTTTCTTCTCAGATGCCGTTTGTAAAGAGCTTTTGCCCGGACTGAAGCTAAAATGCAAATAACTTTTAAGTAAAATTTGAAAATTATAAATTTGATTTTGAGGAGAATAAAAGTTCATATAATTGAAGAGCAACTAAACAAACAACAACAAATTTTAAGCACTTAGCCTTCGGCAACAAAGAAAGACATTTAACTTCCCCTTGCCCCATGAATTCATTTTATGAGAAAGGGTGTAATAGTTTATCAACACACACTATTTACTAACATTTCATTTGGGCACAAATCGCACATGATTTTAATTTCATCAAAAGGTTTTAATATATTTCGGCATAATATTATTTAATTAAAGTTAGTTATGATATTGAATGGTTTTCTTATATATGGATGTGATAGTTAAATGCAGTGTCCTAGTTTGTTGCGAAACATTTTTTTGTTAGCACCAAAGTTAATTTATCATCATTAATAATGTCTGTCGCAACATGTTTAATTTCTCAAGGCACCCAATGATTATTTCTTTAAAATTATCGCATTCACTACTTATTCTGCCTTACTTCTTTTAGTTAGGCTTGCTATATTCTTTTTTTAAAATAATATGGTATTTTACGTAAATTACAATGAAGTTTTAAACATTACATTATTAAGCTGGTGATAATCTATCCGAATTCTCAGAGAGCCATATTTCTTCTCAAGAAGAACCATAGGGGATGACCATGGACTAACTTACAGATCTGTCGTATCTCGGTTCTTTATTTCCTTCATAATTCCCTCAACTACCTCATTCAAAGCTAGTGGCAATTGCCTTGGTGGCTGCTTTATGAGCCTAGTATATCCTGTATCAACATAGTGGCAGGTTACATTAATCCTTCCAAGGCAATTTGTTACACATGAAAAGCCATCCCTATTTCTATACAATAATAAATTCAGAGACAGCCTTCTCCTGGAGCCAGTTAAGATTTTCTCTTGTTCTTAATATCATTTATTCCATTACTTGTAGAGGAGATTCCGTTTGTTTCAATCTAGAATCTTCTGGAACATTTCAATGTATCTGTTTGACCTGCTGGCAAACACCTATCATGGCCCATTTCTCCATACGAATTGCACAATTGGACAAATTTACCATTCCAACTGGAAAACTATCAGAATTATAAGATATCAAAGTCCTTGCTACGACTTTATCTGGCAGGATGCCAACCCTCTCTGCTGGCTTAGTTAGATCCAAATACCTTACAGATATTCCTTGACATCTACCTGTAATGACAATTTCACTAGAAGTGAGCAGCATGGTGGATTGATTAAAGACCAATGTGCAGTAAATTTGGAAACAAATCATGCAATGTTGACATAACCAACTATGCACTGCCTACCTGTAGGACACCAAGTCGTGTATCAATAAAGTACCCCAGCCTGCGTAGTACACTAAGGCCTAAAATACATAATTCATCCTCTATTTATGATATGTAAACATCGTGCTCTATGCTAAGATCATCAGGATTATTTTCTCCTACCTTTAATTAGCATGATCTCAGCTGTTAGTGTAATCAAATAGCACAGTTTCATACTGTTGTCAGGCGATCGCTCAGGGGAAGGCACGAGGATGTCTGGTCATACTACTGTTATGGTCGCTCCCATGTTGACGATCATCTGGCAAGGAATATCAATCAGGCTCCCCTCCATCAATATTGCATCCCAATCCTGTTTCACTGGCTGTACATGTAAGAACATCGCAGCCTTCCTTCCAGCAGTCACAGACCTTTGCCCCTCCAAGATATGTGTTTACAGATTTTTCGGATGTGCTGTATTCTCACCTGCCTCCTGCTGCCTCTTTTTCTGCTGCTGCTTCTGTTGTTGTTGTGAGCAGTAGACTCTCATATACCCTGGCTGTCCACATAACCAACACAGGCTGTTTAGGTGAGGGGCAGCGAATCTCTGTAGCATGGACCCTGGAAGCAATGTCCCTTATGGACATCCGCATCTCCTTCAGTGCCTTCGTCCTTCTGTTTTCATCATCTATATTTAGCATTCTGGGCGTCGGGGTGCGCACACATGTCTTGTTGAGTACAACTCCAGTGCTCAGGACAGGGCGTTATGCATGGTGTGGGGTGCAGCAAGACATATCACTTGCCATACCTTTGTATCGGTGATGGCATCGATGAAGAAGCCGACTGCGATGATGTCGCTAGCCTCCTCAGGGCACCCTTCCAGAGATAGGTGGAAAAGCCGCACAATGTCTTTCCATAGCTCCTGAAATGGCTCTTCTGGTCGCTGGGTGCGGTTTCGCAGTTGGACATGATGGGCATGTAGCAGGCATCGGTTGCCAAAATGTAGCTCAAGGCCGGCACCAGTGTAGGGTACTCCAGTCAATGTCGCTCAGGCAGAGATTGTAGTATGTTCAGTGCAGGGCCTCTCATAACAGCAGCGAAGTAGTAAGCTCGTTGTTAGGATGACCAGCCAGTCAGTTTGGCGGCTATTTCAAACTGGTGTTGGTAGTCCCGCCAAGAAGTCTGGCCATTGTAAGGGGTGGACTTAATTTCGGCTCTCTTTCCCACTCCTGGCTGTGCAACACCAATATCATAGAGCTGCTGACTATCCTCCGAGGGTGCTATCTGCGTTAGGACTTGCACTGGTTCCTCACTTTTTTCGGCTGCCAATATAGTGGAAGTATAACTCCGGTGCTGAAGAAATGCCTGCCATTCCTTCTTCATCGTATTTATTTCCTGTTTCAGCTCATTTTCTAAACTGTCCATTCTTTCATTTGTACTGTCCATTCTTTCATTTACACTGTCCATTCTTTCATTTACACTGTCAATTTTCTCATCCACACAGTCAATTATCTTATTAACTAACTCGCTAATGCCTTCTATTTTCCTGTCAACATTTGATTTACAGAGTCTATTTATTTTCTACTAATTCACCTACATTAGTTATCTGGCTATTAATGTTCTAGTTGCACTATTTACACTTTTTTCACATTACTTATTTTGGTATTTACATATTCCCTCAAGCTATTTGCATTTGCACTCACTTGGCTGCTTATCACCTCTATTAATGCTCACAGTGCATGATCATTACACATTTTCACTCTCGCAAGCAATGCAAAGCAGCGAGCCTGTAAATATTTTTTTGATTTCAAAACATGAAGGTCACAAATCTGCTGATTAACTCATTTTCTTGAATTCCTGGTGGTGTGTAATTCCAGGGAATTCCTCTACTGTTCAATATTAACATTAATATAATATTTCAGTAACCCACTGTTATAATGGTTTGTGCCACAGTTTTCCAAGCACATAATTTAATTTAATTTGTGATATTACACATGGTAGAAGTTAGTTATTGTCATCAGGTGAAAAACCATCTCTACAAGCCTTTGTTCGATATAGCAAATCAGACAGGCTGGGTCTGAGTCCATGCAAATTTTTGTAACAGTGTTGTGCAATTGAGACTATGTAAATATGTCTCATTTGAACATGAGTTTTCTCTGTGCAACCTGGCTAATTCTCGGCCATGTGAGGAACTGGCCCATGCAACCAGCAGTTTTCATTTGTGTCAGTATTTTCAGTGTTATCATGCACAGTTCTATTGCCATGCACCTTAAGGTGTCTGGTGACCTGTAACCACTCTAGTATATAAACATTTAGGGTACAATTCATGGTAAACACACACAATGTAAGTTAGAGGACCCCAGACATGTAGTTTGACCACAAGCCTGAGATTTATCAAACACTTGTGTTATTCAGAGTTCAGAGTAACTAGTGCAGGGACTCACCTTGTGACATTACAGGTTGCAAGTCACCCTACACAATACTGTTTTACATAAGTCCTCTGAACTGGCGCACACATTACAATACCACCTCCCGTTTATGCCAAAAATAGGTTTACATCAGAGTGCTACATAATTTTCCGCAGAAAAACACATCCAACACACACGAAAATTCTGTTTGGTGTTCTGGGACACCTTTAAATTAGGCCCAGTTTGACACCTTCGCATTTAAGACACGCACCAACGAATACACTGAAGTGTAGGGATGGTATTTTACAAGAACAGTAGACTTTATTTTGTGTTTTATAAATTGTATACACGCGAGTGGAACTATGCATGTTTTGTGCTTGAATGTGTCATAAATAAGTCAAAAGCTCAAATAAAAATATGAAAATGCAAATAAAATCGTAATGCAATGAACATGATTGAAGTAGGCCATACACAATAAATGTGGTAAATTCTAAACGGAATAATAACTTTAAATCCAAAAACTAATCCAAATAGTTATAACAGCACTATTGTAACACATTTTCAAAAGCCAAACACCACAACAATTATGCTACTGTCACAACATGAAGGAAGTAAAAAGAAAAATGATCTTAGAGGTATAAGGCATGATGTGTATACAGCGATATTATTAGCTTATTCTGTAGCTATATCCACAGGATTGGAGAATAGGAATTCTCAAGAAAGAGTGGTGGGGGAAAGTAGAAGGAAGATATATATAGAAGATAACAATGATCCTTTTGTGATGTATGCACCACAGGAAAAATACCATACAAGGGGCAGGGGCATATAGCACCACTACATTACACAGGCCTTAATTTGTAACACAATCTTCCCATTTTTTTTTACACTGCAGCATTCCAGTTTTTTAATTGATTTTCTTTGTGATTTATTTTATTTTTCAGAATTTTTAAAATACATTTTTACGAATTTTATGACAGTTTCCAAGAGTTACTTCGTAAAATTATAGCCCTATTCGTAAAATTCAAGTTTGTAAAATCGGAGTTTCACTATATATGTACTTTCTTAAAGCAGGCTGTCAACTACATCCATTGAACTACTACCCCTGGCGCAGAACTTCTTGGCCACTCATGGTCAGTCGATCTGCCATGCTCCTCCACTAGATGGTGCCAAGAGTCTATCCCGGCTGTTTGCTTTTGCATAGTTTGCAGTATTACAATGACCTCATAGAGCCGAGAAAAATGTTTCTTAGCTGTGCTCAAAATTCTTGAAAAAAAAATCTGTTTAAATCCAGCTACTTTTCGCAAGAGTCTTATTTCGCAAATTAAGTAGGTGAAGATTCTAAGTCTGTATCTTTATCCCTTGGTGTTGGTGTTTTACATTTTCAAGGCGTGTGCATGACAGCTCGCATGAACTCACATTTATTTTATAGAAAAAGAGGATATTATCATTCGTTCTTTCTTCTGAGAAGAAATCCACATTTCGTATGTTTATCTCAATGTGACCTTCTTGCATTGGAAGCAAACAATAAAGTCTGACTCGTGCTTTGTCGACAAAGATAATTTGTGACACACCAAGCTACTTACTCCACCCAGTGTGTGCCTGATAGTATGTAGTCTCAGTATCGCGACAAGCTTTGAAAGATACTGTATTTAATTTGCTTGCACATTAAGTTTTTGTTGAAATTATGACTCTATGTAAACCTTTTGCTAGAACATGTACTTGCAAACAGGAAGTGGTTCATAAGCAAGGTAGATCTACATTTTATCTTTAGTGTGTATTCGTTTTCAATAAATCACCAAATAAAAAATTTCGCATAAGTATCAATTTTAAAGAAATTAACAATTCCACAGCAAGAATGGACAGTGTCGGTGAATTTACAAAATGCAAAGAAGGAGAGGGCAGCATTTCATCTAAGTAAAAAGCAATAATTGTGTCTCCTGGTTAAAAAAAGGTTTGGCAGGAAACGAGTTACAGATTTTGATCACTTTAGCAAAGACTGTCTTCAGAGAACAATGTCAGAATTTTACGATATACGTGAAATTCCGGTAACAAAAATGTACTGCAGCTATGCATGAGAAAATACTTTGTGTGGGTTCAACAAGCTCCATGGCAAAATGTTTTAAATGTGTCTATTTCCATTATAAGAAATTGAATGATTGGTGAAAGTTTACTATGAAAAGGAACGACATTACAACTAGACTGGTAAATTTTTTTTATGGAAAATGCATTATATTCGACAGTCTACAGACAGTAGACATACAGTATATCTTACCTGGATGAGACATCGGTAAACCAAAAATGCACATGGAAAAGTTCTGCTGGAAGTGGTGGCCTTAAATTTCCAATTGATAAAGGAGGTTGTTTGAATGTGTATCATGTTTGGTAGGCAAAGATGGGTTTTATTCCCGAATACAAATGGGTTTTCAGGTAAAAATCCAAAACACACCAATGATTTTCATAGTGAAATGAATGCTCAGGTATTCAAGGGTTGGTTTCTAAACTTATTTGACTGTTTGAAAGAGTATCTATATCAGTGTAATGGATAATTGCATAACCATTATAAGCTACAGCAACATAGATTAATGATTTATTTTCAACTGTATGCAAATGTAGGAAAATGAAAATTACTCTTATATCTGCATTTGATAGATGCTATTTATTTCTAAATTTATGTTTCAAAAAAATTTTTCTGCTAACATAAGAAATTTAGCAGTTTGTCTCCTTACTTAAGCAGTTTCCTAATAGATTTAAACTTCCATATGTTTTTTCTATGTGATTTCAACTGCACGTAAGGTGACAGGCAAGGTGATAGAAATATTACCCCTAGCTATAAGTATTTTTCCCTCTTATGCCTGTAACGCACTAACACTCTTTTCTGTGTTACAGAGAGATGGCTGGCATCTGTAGAGTGGGTGGCTCATTTCTGTCCCCCACCACCAGGGTCGCATAGCGCGACCCTGGTTATTACACCAGTTGCGATCTCAGTTCATATCACCCTGCATCAAACTCACAGAGTCTATCTTCGCTATCTAACAACTTACCCTACTTTCTTCAGCCTTAATCCAGTCAAAGGAAATTATTTTATCCTCCGCCACTGTTGCACAAATTTCCCATAGCCCTCTCCGCTTTACCTTGTTTGCTATGCTCTTCCATCTAGACCCTTCTTCTTTCGGAGTGTGCCCATGACTACAATTGTGGCCATGGCATCAGACAGTCCTGCTATAGCCGCAATGCATGCGCCCATTTTACTAAAATAAACCCGACCTAAGGTATAAAGGGCTTGCTCTGAGATGCATCCCATTCTCCAAGCATCTTAGCTACTAACTTGCATGCCAAAGGGCACACAGAACTGTGAAGGTGCTCATGCTGGCGTAGCGGGATTTTGGGGCTCACCAGAAAAACATATATAATTCCATGTGCTTTATAAATTGGTTTTTCTGCTAATAGTATTCAAATATTCATCTGTAAGTACTAAACTGTATATGTTATTATTACAATTCGGATTTTACGACATAAGCATTATGACACGGCAAACACTTGGTAGATGTGCTGATGCTGAGCGGCGAAGAAATTCTGTGCCGGGTATAGGTATGTCCCCACTGCAGTGAACATGCAACATGACAACTCACCAGTGTCTGGGTAGAAGTACGGTGTGCAATTGCAGAGATGTGCCATGTGCTCCAGCCGGCACTTGATGAGGCAATTGCTGTAGCTGTATGTACTGTTCGTATTCTCTGAGCTCATGTTTAGTTGGCGCTCGTCTTGGAATAGACACTGTCTCTGCGACACACCCAGGCTGCGTACCCTTTGAGTGCTGTATGTAGCAGCTGCAGATACCTGCGCAAACATAGTGGTAGCAGGGGTAAGGCCTGAAACAGCCAGAGGTGATGCTGACATACAGACATGCACGAACCTGCAGGAATGCCTCCTTCTGGGGTGCAAGGATTATGCCGCGGGCAGAGATCTCGGGGTAGTCGGTGGGAGCATGCACCAACACCTGTAGGCCATAGAAGGAGAAGAGAGCGGCATAGTAGTCCTCGAGCTGAGGGTCCATAAGCATGGTGACGCCCGCTAGGTAGCCCGCACCATTCACATGCAGTAGCGGCTCTCCACTGTTCCACCACACACACAACCAACAACAATATTAAGAACTTCCTATCTTCTTACTCGGCATATTTGTTAACAAGTGTTTCATCTCTATTTACAAACACTCATATGTTAGTGTTTCAACCTTTTTGCATTTTGTCTTACTTCAAAACTTTGGGAAACACATCACTTATATCTGGATGACCAGTAATTAATGTAACTATAATCATACAAGTCTAATATAGTGTTGACCTCAGACTATGCAGAAGCATTATTTGTCACATACTAATATAGAGATAAATTATAAACTAACAGTGAGGTATAATAAGTGAAAAGCGATGTACATGAATTATCCGATGTAATTAGCCACGAAAGCACACATGCATGTTTACAACACATGGTAGGAATAGGTCGCTAGGCTATTATTACGTTATAAAAAGGAGACAGAATGCAAAAGTACTCACAGGGTGGTACTCGTGGATAGAGACAGACACACAAAAATTGAACGAACACATTTCCACATGCATGCATGGTCGCGATGTTTCGCGGCGAGTGGTGGCACACTGCAGTCTGGTGCTCAGAGGTTGGTAAACAGTGAAGCTAGCGGCCAGCAGGCGAAGTAGGGTTGAGGCGGGAATTTGAAATGTGGTGGAGGGTTATCTTATGTATAAGCCAGGCGCCTGTCTTGATTTGGTGATGTATAGGTGGGCCTTTCCCCAGCATCGTTGTTCCGCACTATTATTAGAAGGTAGTGGGGCTCTCAACACTGGTAGTGTAACAGAAGTCAAATTTCTGGTTGTGAGATACTGCAACTGGCTTTTCCTGTAAATTTATATTTTCCCCAGCTATGGTTTCTTTGGTGTCCACTCTGTGGAAATTCATTCTCTGCCTGAGATTCTTGGTAGTAAGGCCAATAATGTACTCTCCATTGCAGTGAATCTACTGTAGCTGGTAAATAAAATTTTCTGCCACACAGTTGTAGGATTGGTGCATAGCACAAGATCTACAATGTGGGCTATTGCAAGGATGAGACCCCCTGGTAGTGTTTATTTTACTGACTATTGCTTGCAAATAAATTTGGGGTGCACCAGGTTGTTTGAAGGTTCTGAGTTTGTCCAAGTCCTTGTCACATCACCCACGACCCTAACAGATAACATGTGTGTGCAAGGGGGTGTAGAGGAAATGGTGGACTTGCCTAGCTATCTTAAGATGTTTTGTATTAATTTAAATGGTATGTAACACTGCCACCACCAGGTGAGGGAACAGCTACCTGGAGCTGTATAATTGCTTAATTCTATAGCTGAGTTGATTTTAAAGCAAGCCGCTTAGACACTGAGATGGAGGGAAAGGTTCGAGAAAGGGAACAACCCAGGTTCATAGGTCAGGACTTAACATATCATTCGGCTCAGTATCGCCAGTGGCATGGTAGATCCTTCTCTTCATTAACTGTTTACCATATCCTTACTGCTAACCACTACTGCTATTGTGCATTGCTATTAGGATTATATTTACTTTATACACTCATTAATCTACATGTGATATATGGTAATCGTGGTAGAGGTCGCATTAACCACAAAACATGATCGTATTTGTTCAATGGCTTTTGCAGGAACCAAATTAACTTGAGTTAGAAATATGCATATTCTGATCGTAGCATCTGGACAATGATTATTCCCTAATAATGAATACTTTATTTTTTGAACGAAGATATAATTATTGTAATTCACAAAGATGGGGTTGAAAATTATAAAAATTTTAACATACATAATAGCGAGGAAGCAGCGAGTATAAATTAAAATATGATAAAACGTTTTTGTTATAGTTAGCAATGGTTGTTAATAATGAAAGTTGTTTAATACAGTTCGGCTGAGATCAGGCCACTATCTATTGCAAAGTGAAGGATGAGCACTAGTTCAGTCGGGTCGCTGTTTCCCTCTCCCTCTCCTGCCCTCCCTCCCTCTCCCCCGCCCCTCTCTCTCTTCCCCCCCCCTCCCCCTCGGTCCTTTTGTAATCTAACGACGAACGACCCACAGCACATGAGTAGTAGGAAATAGTATGTTCAGGCATAAGGGATTGGGGAGTAGGGTCGTAGGATTAGGGAGCCGCCGTCTTGTTACGTCACCAAACTGACATCTTGGGTTTCATCGACTTTTACCCCTGACCCATGTAACATTTGACCTTGACATTTACATCGAGGACCTTTGACCACAAAAACCACTAAGAAAACCTTAAGAAATTCCTTTAAAAATTCCAAAAAATTGCCAAAATTGAAAGAAAAAAAAATTTCATAAACATTTATTATTAAAAATTATAAAAAATTATTTCAAAAATTATTAAAAGGATCTTTAAAAATTACACATTTTTTTCCACAAATGCTGACAGGGATCAGCAACCCAGGTGCCAGGGATCCAAGACTCAGGGTCAGACAGGTGACCAGGATCAAGACCATTGACCTCTAAAATAAAGAAGTCCACAAAAATCACAAAATATTCAAAAAATTAAAAAAAATTAAAAAAAGTGATTGAAAACTTCGTAAAAAAATATATATTACTAAACAATTTAATCAAAAAATTATTTAAAAAATAAAAATTCATTAAAAATTTAATTTTGTAAAATTATATTTTTAAATAATCTTAACTGAAAAGTCTTTAACCAAGGCGGCTATATTTCCCTTTTTTCCTTCTCAATTCCCCTTTTTCCCTAAAAAAAAATTTCCCTTTCAAATTTTATAAAATTTTAATTAAAAAACTTGCATTTCCTGAGGTCTCCATCCACACCACCAATTACTCACCTCTGTTCGAATCCAACACACGACTGACTCCCTCGAACCCACTCCCCTCACCTATACTTATTCTGCCATCTTGATTTTTACGTTCGTCATTTGTTTAGATGCTACTGGAGGCCACAATTTTTGTTTTTTCGTTAGTCATTTGTTTATTCATTTCTGGATGCCGCCGTCTTGGTAGATGACCACAATTTTGGTAGGCATCTCCCATTCGCCATATTGGAAGACATTGATCACATTGACCCATTGGCCCCATTGACCATATTGACTCCAATAACCCATTGACTCATAATGACCCATGGCCCATTGACCCCATGACCTTGAGTCACCTTAAAAACAAAAACTTGAGAAAAATACAAAAAGTCAGCAAGCATAATTCATAACAGACTATCACCACCATATTAGATGCAGACTATCTCGACCTTGACCCAATGACCTTAAACGACCTTGAAAACAAAAACTTAAGAAAAAAATAGATAAAAGACAACAAGCATAATACATTACAGGCCACTACCACCATATAAGATGCAGACTAACTCGACCTTGACTCCATGACCTAGAATGACCTCGAAAGTAAAAACTTGAGAAAAATACATGAGTCATCAAGCATATAACATTACAGACTACCACCACCATATTAGGTACAGACTACCTCAACCTTGACCCCATTACCTTGGATAACCTTGGAAACTAAAAACTGGAGAAAAATATATAAAAGTCAGCAAGCATAATACATTACAGACTCCTACCGCCATTTTAAATGCAGAATACCTTGACCTTGACCTCATGACCTTGAAAGTAAAAACTCGAGAAAATAATCTATGCAAAGGTACAGAAGCTAGCCGAGATTATGAATCTTTACAACAGCTGTCACATTAAGCATCACAGTCTACTTACCTGCTGCTTATAATACGCATATGCAAACCCTTTGATGTTATAATGACTTTGAACCAATTGTATTGCACCATTAATCTTTTGTGCAGATGCCGGCCAACCAGTTACCGAGTTACCACATGATTGCAGCTAACCAACCACATGCAGGCATTCAGACATCACACATACACAGAGATAGGTAGGCAGGCTTTAGATGCTAGTTAGTTGATCACATTAACATGCAGTTGTATCTTTATCAGTTTCTTCCAGACTTCTTTGCTCACCTATAAATCATAGTCACGCTTAAAGTATACAACTGACTCCTGTTGTCGGGCTGCCCCTTACAAGGCTGTATGGAGAATAGAAATCATAGACTACTTGCGATGAACCCGGAAGTGAACAAACCTGTTATTATACAACTGATAAATGGATAGACAAAGCAAGAGCTGCTGGAAGCCAAAAAAGAAGAAACATATTCTCAATTCAACGGAAATTGGATTTAGTGTAAAGGGGATGATGCTGTTAATGAACACCTGACTTTATACAAGCGAGCCAGGAATATCAGGCATAAGAGGTACAAATTTGCATTGGAGAAAGATGGGAAAGTGTTCTTGAGAAAGAATGTGAATAAAAAGTGATCCTTGTGAAAAATAGTGTTATGATGAAAGATTGAACAGCAGAACAAGTGAAATTGCAGAACATAAACAACGTTATTTTTAATGTTATTTAAGTTAATGAGCCAAGAAGGAATGATAATTACTGAGAAATATTTTGAAAGTGTAGTTACAACTAATAACAAGGCAAAAGCAAATATCAGAATATTTTATTTAAATGCTGGAAATCTTCAAAGCAAAACTGATTATATCACTGATACACCAATTTACAGGCAATACATATTGATGTTATTGTTGTCAATGAAACATAGCTTAAGCAAAATGAGGCTAAATAATACTACCATAAAACAAGGTGAATATTATCTGTTTCATCTAACTCGACACCATGTGGTGGGGTTATGCAGGGTGTGAGGAGATTTTAGGGGTGGTGTAGGTTGAGGTTAGGAATGTTTGGAAAAATTCTGTTACCTGGTAGGCGCCAGACATCATCAGCATGACGTCAACACTACGGTAGAACAGCAGACTTTTGAAGATCTCTGGAATCGTAAGCCGATGACCCGAACATAACTCTCCGCCATTGATGCTATACCCCTCATATTAAATATAACTGCGATGTTTGCTAAACTGTAGGTCTATTCAGGCTCACCCACATGCCTTAAATTACTGATTGATTGTTGCACTTACTTACTGAGGTCGATTAAGGGCACAAGACACTGGATTAGAACACCGATACTTTTTGGAAATATTCTTAGGGATCCATGCCCTGAAATGCCCTAGGGCGTTACACTGAAATAATACACACAGTTCCAATCACACATATATTAGTTCATCTGGTGTTGGCAGTTAAGTCCTTTTGTGGAGGGTCCTATTTTATATTTTGCACTGTGTTGCACAAGTTTGCACTTCCCTGCCCTACAATTGATTGCGCTGGGGTCACACATCCCATTCGTCGTGCTAATGCGTCGACGCACTACGAAGCACACACCGTTAAGTGTAGATGCTTGCTGCATTGTGGAATGGTGTGCGGCAGGCAATTGGTATAGGAAGAGAGGTACGCAGCAAGCGTCAAACTTCAGTAAAATTTGGCAGAAATTGTGAGCAATCTACACAGCATGTAAACAGTAAACAAACCCATTTGCAAAGTACTTTGTCAGCTAATGGTCGTTACGCGATGCATGTTATTGTTGGCGATATTTGCGATGATTATAGAAGAAAGTAGTAGCCTACTCAGCATTAAAAATTATATGGTTGAAATTATATAATAATTACAACATATATAGTTAAATTTATGTTCATATATTAATGTGCAATTTTTCTTAAATTATGGAGTAAGGGCTTTAAAATAGCTTAGTAATATTATGGTAGAGCATTCGAACATTACTGTTGTGTGAAAGGTCCCCACCCATCTGGTGAATGTGAAATTCCACTTATCACTGAGCCTTCTTCCATCATAATTTATCTATATACTAGAACTCCTTGCTGGTGGTGCCAGAATATTATAATGGAGATATTTAAATTTGTATTTTTGTATTTCATGAAATGTAGTTCGTCGTATGTGCCTTTTTCAGAACAGTTTCCCTTGGTGAAATTAATTATCGACACGTGTCTGCCACTTTTATAAAAGGGTTTATTGTGTGCTGTGGCCCGCCATTTTCCTTGGCCATCTGGAAGCGCGAGCGAAAAGTATATATGTTGTGAAATTTAAATTTGTTGGTTTCAAGAAAATAGCTCAAGTGTTTTGTAAATGAATAAGTTAGTAAGAATATTATTTTGTATCACTGGCCGACGAAAGTGATTTTACTGAAGTAATCACCCAAAGCTCGTTCAGAATTTAAGCATAAAGTTGGTGACACAATTACCCCACGAACCCGACACAACAACCCTAAAACGACGACATCTGAATAGCAGTCAGTGAAAAGTAAGGTCACTGTGTCGTCAGTCCAAAAAATTCGCAGCCCCGACAGCCCGACGAAGGTAGATTTTATTTCTCCTTTCCGTCAATGTCGAACTCCTCAGGGAGCGTAAAAATGTAAATACAACATTAGAAAACAAAATGGCACGCATATTTCCCTGCTGTAGTAAATAATAAACTAACTTGCCGCCTAAATAACGTTCCAGTTTGTTTTGAAATACTTTTTATATCTCGTGTAATTGAAATATTGTCAAGAGCAATATTATTGTTAATTTTATCGCGAGTTTTGAAAAGTAAATATTGGGTATTATTAGATAACTTGCTATTTTAGAATTTTACAACAGCCAGTTAACACATTTGTCGGGGCAGATTTCGCCGGGATATTGTGAACACTGAATAATTAACTATATAAAATTCTGTTGATATCTGACGTCATGCTGGTCTGTCGTGTCGTGTTCGTCGGGCTATTGTGACCCCAACACTAGTAAGTAAATACTAAGTTTGTGTGTTTTGTAAATAATTTTTTTAATGGTTTGTAAAATATTTGCAATATATTTGGCTTTAAAGAAACATTTTTTTACCCTAATTTATTTTATTGAAACCTAAACGATTTTTACATGTCAAGATAAATTTGCTGAAAATATTATTACATTATGATTTTCGCACAGAGGCGTATTTATTGGATTTTATTAGTGCAGGAGATTTTAAGAAGATTCTGGACCTGGAGTTCGTCGTGGAAGGTCGTTATTGCTGTATGCTCCTCGTCAAGAATCAGTAGCTAGTTTCTTGTTCAGGTATAGAAAGTAGGGAGGGGGGAGTAAATAATCGCGGTACTAGACGATAGGACTTGATTTTCCAGACACTTCTCGGGAACTGAGTGTTCCTATAGCCTCCCGATCCAAAGGGGCGCGAGAGGAAGGGAAATATATTCAAAAATACATAGACACGGGAAATCCTTTATTGGTTTTCCCACTCATACATACAAACAGCGAACTTAGTTAATTTTAGGTTAAGTAGCTTGTAAACAAGAGGTCATACTAGAAAATCAATATTTCAAAGTAGCAAAACTGTACATAATTGAATAAATTATTTAGAAGCAGCATAAGTAAATTACCTGAATAGCATAGTTTTCTGAAACAGCCAACTACTCACTTACTTGACAATTTAGTACTTGGAATAGATTATAAACTACCTGCAAAAAGTTTGTTATCTAGTTATTTAAACTAGTTTTTTGAAGTAGTCATCCCACAAACTAGTAGAAAAATTTAATAACTTGATTTAGAAAACTCTTGATTGTGTAAATTAGTCACCATCTTGTATCATATAACTAAATTGGGAATTAATAACTAAGGGGGGAAATCAACTTTCAAATTATTTAATATTTAAATTCTTGAACTAGTTAACTTGAAATTTACTTGCATAAACTCCCAAACTACCACTTTGAAGTAACGAATTGATAAATTACCATTAAAGCTAAAGTAAAATAGCCTCATACGACCTGAAATCTAGCCAGTCTGTGGTTGGCCGAGGACTCTGGCCAATCAGACAGCAGCACACCAGACAAAGGACTCGACTGCCTGGGGACTGTTTCTGCGACCTCGACCTGACCTTGGGAGGGCAAGTGCAGGAGCTGGGCGGGAAGGCGCACGCAGGTCAATACCCTGGTTCAGCGACGTCCCATCCCAAAACCGCCTGCGCTCAGACCTGATTGCCCAACCGATGTGGGGGTGAGAGAGTGGTGCTAGATGCGCGGGGGCGTGCAGGTCGGTACCCTTGGTCGGCGGTCACCCATCCTGGAAGTGACTGCGCTCACACCAAATTCATAGGTGTTGAGTTCGAAGGGGGGTTGTCGTCGGGGGAGGGGGCAATATTGCTCGCACCCTAGGCACTTAGTAGGCCTCCCGGAGACCAGCCACAAACATGGTGAATGCATCTAGAGGACACGCAGACCAGCCAAACCGACCAGCCAAATACATAAAGAATAACGGATTCATCAAACCAAAAGTGAAAAGAGTCAGTAAACTCGAAAACAAACTCAAAGATGACTTCCAACTCGACACAACGAACAGGTATGACACGTTGACCCACACAGACAGTGACAAGGACACAGATCAACCTGAACCTAGAAGGAAGAAAAACAAAGCCTCTACAGCAAAAGCCACATTCAAAGAGATTATACCAAACAAAAGCTCACATGACAAACTGGCCATAGACAACTCCACCACAGACGACACCACCAAAATCAAAATACCAAAGTACATGGTACCCATCATCATTGACAAATCCATATATTACAATAGACTCATCTCCCTAATCAATGGACAAATTGGACCCCAGTACAAAATCTCTTTCACCCAGCAAGGCATCAAAGTACTTACCAACTCAACACATGTGTATGACATTACAAAAGAAACACTAAAGAAGCAGAACATTCACCTCCTCTCATTCACCAACAAAGAGGAGAAATAACATGCTGTAGTCCTCAAAGGACTGCCTACCTCCATAGACATTGACATACTAAAGCATGAGATGACAGAGCACCACATCCATTTCAACCATATCGAGCAGTCCACATCAAAGACGGGACAAGGAACAGACAGACTCATCAGAAAACAAGGAATCTTCAAATTCATAGTACCAGAATACGAGAAAGAGGCACTATATGACATTGATACAATCAATAGCACCACTGTCTACTGGGAAGAGTACCAACAGAGGAACAACGACATTCCACAGTGTGCCAACTGCCAGAAGTGGGGACACACAAAAAACAACTGTGCCTGGCCAGCCAGATGTTTAAATTTTTACAAGACAAGGAATATGAGCTGCACCAAATTAAAACATGCACAAAACTAGCCACAACACCAGCACAATGTGTCAACTGCAAAGGCCAACGCCCAGCAAACTACAGAGACGATGTCCAATTCAAAACACTACCACAACACAAAGCAAGAAAATTGCTCACCCACAATCCGAGCCACACAGCATACACGACACAGAACAATTTCCACAACTTCCAAGAGAAAACTACTGACAAACACCACTTAACATGAATATACAACACACCACAAACCAACAGAACACTCAAGTACCCCCACTTCTGGCATCCCAACCACTGTGCATCACAACAGTTTCACTCAGTACACAAAGAAACCAGACAAATTAAAAACCACAGCAACCAGACAGACCATCACTCCAAACAACCATCAATGACATCAAGTAACTACTCGACTTCCTCAGGGACAAAGGAAAAGGAAACGCCTAGTACTGGAGGCAATAACAACATACCTGGCACAGGACTATGACTGAACGACGACAAACCCCCGCCCCCCCCAACATAAACCTCGTGTCCTGGGATGCCAATGAAATGCGGACACAAATGTACGAACTAGAACAAATTATCGTGACATATGGTCTAGACAGGACTCAAACCACATTAAAGACTACACATATAAAACTACGAAACCTACAGAAACGACAGCATATGAGCACAAAAAGGAGGAACTGCTATAATAATTAAAATAATACAATGCCACAGAATCACTCTACCACCACTAGACCATATCGAAGCCACAGCCACCTCATTGCGAAAAGGAGGAACAAACATCATCTTTATAGCAGCTTACAAACCCCCCACCAAATCCAATAACCAAAGGAGACCTAGACAATCACTGAAATATTAAGACAAACAACAACTTTCCAAAATCAGTCACTCTTTCAGGACTTCAAACACCTACCAGAAGTTGACACAAGAGGGAAGCGCGCCACAAGTACTAGTAGTCGCACACTCCGGCCAACAGGGCAGAATATCACAGGGCCAAAGAAAATTGCGACGAAAACTGCGAAATACTCTTTCTATTTTAATGGGTGTTGAACGAGGTATAAACAGGTGTAAATGGCTGAAGGATAAATGATGTTGCGTTTGAATTGATTAGCCTTCTTACAACCTGTTAAAAATTTTCGTATATAAATAAAGATTTACATAATCATTCTCACTATCATATAAATAAATTCAACACTATCCATAAAAATGAATCGAACATAATGTGTTATCAATTGTTTTTAATAAATGTGGATATTTAGATGGTAGCACAACTTCGCTTTCAATTATTGATTTAAAAAAATGTTTGAAAATTCTTTAAAAATATTTCAAGAGTATCATAACATTTCTTAAATCAATGGTTAACTCAATGAAGATACTATTATTTTAATTAATAAACCAAGATGTGGTGTTACAGAAGATATATTGGGTAGCCTTTTATTAACCACAAAATGGCATTTTGCATTTGTGAATAATTCAATTAAAAAGTTAACTGAAGAGGCTATTAGCATTTGGCAAAAGCATACAAATTTGAAATTTGTTTATGATGTGAATTTTTTAGACATCACAACATTTTTAGACATTTCAACACAACAAAATAGTTGTGTTGAAATTCATATCAATAAGCAGGAATATTGGTATAATGATGGGAAAAAACACTCCTGAAAATAAAGTTAATTTACTGGCAGGTTTGATTCATGAAATTGGTCATGTATTAGGCCTTTAACATACAGATGAAAGCTGAATTATACTTAAAAGTATAATAATTATAACATTGTTTTCGGTATTTGGTGGTTGTATATTAAGATGAATTTTATTACCTATTCCTAATATAATTATATTGCCTTTTAATTTAAAATTTATAGTTATTATTGTCTGTTTACTTGGTTCTTGAGCTGGTTATTTTATTAGTAAATATAGTTTATTTGATATTAATTACAAACAAAAGATTGTGTGGAATTTGTCCGAATAAATTATTTACACATGGTAGTGAACTAGCTCATGCATATCTTGCAAATCAACAAAATAGTTGTGTTGAAATTCATATCAATAAGCAGGAATATTGGTATAATGATGGGAAAAACTCCTGAAAATAAAGTTAATTTACTGGCAGGTTTGATTCATGAAATTGGTCATGTATTAGGCCTTTAACATACAGATGATAAAAATGTATTCTTTAATCCATTTCTTAATAATGATTTGGTTGATTTGCAAACAGATCACATTCAAAACATTCAAAACTTTTATGGCCAACCCTCTCAAAATAATTCTAATGTGAATGAACCAATCGATTTATGTAAAAGCAAATATGCAAAAACATTTTTTATTATTGATTGCGAATTGTATATTTTTACAATTAAAATTTTGGATAAAATTTTGAATGACAACAAAATAATCCAAAAGCCCATTTTGATAACAAAATTGTTGAAATTTTTACCAAGTGATTTCAATGATATTTTATATACCAAAGACCTTTGGGTGATTTATGTCTTTATGTAGATAAAATTTATATGGCCGATTACCCTTCTTATAAACTTATTAACGGATATCCAAAAATATTTCCTTTATTTGGAATAAGTGATCAATAAAAAATAAATGTTTTTAATTAATATTCAGGAAAAACTTTCGTTTTCTATGAAAAGGTGTATTATGGTAAAATAGACGAATATAATTTCCAAGATAAAAGAGAATGGTCTAATTAGAGTGAAATTTCCTAATTTACCAACTATGATAGAGTCAACTTTTAGATACACAAATGGTTTTCTGTATTGCTTCACTAATGAAACTTTCATCGAATATAATGAATTCACAAAAAAGTTGACTAGTAAAAATAACATTTCTTTGTTTGGTATAATGTGAGAATCATTTAACAAAAATATAAATAAAATTAAAGATAATGTTAATGATTTAGAAAATTGAACCCTTTAAGTACTATAGATAATTAGAGAAAAATATAAAAAAATCATAAAACATCTGTTTTATTAAACCGAGAGTTACAGTAATTATCAAAACCTAACCATCTGACATAAAGTTTAACACCTTTTGTTTATAAAACTTTTTTAACCAAATATTCATCGGAATAGTTAGTTTTCATAATTTCGTATTCATAAAAACTACTTTCCATTTCTTCTCCTTTGTCCTCTTTCAGTTGTAAGTAGGCACATCACAATTTAAAAAACTGTAAATGTAGTAAATAATTATGTTGTCCTATTAGCAGTTTAACTTTTTTTTTTTTTTTTTTCCAATGCCGCCAACTTTATATTTTGGTTTAGTAAACATATTCACAAAATCTGCTTGGCTTAAATTTTTTTCACTAACTTCAATTGGTTTCATGCTGATAGTTGTATGTTTTGTATTGTTGTATTCTTTTACTAAATCAGCTAATATATTTATCCATTTATAATTGCCATTTTAAGCAAATTTTTTCCACATTTTGTTCTTCATTGTACGATTATAGCTCTCTACAACACTAGCTTTAAGTTCGCTGAATGTAGAATAATGATTGATGTTGTATTTTTGAATAAGCTCTTTAAATGTTTTATTCTAAATTCTAAGCCATTACCACTTTGAATATTATACTGTTTTATTATTTTCAATATACATTCTAAACCATTTGCTACATTTTAAGGTGTTTTATATTTAATAAGTATAGCAAATGCATATTTTGAAAAACTTCAATAATTGTCATAATATACATATATCCATTATTTATATATGATATATATTATTTAAATTCCCAGTGTCCTCAACAAGATCAATTTGCCATAAATCATCACTTCCATAAGATATTACTTTTCTTCTGAGGAAATTTCTCCTTTCTGGTTTATATGATTAATTTATTATGCCTTCTCTTACACTGGGAATTTTTTTTTTAAAATGTTGATTTATAAGAATTACATATCGAACATATATTTTTCTGAATTAATCGTCCTTTTTTAGTATATTTATTTTTTATATTATTATATTTATTAACTTTTTTGCATTTCAAACACCATTTATTCTCTATTTATAAGTAAATATAAATATATATATATTATTTATATTTCACGAATATGCATATTGTAGTCAACATTAAATCAACATAATAATTAGATATTTTATTTTTATTTATTTAAAAAGTTAAAAACTCGCCTCTGTTGGCATCAAAAGACTTACTCTAATCTATTTTTATAGTTCCCTTAATAACAGTCATATTATCATTAGGTAAATTATCAGTAATTATTTTATAAACAGTACATTCCATAAAAAAAAAAAAAGAAATTTACATAATTTTCAATGCGAAAAACATTATTATTTTTATTCCACATTCCACATAAATGAAATAGATTAAATTTTTCTTCCATTAATTTTTCAACTTATTGGCTTCAATTTTGTAATTTAAAATCGTACTCTTCTTCAGAAATTCTACGCTTTTTCAATTTTTGAGTTAACAAGTGTATCACAATAATTCAATACTGATTGTTTTAAATTTGGCAAATTATCATCAAAAAATCTGTTATTGACGGTGCCTTTTCCATATCTAGGATCAGCCATATTAGTTCTATGATATTGAATAGTAACATAATCTGTTGAATAAACAAAAAACTTTACTTATTCTATCTTATAAAGCAGAAACAACAATATTATATTTTGAATCTACATATGTTTTTAATGCTTAAGCAGAATAAATAGTATTGTATTTTGATTCTACATCATTTTTTAATGCATAAACAACTGCTTATTCATCAAAAATATTTTATTGACTCCATCTTTTTCGTTTATAGTATCAGATAAACTGGCAATTTGATGACTTTGAAGAGAAACATAATTTTTTATGTAACTAAAAACTTTACTTATTTGATCATGTAAAGCAGAAGAAATAGTATTGTATTTTGAATCTACGTCTTTTTTAAAATCAGAAACAATTATATTGCATCTTGAATACACATATTTTTTTAATGCATAATCAGAAACAATAGTATCGAATCTTGAATTTGCATATGTTTTATTTTTTAGCATAAGCAGATGTTGTAGATGAAGTAATAGATAAACCAGTTTTGTATCTGGAATCTACATCTGGTCTTAAAGCACAAGCAGAAACAAAACTATTGTAATTTGAATCTAATTTTTTTTAATTAGCAGGAATAGATTCGTATCTTGAATTTGCATCTTTTTTTAAAATCAGAAACAATAGTTTTATATCTTGAATTTGCATATTTTTTAAAAATCAGAAACAATAGTTTTGTATATTGAATACACATTTGTTTTTAAAGCATAAGCATTAGTGTAAAAGTTTTTATTTAAAAATTATATTTATGGTTTCCCAAATATATCTGTAATTTAATAATAAATAAATTATATCATTAAACTTAAAACCATTATAAAAAGATATAATACAATTAAACATAGATGTCCACATATAACTGAATTAAAATTCTGAATTCTATTATCATTATAATAAACAATGAATCAAAGTAGTAAACATCATTATTTTCTTTAGAATGGCAATCCCAATGTGTACCAGGATTTGATGAAATTGCAAAATTAACCACAGTACATTTATTTATGTGCATTCTTTTTGGTTATTCATCATTCATATAAACATTTCTGAAATTTTTAATATTTAGTATTTTCACTTTTTTTTTTCAATATCGAAATTAGATGATGGTGAAATTTTTATTTTTTTTGTTTTCTACTTTTTGCAACTAAACCACTTCCTGATTTATTTTCCAATTCAAAATTATGTCTCTGTTGTTCTTTTAATTATTATTATTATTTTAGTTTGTTCAACAGAATTATAAGTTGTGCTAGCTCCTCCAGCTAAAGTCCCAAGAGCTCCTAAAGCTGCAAATAAAATAGGTAAAAAATCCTCAATGATGTAAAACATTTCCAGATTATTCTTTTATATTTATTTTTGAGTATTGGTATTGATGAAGTTAATAAAAAAAACCTTTCCCTTCTGTTTATTTTTTCTCTCAAGTTGATCTTTTATTAAAAATTTATGTATACACAAATCTCTTAATTGATCAATGGGTATATCAAAATTTATGTATTTTTCTTCATTTATAAGTAAAAAATATATATAATTTATAAATTTTAATTCCCCATAGTGATTTTCTTTTTGTAAACATAGTTGATGCAACTGCTGCAGAAGCAATTTTTTCACCGATTGGAGTATCTTTATCTAAGATAATATCCTTGGCTTCTTTTTGTAAAATTTTGTCAGCCGCATGTCTAGATCATAAATATTTATGGTCTCTGTTAGCAATGTCATGTTGTTTGTAGGCTTCATCTAATTGATTTATTCCTGTGTCAACTCTTTCCAATCTTTTGTTTAATTTTGTAACTGGACCACAATAATTATAGCCAGAAAAATGCATTTCAGGTAAATTAAATTTTTTTAATGCCCAATTTATTATTCCTTTACCATGATGTTCAGAATTCCAAAATGATTGTGGAATTACATTAAAAACTCTTTATTAGATATGGAATTTTTTTAATATTATTATTTAAAAAAACCAGAAGATTAATTGTTCAGTATATTCATTATGCTTATTTTTCATTGTAATAATTGTTATTTCCAGCATTTTATTCGCTGTGAATAATTAACAATCTGTCGACCAACTTTCTAACATCGTCCATCCAATTTTTTACGCCTTCTCCAGATCTAGAAGTTCTTGGAGAAAACATTCTTTCGGGTATGTTTGGCTCAGATTATTGATTCTTTTATGTAATTATCATAAATTGGTTTAATTATATTCTTGTACTTTCAACTTTTATTCAAGTTTAAATTTATTTTTGGATTATATTCTTGCAATGCAGCGTTAGTTAATAAAATAATATCTTTGTAATTTTTAAAGTCATTATCTGTGTATTCATCTTCAAGATCTGATTGTTTATTTTTTGTTACCAATTTAGAAATCCCTTTTGATAATTTATATTCTTTATCCTTAAC
This sequence comes from Dryococelus australis, assembly GCA_029891345.1. Taxonomy (NCBI): domain Eukaryota; kingdom Metazoa; phylum Arthropoda; class Insecta; order Phasmatodea; family Phasmatidae; genus Dryococelus; species Dryococelus australis. The sequence goes on from CM056996.1 coordinate 141,417,769, forward strand.
AAATCATTTATCATTGTGTATAATTACTTTTGTGTCCCCAATATAAAAATTATGTTCATCTTCTCATTTGCCATATTGTGTTTTAATAACAAAGTCTTCTAGCAATTTCTTTTGCGAGTTTTATATTAGAATCCGATGTTTCACGCACAAGATCTTTCAAGGGTATGATTCCCATTTGCTCTTCCAAATTAGGAGATTTATGTTCTCAGACCAATTCCCTTTCAAATGATGTTTCTTCTGGAGTTCTTGGATAATCTGAATATTTTGCTGCTACTGGAACTAGTGTTATTAAAATTTTGTTTTCTTCACTTGTTCTACTTTTTTTTTTTACCAATATTTCGTAATTCTTGAATTAATGGCAGTTCTTTCTTCTTATTTCTTTCATAATGTCCTTCATGATTCTTTTTATAATTTTTGAGTTTTTCAATAACTAATTTAACTCGAGAAATTTCCTTTATTGATTCTTTCATTTAGTTATGTTTTCTTATAAATGAGTTATAAGATTATTGAGAGTTTTGAAAGACAAACTTTTCCTCCAACAGATCAAAATAGGGGGAATTTTAATGTTTACAATAATATAATTGAGTTTGATATTCCTATAGGTGATACTTTTTGTTTTCCAAATGAAACTTATGTTTATGAACAATATCGCTTACTAAAGAGAGTTAAGGAAGGATATGAGGCAAAATATGCGAAGTTAGACAGTATTGATGTTTGTGCTAACTTTTTTCCTCTACAGTTTTCTAGAGTAGAAATCTAAAAACAAAAATGGACATATTATTGAGGCTGTTGATAATCCAGGTATAACTTCAACACTTATGAACAATTTGTTAATATCCCCAAGTGAACAAGATTATTTATAATTTTCTGGTGTTAATAATAAATATGGAATAAAATCTGTTCATAGTGATAAAACAAATAAAACTACCTATCCACTGAGATATATGTTTGACTTTATTCGTGATAACAATGAAATTTACTAGAAAGGCGGTTATAAAATTACTTTTATTCGAAATTCATCTGATAATAATTGTTTATATGTTTATGAATCTAAGAACACAGTTCAGAAAAGTTATGCTGATACAGGTAAAATTGTTATTCAAAAATTAGAAATTATGTCGCCTACTGTTGAATATGAATCCAAATATACAAACACCCAAAATCACCTATTAGATTTCATTATTGACAATTCTTAGAAAAAGAATTTCCTATTGGATCTACTGTTTTAACTCTGGTATAAAAGATCAGTTTAATAATTTACAATTTGATATGCTCTATTTTTTTATTGTAGGATTTTCAAACTAATAGAAAAAATCGTGGTGAACAGTATGTACATGCTTCTATGTTTGATCACTAATGTAAGAAATATTTTTATCTTAAGAACTGAAGAAATGAAATTTTTCCAAAAGAACATTGGAATCTAGATATTGAAAATGGCCTTTGTGATAAAATGTTTCTTGCTCACAATTAATTTAGAGATTCAAAATCAAATCTAGATATTATATATAGAAATAATGAGCTTTATTATAAACCAACTGTAAACCCTCAAAGTTATATCAATTATTATTCATTTTGGGGTCGAAGACCATTATTTGTTATTGAATGTTTACACAGAAAAACAACTGCAGTTAAAGAAAAAACAATTATAAATTTTGTGTAGATTTTAATAAAGCTATTGAAGCAGGAACAATTTGTAATGTTGTTCTAATTAGCCAAAATAATCTAACTTATGATTATTTGAAAAAAAAAATTATTACTGAAGATGCATAATTTTTTTGTATTAATAAATGGAGGATATAAACGATTTTATGAAAACAACAAAACATTTCGACAGTTTAATAAATATTTTTATATGTATAGTTAAGTTGTTTAATCGAATCAAATATAATTTTATTAAACCTGAATAAGATTTTTCTCCTAGTGTCAATTTTATTTGTAAGATTTTAATTTATACAGGATTTGTATATCATTTTTATTTGTGAAGGATGTATGTGTCATTATTATATGTGCACGATTTGTGTGTCATTCTTATTTGTACAATCTACTTTTGCTCTTATTAAATTTCTTTCTTATGTCCTGGGCCGTGCACGCATGTGCCATTTGCTGTTTTAGATATTAACATTATATTTCATTTGATTTGGCTTGCTGTTTTAGCTTAATTTACTTAATTTTGGCTTAAAATTTTATGTTTTTTAATTTACACAAGTCCTGCACATCCATTTGTGAAAAAAAAATTGGAAATTTGCTTGTTTTTGGTATAAATTTGCTGGTTTTTAGTTGAAAAATGCCTGGATTTTGAGAATGGGGAATTGGCGATGTTGATAAATTTACACAAGTCCTGCACGTCCATTTGTGAAAAAAAATTTAAAATTTGCTTGATTTTTTCTTAAAATTGCTTCGTTTTTCGATGAAAATGTGAGGTGTGCTTCCTCTCTCATTAATATACTACTCAAATAAATCTAAAAACATTTGTATGGCCACTATTTTGAGTACCTAATCAAGTTGAATCAATTACATGAACTTGACTTTCCATAGTATTACTTACCTAACACATTGAGTGAAAATTGGTTCAATAGTTTTCGAGATATATATATAAAAATCTCTATTTTATTTACTTGGTATTATTTTAAAAAATGATGGACCAACAACAATAATGAATGTATGTATGTATGTATGTATGTATGTATGTATGTATGTATGTATATGTGTGTGTGTGCGTTTTTTTTTTACAATCCTCACAAGATGCTCTGCCAGCATACAAAATTTGGTTTAAATCGGTTAAATGGTTCCCAAATTATGACATATCACCCAACATTTTGAAATGACCGCCATTTTGGAAATAAGCATCCAACAAGATCTAAAGCTATAATATTCACGAGTTCTTAATAAGTACTATATGTGTACCGAGTTTAGTTAGATTCGGTCTATACGTTCGAAAATTGAAAAGGGTAACACACACAGGCGCGCACACATCCACACAAACGCACATACAGGAAAGTGATCTCATAATCCTTTCTTTCCTTCGGAAAGTAGGATAAAAAGCAATCGAAATACTTGGCAAATTTTGATGTAGACATAATGTTAGCCTTATTGGTTGGAACTGCTAATGATGTTCCTCAGAGCTATAAAGAGTCTATTGAAAATGTAGGTTGACTTGTTGCGATAAAGGAATAATTGTCTACTCTTGAATCCAATGGTACATTCAAATTAGTTGCTCTCCCTCTGAATGCTGAAGTGAAAGGCTATCGGTGGGTTTTAACAGAAAAAGTGGTGAATGGTGTTATATGCAAGAAAGCATCTCTCGTGGCTCATGATTACCAGCAGCCTTCTCTTGATGAAGAAGTTTTTGCTCCAGTGGTTCGAATGGCAACTTTGAGACTGTTATTCTCAGTAGCAGCAGAAAAAAAACCTATTCACGCATCAACTGGATGCCAATTCTCCGTTCTTGAAGAGTCCTTTTCTAGTGCCAGTGTACATAAGGCAACGAAAAGGTTTGCTATGTAGTAAAGGTAAATATGTATGCTTATAGAGGCTCTGCATGGACTAAGGCGAAGTCAGAAATGTTGGAATGACCATATCAATGCATTTAATGCCTACATTTGATATGGAAGAATTAGGTTTTGAGGGTGAATTTCAGTTATTAGGGATATAAATTGTAAAATATGATAGTGGTAATATAATTGTCAGTCAGAAAGCTTTGATTAAAAGAATACTGCATAAGTTCATCATGTCTAAATAGAAGCCAAGTAAAATTCCAAAGAGGTACCTAAATGAACTTAGATAAAGTATTAACAAAATTGTGAGAATTATACCATATTGCTATAAAAAGAACTCGTAGGAAGTTTGATGTATATAATGTTAGGATCAATACCAGAGCCATGGTTTCAGGGTCATAATTTGGTAGATTCTAAAATTGTTTTTATTTTTCACACTGGAAACACATGAAAAATGTCTTAATGTATGTCAAACTCACTGAGAATGTAGGTTTAACATTTGTAAAACCGGGTGCTACAGGTATAAGTATTAGGACTTTTGTTGACTCTGATTTTACTTCAGATGTAAATGATAGGAAAAATGTATCTGCGCTTACTGTAACATTAAATGTCAATTATCATCTGCTTGAGTTCTGAAAAACAAACAGTTGTGGCTCTAAAAATTGTGAAGCTGAATATTATGCACGTTCTAGTTGTTTATCAGAGAGCATGTTTTGCAGAATGTGGCAAGTGAATTTTGTACTGTGGTTGAATAAATAATTGTGTATGAAGATAACCCATATGCAATAAAATTGGAAACAACTGAGCAAGTAGCTGATATACACGATTGAATCACATTATTGTGACCACTTAGAAAACATGGACAGTAGCTAGACGAGCTGGCAGTGACTCAGTCACATGCTAATAGGTCTCCATGGGTATCTGGAGCCATGTTTACTGCAGTGTGTCCCACAAATGTTTAAAAGTGCATGACGGAGGAGATAGATGGCGAACATGACTGTCAATGTGGTCCTACAGATATTGGGTTGAGATCGGGGCTGTTTGGAGGCCAGGGAAGAACTATTAAGTCTTGATCGTGCTCTTCCAGCCATGTGCGGACACTTCTAGGTTTGTGGCAAGGTGCATTATCGTGCTGGAAGATCCCATCCTCCCTATGAAAAACGATCGTCATGTACGGATGGATGTGATCACCAAGGATGGCTGCATAAGCAAATCAATTAAGAGTGCCTTCCACACAGATGATGGGACCTAGAATATACCACAAGAACATTCCCCAGTTCATCACACTGCCCCCACCACCTTGTGTTGGTCCAGAAATGGATGCAGGGTGTCGATTCCCTCATGTTTCATGCCAGATACACTCACATCTGTCCATTTTATGCAGCTGAAAATATGACTTGTCAGAGGCTACCTGTTGCCAATCAGTCGCAGACCAGTCGCTATACTGTCGAGCAAATTCCAGTAGTTTTCGTCAATGCACCTGTACTAGCATAGGAGCTGTCACCCTCCATCAACTCTGGAGGCCCATTTTCAGAATGGTTCAATGAACTGTTGCGGTAGACACGTGTCTGGATGGCCCCTGGTTCATTAGGACGATGAGCTGTTCCAATGTAATCCATTGGTTGGCCTTCACACACCATCGTAGTCGATGTTCACCTCAGACATCAATGGCACGTGGAGCTCCACAGGTACCATTCGTCCACTTACCATACACCTTTACCAAAAAGACATGTGAACAGTTCACAAACATTGCTGTTTCCGAAATGTTGCTCTCCATTGGCCAGAAAGCCGATGATCATCCCTTTTTTCAACTCAGTTAAATCACCTCCCTACCCACGACAGTAAAAAGTGTAATGTGTACATCCAGCCTGTCAGTCTCATTATATACCCGTGTAACCAGCCCACTTCACAGGTCATGCGTTGACCTGGGCGAGGTGTTCCATGGCAGGTGAAGTTGGTGCTCGCCTCACCTGATACCTCAGGCTGGGGCAAAACTGGTAGAAGTTGCCCGGCGGCATAACTCGGTAGAGTTAATAATGGAGTTCGTTCTGTTGATGGCCATGTGGGGATGCTGGATTCCTCCATCACGATGAACTGCTACCGTTGTTGTATACTCACTAGTAAATTGCATATACTCTTACTTACACTGATTTTACTCTCACGAGACTGGTAACCATCTCGTACGCCTGAAAAGTGCACTGGTGAAACACTAAGTGTGCTGCAAGAGGGTGCAGCGCCCTAAGTATTCCGAAGGATAGCAATGAAACAATTGCATGTAGGGTAATAAAGCTGGTTACTTCACGTAAGAGAACATTATCAGTGATGCTGTCACATAAAAGAGTTATGCAGACCCAACACTCAAGGTCTGCAGCGGACCTGTTGCTGCGAAAAATGGCATAAGCTATATATGATAATTAAGTGAAATGCATGCTCATTACGTCCCAATAAATTGGGAAAACAGCAGGTCCCCTTCGGTACAGATGAATAATTGGTTCCATTAAATTAAAATAACTATTGCACATTACATGATTACAGCCTAAAGTGATGGTACCGAACGGGTTCGCGGGGTGAATCTTCCATGCTGCTGACCGGTCCGAGTGCTGAGAACAAACTGCACAAATGGCGCTGGCTTCGCCTACAAGCTGCGTGAGCCAGCACCAAATGTTGAGTGCGAAAATTGTGTGACTTTCTGAATACAAATAAAACTGATACAAAATTACAGCAAAATATACAAAACAATTGGTGACATCCCAGTGATTTAGTGAGTTTATTTAATGCTTGAGAGAATTACATCACGTGTAATGTCATCACCCTTAAAAATAATAAATGTAATAAAGCCATTATAGGCAGTCTGCTGTGGAATGGAACAATGTTACACAATTATATTATTACATAAATAAACACTTTGCAAAAATTATTCAAATAATATTTTCAGTTCTTGTATTTCATTCTTGGTATAATTTCGTGATGCCACTCAGTGGAGTCTCGTTAGGGCAAGCAAGGCAAGCAGTGCCTGCCTAGACAGTTTCCAGACAATTTTATATTTAATATAGATAATAAATTCTAACTTGAATTTACTTTAAGGTAACTTTTCACTCATGAGGTACACATTCCAATCGGGAAACAATACTGAACATCATAAGAAAACAACTCGTTGGCTAGCCAAAGCAAGATATTTGGAAGCGCTGTAAGAAATGATTTCAGCAGGTAGGCAATCGCAACAGTTTCTCGGCCGATGGAGGGGTGGCAGGGTAAGATGACCGCCCGTAGAGGGGCGGGGGCTTATGGATGCATCAACCTGTGTTAGAAGCTACGATGGTAGTGCTTTCTTCACCAAACTGAAGCTGGCATAGCCTCAGACAGTTGGCGTCTCGTGTAGTTTACAGTAACTAGATCGATCCGTGGGCAAGTTCGTGACCACAACACAAATCGAATTGTTTTTATTTAATTTAGTTTTGGATGCTGAGAATGATATACATATTCGTGCGCGATGTATACCCTACATAAACATTATAAAATTACTGCGCGAGCATGAGAACTGAGTAGATAGAATGAGTGCAACAGAAACATCTGGATGTAAGTGTGGTTATCTGGACGAAACAGCCTAAACAAACAGTTTTACTGGCCATGTTCATTGTTTTCAAAGGATGTTAACACATGGACTGCAACTGGGTATTGTGACCTTAACAATTTGTGCAATGCTGTTCAAAAGCACGAGAGTTCTGAAGTTCACATAAATTCGTTTTTGTCCTTTAAAGAATTTGGTAAAAATAGAATTGATTTTGGTCTAGATAGATCCAAACAATTAAGCACACAACGACATAACAAAAAAGTTAAAAGAAACAGAGAAATTTTGAAGCATTTCATAGATGTTGTTTGTTTCTTGGGTGTACAGGAACTGCCTTTCCGTGGTCATGATGAGACAAAAGAATCAGAAAATCGTGACAATTATGTTGAGTTAATGGCTTTAATTGCAACTTTTGATCCAGTATTGTTGCAAGACCTTGAGACGTCCACAGTATTTTCTGGTCTCTCAAGCAATATTCCGAATGACCTAATAGAATCCATTCAAAATATTATGCTAGCTGAAATTAAAAATGAAATTGAAAAATCAGTTTTTGTTTCAATTTTACTTGACGAGACGACGGACTGTGCCAAACTTTCTCAGTTTTCCACTGTTTTTAGATTTGTAACGAGTATGGAGAGATCAATGAACAGTTTTATGGATTCACTGATGTTAGCTGTGATAGATCTGTGGGAGCCATAGCAAGTCATGCAATTGAATTTGTTACAACAACTAACTCTGGCAGTAAACTTGTCATGCAGTCTTATGACGGAGCTGCAGTAATGGCAGGAGATTTAAATGGTGTACATAAACTGGTACGTAACAAATTTCCCAGTGCATTGTTCGTACATAGCGCAGCACATGTTTTGAATCTTGTCTTAATCCAGTCTGTAAAAAACATTAGCAAGTGTAGAGTGTTTTTCAGTACCCTTTATGGCCTGTCTGATTTTTTTCTAAGCGGGTAGCATTGCTAGATCAGATAGTTGTAAAATGGCTTCCAGGTGTTGCACCAACAAGATGGAATTATAATGACAGACTTGTTCAAAGTGCATTCAACACTCGGGATTCCCTCTTAGAAATGTTTTCCACAATAATGGAAAATCCACAGTAATGGGATAATGAAACTATTTCTTCAGCAAAAGGTTTCATCAGTTTTCTAGAAAATTTTGAGAATGTGTTTTTCCTAGTTTTTTTTTTTTTTCTAAAATTTTTGATAGCACTGGACACCTATATACCATAATGCAGACCAAACAACTGGACTTCGGTTTCTGTGTTCAGGAGATACAGGAAACGAAAGTATTTATTTATAAATTCAGACACGATTTTGAAAATGTTTTCTCTGACTCACTTAAATTTGGTCGAAAAAAAAACATCAGAAATGCAAAGACGAAGTAGACCCTAAGCGAGAGTATTCCAGGCTACACGCCAAAATACTATATAATATCGTAACACAAATCGAAACACGTCTCAAAAACATGAACAAATAAAGATTTTTAGAACTTTTAAATTCTATAAAATTCCAGGATTTTTCTCATGGTTTTCCTGAGGTCCAGTTGAAGTCCCTAATCGAATACTATGGCAGTTATTTCGACCTTGATAAGCTTCGGTCTGAACTAAAAGTTGTGTATAGTCGAGATGCCATGAAAACCAAAAGTGTTCAAAATTTTCTTAAATACATTCATGAAAATGATTTACAAGATACTCTCCCACAGTTCCATAAATTATGTATGTTAGTGGCAACAATACCATGTACGTCATCTGTGGAGTGCTATTTTTCAACACAGATGAATAAAGACATACTCAGGAAACACAATGGGGCAAAGTAGACTCTCTGGTCTTGCACTTCTCTCCATTGAAAAGAAACTATTGTCAAAAATGAAACTAGTGATTCGAACAGCTGGGATGTTGCGCATCGTAGGTGAGTTTGTAAAAATTTCTGTAAAAATATTTATTCAAATTTGTCATTTACTGTTCGCGTATTATACTTTTACGTTAAAACATTAAATTACTGTATATTAATTGTGATGTAAATGTTTGCAGATATTATTATAAGTGTACTCTGTGGTGTTATCAGAAATGTTAATGCACTGATATAATATGTTATCTAACTCTGTACCAGTAATGAATCCTTGTAGACTCTCGATTCCAGTATATATGGTAGAAAATTAAGCATAGTGAAAGTGATGTTTATAATATGATCACAGTCACGAATTTGCGGCTATTTTAATCAAGTCGTTTTCTAATATGATTATGGCATGTGCTATCTCTGTACAATCAATGACTTCGGACACTGATCAGACTGGAAAATCACGCATACGTAATGGTTTACAAGCACATTTCAAGGCTGATGTAAATATTTGCTCTATAAGTACAATAAAACTATGTAAAGGCTATCCACGGTAAAATTAGCACTTTTGAAAACCCTGCTTAATGTCTACTTGTATGCATGTTGTGTAGTCTTCCGCCTTATGTAACACTAACATTGACATGAGCCTCATCACCTTATTCATGCATCGGTCAAGTGAAACAGTTAAATTACTTACAAGTAAATATCTAACAAATTTGCTAATTTTTACACTTTAATGCATTAAAAAATAAACAGAAAGCGAAATAATAATTAAAGTAGTCAGAAATAAATACCTAACACTTTTCATTCAACGTTAAGATACGGAACAACTTCCCAAACATAGTTACCAACTTTACTGGGCACATGTCACTCAGGGCACACGTTAAAATATATGCTGGCAGGGGCAGTGATATTTTTCTAAGGTTGATATCAAAAGTGCTCTCTCTATCCACATGTTCAGGCGTCTTTTCATGACACATTTTCCTGTAGCTATTTAGTGGTGTCGCCTGTGGGATGTGTGTGTTGTCTAATCTAGGTGTATTAGGTCTGTATTGGGTTGTGAGACAACCTTTGTGGCGCAAACTATCGCTCTGGGCGACAATGTTCAGTCTCGGTGCGTAGAATTATACTTATTAGTAATTCAAGGACATTAGGGTATCATAAACACCTGTTACACCGGTGGTAGGTCTTCGCACACAAGCCACATGATCTGCTCAGATGTCCGTATATCTTCGGAACTGTGCACCAGCTGGTTGAAATATAATCATTGGCATATTTTTGGTGAAATATAGCTGCACAATACGAACTGTAACTTACACGGGCGCAAGGATAATGGTAAATATGTTTTCAGCTCGGCTGTTATGACTTCGGCTACCCTCCCTCTCGCATTCCCTCCCTCCTATAGGCTATCACTGGACACCTCCCCTTCTGTGCTTCCGTCCCTCACACTGTGTGAGAAGAATCTTCTCTTCTGATGCACACTTTACCTGCTTCGTTTTTTCCTGCCTCCTGCCTGTTCGTGTTGACTGCTTTCCATCTTTACACAAACAAATAATAATTTTTTCCTGTCTACACTTCTGTACAAACAAATTTTCACAGTTTGTAAATACCTCACTGTCAACGGATATTAAAATAATAATGATTTTGGGTGGACAAGGTTTCGGGTTTGATGAAGGTTTCTTTGTAATATTTTTCACTCGAGCAAATTTTATGTTACAAAATATTAATATTTTTACAAGCTGTGTATTTTATATTTGGTACGAAAAAATGTTTAAATGGCACCATTTTGCACTTTGAAATGAAAGTTTTCCCGGGGAGGACCCCTGACCCCCCCCCCCCCCCCCATTTATTGGGTGAACAATGCCACTACTGCTCCCTACACACAGTAGCTTGCCCATAAAATTACAGCACGCATTGCCACTGATGCCACTCCAAGTGCTTGCCACATGAAGAGTTGGACGAGTGAATTAACACTGGGAAAACATTCGAAAAAAAAAAAAAAAATTCTGCATTGGTTTATTGCACTTGGGGGGGGGGGGGATGTAGCACTTACTAAATGGCCAATTGATCTGTCAATGTCACGTGGTGGTTGTGTATGTCGCTATCGTGGCGTAAGCTGCTCCGATGTCACATTCATTTGCCAGTGCGCCTAATAGCTGTGATTTTAGTGTAAACATCGTATTGGATCACTTATTGGTTCATTACAAGTGTTACCTCTTTTAATAAATAAAGTTAGACTGTCTCTTGAGTCACGTAGTACATGTTGGCAGGGCGGTGAAAGTTCCATTCCCGTCAGCCTGCATTACGCACTCTGGCCTGATGTTCGAGTTGGCCGGTGTTGATGAAGTGGTACTAGTGACTGCAGAGGTCGAAGTTATCATGAAGGACTCGTGAACACATGGTTCCTCTGAAGACAGCTTGATCCCACTGTCCTCCAAATGGTTTATCGTTCCATCAGGTGCAACAGGGGGTGGGCAGCTTCAGATTTCGGTGTGGCCTCAGCATGTAAGGCCTGCATCTCTGGGAGTCGGTGCTGGATGCTGCTGGTACAGGTTGCTGACCCGGCAGTACTGTTACTCCAAAGGCATGCATGCGGGGACAGAGTGTCTCCACTACAGGCCATGCATGCTGGGCAGTGCAGGTGGTATGACTACTTGGAGTGGCAGAGAGAGATGGAGTACCTCTACTGTGCCATCTCATCCTCATTGCTGCTAGGATGTGGACGCCAGCATGTTGTGGGAGATGTGAGGGGGAGGACAGTGCATTAATGTAGGGCCATGGGAGCCTGTTACACTCCCACCTTCGCTTTGTCAGTCGTCTTCCAATGTGAAGTCTCCCAATGTACACACCCTAAGAGGCACCGTGGTGTAGCTGTCTGGATATCTGTCCTGTGGGGAACTCTGTCCCACAGGTGTCTGGTGGCTCGCCCTCTGCGACATCTTCGGCAGTTGGTGCCGCGATTCTGTGTGTCGCGATGCTGCTGGTGAACCCTACCAGGCCTGCACTGTTGGCTGCTGTGTTAATGTTGGTGATCCACATGGGTAGCTCTCCATTGGGCTCTTCTATCTCCCCCACATACCTCATGGGCATCAAGATGGCAGGCACCGTGGTTGGGAAAAAGGTGCTGGATGATGCTCCCGTTGCTACCAGAACTGGGTGTTCTGGGATGGTTACCCGAGGTGGCTGGTGTGACTTTCCATAGTGTTTGGGCGTCCTTCTGGCTGGGCATCGCGATGCTGGGTGTCTTGGTGCTAGGCGTCTCCAATGGTGGGCAGAGATTGTTGCAGTGGACGGCGATCCTCCTCCTCCTACTTACTTTGACCAAATATGTCGTGTAACCGCAGGGCTTGACAAGTCTGTGGCCTGCACCACTTTGTTGCAAATTCAGCACAAAAGTTTTTCGCACTGCTGGAAAGTAAGTGTTCTTTGATGTACACTAGCTCTCCAGGCACCAATCTACGTGGTGTTTGTGTAGTGACTGGTACCCACTGCAAAATGTAGCACTCTTGGCGCCTGTACGGGCACTGCAGTTCTGCCTCACAATGGTGCTGCCAGACTGTGCCGTCTTCTGGCTCGCCCATGCTCTCTATGTGCCATATGGCGTACTCTCCAGGCGTCAATTCTCTGCCTTGTAATATTACTGTCAGTGACTGATAAGTAGCTAAGTTCACTTGGTGTATAGTGGTTAATAGGGTGGCTGGTAAGTGTTCTGCCCAAGTAGTGCCATCCTTACCAATCCATAGACGTAGTAGGTTTTTTAAGTCTTGGTTAAGTATTTCTGTTGTATTCGTCTGTGGATGGCACACATCTGTTGTATGGTGCATCACTCCCCACCGGGTGGTCAAATCACGCCACTGCTTCACCATGAATTATGTTCCATTGTCAGTAAGCACCATCCTGTGGTAACCCCAATGGGGATAAAACTTGATCTCCAGTGCAGGTGCAATGGTGCATGCACGTGCACTGGAGACTCGGTATGCCTCAGTCCATCTGGAGAAATTGTCGCTTACTACCAGGATGAAACGTTTGCCAGTAGGGGTGCGGGGTAGGGGCCCATTAAAACCAGTCAAACTGTTTCGAATGGTTCCTTTGTTACCTGCAGTTGCTGTTGTGTCAGTCCATATACCCTCCTGCTTGTGAACTGGTTTCATGTAATGCACTCTCTGACATACTTCTGTACATCCCTTGTTGCTCCTGGCCAGTGAAAGTGTTTGTGGATGTTTTTGGCGGTCTGAGCTGCTCCAGGGTGACCCGCAAATTTGCTACTGTGTGCCTGGTGCAGTACATGTTCACATGGACTTTTTGGCACATATAGGTGCCATGGTGCATTGAGTTGCCGCCATCGGGTTTCGATGCACTAGTACTCGTTATTTTGCGTAATTTCTGTCATCCTGTTCTGGGTGTTTGCATGCTATTGTTGGCTGTCCATTACAAATATTTCAGGTCATTAATCTTGGTTTCTTTCCCAGCGAGGCCTCAATGCTATTGCAATTGGCATGTTTTTTCATTTGGTGCTGAGTGCATGTTTGCAATGGCGGGTAGCAGATTGTCCCATTTGTCCTCGTCTACTGCCACTGTTGCACCTGGTGCGCATGATAACTAGTCGGCCAACTGATTTGCTGACCTGCGGACATGCTGAACTTCAAAAGTCATATGCTTGTAACAGTAGCACCCAACATGCAAAATTACTTCTGGCTTCTTTCATTAAATGAAGCCAGAGTGGGCACCTGTTATCTGTGTACAACATGAAACACTGGTACTGTAGGTATGTGTGGTATTGCTTCGCTGTGTTTTTTAAGGTATGTGTGATATTGGCACTACCAAACACTTCAGTTCATTTACATTTTAGCAGGTTTTGGTTGCACTGCTGTATTCAGTAACATGGCATTCTTGGTTGTCCTCTAGCTGGAAAAGGACTGAATTTTTTTTCGCTCGCATTGGTCTGCAGGTACAGATTTCATTTCATGTCATGACAAACCCGTGTTGTGCACTGTCGGAATCAGTAATTCAACTCATTGAAGCAGATGTGCTCGGTGGTTCACTCGAACTTTTTGTTTGTTGACAACATGTCCATGAGGGGTGCAGTAACTACTGCAAAGTCCCAGACATTTTTGCTTAACCAATTTACCAGACGAAAAAATTTTCGCAGCTGCTTGCGTGAGCATGGTGCTTCTTACTGTTCAATGAGTAACAGCTATTCTGGTGTTGGTCAGCTGCCATGCTCACCAACTAAATGGCCAAGGAATTGAATGCATGTTTTCCCGATGTGACATTTCCTGTCTGCGCACATCAATTAATTTATGGTAAGGCATTTCAGCACTAATGATAAATGTTTGACATGATCTTTCCAGCTTTCGGACTGTATAACTATGTCGTCCCGGTATGCGAATGTGAAGTCCCCTGCGTATACATCAAGTACCAGGACCATTATAGCCTGAAATGTGTGAGGGCTGCATTTCAATCCAAAAGGCATAACACAAAATTTAAACCTTCGCCCATTAGAGGCAGTGTGCTCTATTGTTTCTATCCCCTGGCTTTTTTGGCACCTACCAGTAACCACTGTGCAGGTCCAAGGATGTCATTACTTTATTCTTAACGAATGTGTGAATTGTAGCATTTACACTAATGTAAGGAGGTTGTGTGATCTTCGTTATTATAATAAGGGGCCGAAAAACCACACAAAATCGCCATGTTTCATCCTTCCTGAGTGCTGTTGTAGTAACTGTTTGTGGGCTCTATGACATCTTCGGTTAATATTTCACTAATTTGTTCCATAATTATAGCACATTGATGCAGCTGGTAACTGCATGATCCTGCATACAGAGGGTGTTCATGTTCCAATTTGATTGCATGTGCAGCAATTTTGGTGCAACATTACGGGTCCACTGCTGCGAAAACGTCACATCTTCCATGCAATATTCTCTGAACTGTGTTTGTGTATGCTACCATTCCTTCATGATCCAGTTTGTTCAGCTGGACATCCGGGGTGCAACTCGTGGGTCGTGGTCCTAGCTCATACACAGTTCGCCTCTCTTTCTGGCCAAAGTGTGTTCTGCAGACCACTGGCTCTACAATTGTGTTTTATTCTGTGAGCCAGGGAATGCCAAGTATGGCATCTTCTCACAGATCAGCTGGCACAAGGGCTGTAGTAGTAGTCTCTATGTCTCTAATTAGGACAGTCACTGTGGTTTCTCCGATTGCCTACCATGTGTTTTGTTGTGTGGTGAGTTGTGATACCTGATAAGCTGGTTTGATTTTACTGGCATCTATAAACCCGACTCAAACGAAGTTGTGGGATGCGGCCATATCGATTAATGCCAGATATTGTTTATGATTCAAAATAACTGGTATTATGAGCATTCGGTGTGTGCCTTTCGTGATTTACTGCAGCAGTATTTGTTTTGGTGTTAGTGTTGCATTTTGCTTAATCTAAATAGGGTCGGCATTAAGTTGTTATTGTTGTTCTGGGGGCATTAAGCATCCAGCTCACCTACCCCAATGGGCCATTTCTTGTCGGAGGTGTTTGTTTTGAACTGTCCTAATCCACCTTCACACATGTTGGTCACTCGTACCAGTCATATTGTTTGCATTCACAGGAATGGCACGGGTAAGGTGGGCACCCCTTACCGTTTCGTCCCCTCGGTGTGAACCTCGCCCAGTGCGGTTGGGCCCATGGGTGTTTACACAGTTGTGCAGCTGTGCCCCGTGTCTTTGTGGGGTGTGGGGTTGATTGACTTGGTGGTACCTTGCACAGCTGGTGGCTGTGTGGCCCTTGCCTCTGGTACTGGGTCATGCATGCAACCCTACCCATTCCCTGTGTTGCACTTACCTTTCCCTGTTTGCCTGATCAAGTAATATGGCTGATCACATGAAGTCCTCATTACTGTTATGTATGAGTGGTACTAAGGCCAGTTTACACTTAGGTTTTACAGTTGATACAATGACTTCCAAAATCTCTATTTCCTACATTTGCAGGTGAAAATGCATGATGAAATTTATTTTATGGGTGGTGAACGCAGTTAGGGTCTCATGATTACTTCGTGCTTCCAGTACAGCATGTCTCTGAGCCTGCAGTGATGAAAATGTATTTGAAAAACTGCAATGAAAAGCACGTAATAATTCTGACCATTGCATGCCGTAATGATTAATTAATCGCCACCAAACCTGTGTATCACCTGACAATTGGTGTCCGACATAATTCGGCCACTCTTGTTGACAAAATGTATACATGCTTAAATGTCCTGTGTAGTCTCTCAGGAACAATCTGCGAGTCCTCAGTGGTGAATCCAGAGAAGGTTAGAAGCTATTGGAAATGAACTGGTGCAATGCCCATTTCTGTTGGTGACACTGGTGTGTCCCCTGGTACAGATGCGATTGCAGTTGTGCAATTTGGCTGAGGCCACACAAATTCATTTGGTGATGTGGGTGCTGACAGGTTTTTCTATGGTGCTGCTGCAGTGACCATGACTATTGAGTTGACCAGCAAGCTGTTGTGGATGCTGGCTGTTACACTGTTTTCGGCAGGTGGGCATGGCACTGTCACTTGTGGCACTGTGGTTCATTGAGCATACCAGAATTTCTTCACAAGTATATTTACTAAGTCCCGTTCTGTTGCGCACTGCCAATGCGTTATCTTCCCGCACTGCTCACATGGCACTGTTTCTGATCGCCTGTTTTGGCATAAGTCCTGATGACAGCGATGAGGTGACAACTCGCCTCCTGTGAGGAAGTTAAGAAGGGCGCATGATAACGGAGGATATGTTTGTGTACTCACAGAGCACAATATTCTCCCATGACTGTCAGTGGTCGTATGCTCTGCTACTGTGAGGCATTCTGTGTGGTAAACCTTTAGACAATTTACACTCGGAATTGTCCCATCTTCGAGGCCTGCAAAGTTTATTCGCTTATAGCAATGTCGATTGCGAAAATGTTGTGTTTGGTTGTTTTCCGAAAAAATGTTCTGGTTGGGGAATGAGAGCCGATGCATTCGTGGTAGGCCCAGAGAATGTCCTCCACGAGTCGTTTCGCATTATCTGGTTCATAGAATGGGCACCTGAAGTTCCGGAATGGATTGGACTCAGTCATGGGGTGCACACACTTCAGGCATAGAGTTATTTGGGTACCATTACGTGTGCACCAGTTGAGTTTACACCCTCTGAGCACTGGCTCGGACATCTGGTTCAGCACATGGACTGTAATCGTGACAGCTGTTGTCGCCATGAATGCTGGCTCACCTCCATTATTCATTCCAGTGCGAAGGGAAGGATACTGTTGTGGCCTAATGGGGATTGGTGGTAACCACGCTCATGTGCACCTGGGTGGTGGTATGTCATCCCATCTGGCTGCTCAGGAATGCAGGTTGGGGTGGTGCCTGCTGGTCTGGTTGACCAATGTCTAAACATGGCGGTTTTGGAAGATGCCCCTTTGTCCTGTACCACAAAAATGGTGCGGCTGTTCCGAAAATGAATTTTGAAAATTTGCTGTCCGAAATCTGCTTTAAATGAATTTTCAGCTAAAGGCTGTCCACATATCCTTTCTTGCAGAAATGAATGCATTACTGTAAAAAAAATTTCTGCAATGTACAAACAAAAACAAAATAATAACATTGACATTATTACAGTATGAGCCTTGAACTTTAATGTGTTGCACAAACATGGATTAAAACACTGGAATATTTGTTGTGATGTGGGCAAAGTTACGTTAAAGTATAAAAAATGCACTTGAAATTCTGTGTGTCGCGGAAATATAAACAAAGCCCTGAAATGCCTTTCAGTGGACAAAAATTACATTACAGTTTACACACAACACTTAAATGCAGTTTATTAGTGCATGGTTGTAAGGGCTAACCGGAGTAAATAAGCATTTCTCGATGTGCAAAAGGGGTGTAACATACACTGAAAATTCCACGTGGTAATGAGCATGGAAACAGGTACATGTGGTCGATGTGGCTGTGTTGCACTGTTAAGTCGCCGCATTTGTATACATGTTTACTCAGGTGTTGATGCTATCGACAACCCCACAAGCTGTGGGAGGTTGACTCGTGCACTCTGGATGTTCTTTTAGCCCTAAAAGTTGGGAAAGCCATATTTTACATGGGCAAGGTGTTCCAGGGCAGGTTAAGTTGGTGCTGGCCGCACCTGATACCTCAGGCTGGGGCAAAAGGGGTAGAAGTTGCCCAGTGCCATTACTCGGTAGAAATAATGATGGGAGTCGTTTGGTCGATGGCCTTGTGGGGACCCCAGAGAGCTCCAGCATGATAGACTTTTTAATTCTCGTATGCCTGAGAAGTACACTGATGAGAAATAATGGGTGTGCTACAAGACAGTGCAGGGCCCTAAGTATCCTGAAGATAATGAAGCAACACTCGCATATAGGATGACAAAGCTGATTACTTCACATAAGAGTACATGATCAGCGATGCTGTCAAGTAAGAGAGTTATGCAGACCCGGCACTCGAGGTCTGCAGTGGACCTGTTGATGCGAAAAACAACATAAGCCATATCTGAGAATTAAGGGGTATGCATGCACATTATGTCCCAATAAATTGGGGAAAAAAGCAGATCTGCCCACGGTACATTCTAATAAAAGGATCCAGTAAATTAAAATAACTATTGCATGTTACATGGTTAAAGCTTAAAGTGATGGTACCGAGGGGCTTCGCAGAGCAAATCTCTATGCTGCTGACCCGGTCCGAATGCTGAGAACGAACTGCACTAATGATGCTGGCGAGCTGGCGCCAAATGTTGAGTGCAAAAATTATGTGACTTTTTGGATATAAATAAAACAGATACATAATTAAAGAAAAATACACAAAACATATTGGTGACATCACGGTGATTTAGTAAGTTTTTTTATGATTGAGAGTATTATGCCACAGGGAATTTCACCATACTTAAAAATAATAGTACATTAAATGTGGCCTTGATAGGCCCCTTATGATTTAATTTCACTGAATTAACACTAGGAACACATTCAGAAAAAATTTCCACTCTGATTTATTGCACTTGGTTGGCGGGGGGGGCGGGGGGGCATGTAGCAGCTATTAACTGACCAGCATACCAGTCGACATTATGTTGTCTTTGTTTACATCGGGTATCGCAGCGCAACTGGTCCGACATCAAATTCATTTGCTAACTAATTTATTACAAGAGTTGCCTCTTGTAAAAAAATAAAGTGAGACTGTCTCTTGAGTCACATAGTACCTGTTTGCTGGGCGGTGCAAGTTCTGTTCCCATCAACCTGCACTATGCACTTTGGCATGATGTTCGAGTCGGCTCGGTGTTGTGGGAGTGTAGTGACTGTGGATCGAAGTGGTCAGAGGGACTCGTGTACGCATGGTCCACTTCAGCATCGTGAGCTACGCGCTGCAGATGGCACGTCTATCAAGTAGTCATAATAATGTGATTCAACTGTGTAATCACCAAGCCATTGCCTGTGTTAACTTAAATTACTTTGTTAAAAAGTTAAATCCTGTAGAATTATTGTGAATCTATAAGATTTTGCAGAATTGGGCAGGATGTGTTGTATTTCAATTCTAAGTTATAAGTTGGTACTATCCATAGAGTTTTGAAGTTGGTATTACAATGCTGTGATGTGACATTATTTTATTTTGTGTGTGCCGTGGCACCATGGTGCATCGAGTGTCTGTGTCAGTCCTGTATGTGTTTCAAATTTGTGCTATTATACAGTGTCTCCTACAGTTGCTTTTCATTGTACTTTGCTGCATAGTTAATAGAATAAAACCAGTATAATCATTAATAGAACTATATTTTTGTGCTTTAAAATATTAGCAGCATTGCAAATTTACATAATTCACTAAATATTCACAAAAATTGCAGTGTAATATCTTTAAAAAACAAAATTCACTAACAATTTTTATTTCACATATCTTTTGCCAGTTTTGTGATGTTTTAGATTTCATCATGCATCTTCTTAAGACAGAAGGGGTTTCCTTTATTGTCCACAGTTACCTGGCTGTCTAGGAGAGTAACTCTCTCTCTCTCTCTCTCTCTCTCTCTCACTCTGTTTTATGTAGGAAGCATGTCTCAAGAAAAATAAAAGGCTTCTGTTCATTTGTCTGTAACACATTACTGTACATTGAGGGTAGGATGGAATTCCTCCTTTCTTAAGCCAAAATCACCGGCACTCTGCCAAATTTTACCGGACATCCTATATCACCATGGGTGCAGGACTTAATTGTGTGAATAATGAGACAGCTACCCATGTTCTTAACGACTATAAGACTGCCAGCCCGCATCACGATACCTGAGGTGTTGGCTTCCTGCTGGGAAGGTTGGGGCGGGGGCTTGACGCAACATTGGTTACATCCATGAGACTCCACCTCAGGTGTGTTCCCTCCCATGCTAAACCATGCCATCGCCAGACTTCCACAACATCAGCATCGTCACCTTCGAGTGGACCCATGAGATCCAATGCCACCTGGACACAGGCCACCAGTGCTGCATGCACACCTGCCTTATCAGCATGGATGCATGGTGCCCTTTGTACCAACCTTCGAACATGTTGTCCCGAATGCACATCCTGCATTCGCAGTGGTAAAATGAGTTTAATTTCTATCATTGCTCGCCCTCCCTCACTCACCCCTGACAGTAATAAATAGGGTTAGCACAAGCCTCATGTGGCAGTTCATGCATCCTGAGCACAAGCTGGGTTATATGTGGTTTATTCTCAATAAACCCATATAAACCATACCTTAGTCTTATACAATTCTGTTCAACTTGTTCCTACCCATAATCTGCTACCCTCACAGGCACAGCAATATAAAAGTCCCAAGGCCCTCCAGACTTACACTAGCCATGCTGGGAACTGTTCTCTACCTCGGTCTGGCCATTTGGTTATCAGCTACAATGCTGCTTCCCCGGGCACTACTGGGGCTGAGAACAAACCCTTGCTATGAAACCTATTCGAAGGAGACTTGAATATTAGTGATAATGCCACTTCTCTGGGTTCTCTAGCGAGTAGGAATGCTGAGGCTTACCACAATCCCTACAGGTTTGTGCACCCCCAAGTTGAAAATATTACTCGATTCAACTGAGATTCTGGCCACCAGTGATACCGCCACTTCTGTGAGAATCACTGAGTTGGAGAACTGGGCTTGCCACCAGTAGGTGGAAGGACGCCCTCCATTGGGGGATGAACCAATCCTAAGGCACTAGTGCCAGAGAGAGGCACTAGCTCTCTGGAAAGACAGTTCTTCCCTGATACACAGTTTAGGCCACCTTGTCGTTCTTATAGGTATTGCCCAAGTCTAATTATTTACTTTACCACATGCCACAACACAAAGCAGGCAGGGCAAATGGCTGAGAGAATAACTGCTGCTCAGGTTCAACCCTCTATGAGGCAGGAAACCAAGCAACAAGTCTATAATTGCATTAGGAAGCTGCTCGTCTATAGACTGGAAACACCTCAGCATCAAATATATGGCTAACATCGTCCAGAACTATCAATTCCAGCTCAGCAGCTTACTACCATACAGTGAGCTTCGCCATACTAAGGTCAATATCACCCTTGCCAACGACCCTGCCTAAGTACCGACTAGAGTCCATCAGGCCTACACCAGCTGCCATTGCAAAGCTGGCAACTCACTCTCCTGGGTGTATGCCATCCACTAAGCCCATCAGTACTGCAACTGCATTCACTCCTACCTGCAGGTGTACTCATGCTGCTTCTATCTCTTCGCTGTCATGAGATGACAAGCAAGTCACTGAGTTATAAGGTAGGGGTCCCAGTCATTGAAATACTTCATGATAGGAGCAACAGCTCCTAAGCTCCAAGGGGGGTGGGAGAGGCTTGGCATCCATAGTGACCCAGGTTAAGCATCAAAACAATAACTCAAAACGACGTCCTCTTATTTTCTTGTAAAGTTGTGCCTGTCGCGAGTCATGTTGTGCTCATACTTGGTGTTTATGCATTATTTGGTAACAAAAGGAATAAGTTATTCCATGATATCAGTTTATTCACAAGACATGTTTCTATGAAAATAATTAATATGAATCCACGAAGCCACTGAAAATTAATTTCACACTTGGTATTACTTACAAGTCATTCAATGTTGAAACAATATTCAGCAACAAGAGGAGGTCTAGTACAAGCTTCTGTAGGTATAGTTTTAATCGGAAGATGGTGCCTATCATGTTAAATTAGTATTTTATTCATCATGTTGGTTTTGTGCCAGATACAATTAAACACAAACTTTATTGGAATAAGTAAACTTTTAAAAATATAAACAAAAAGATATGATCATTCCAAAAAAATAATCACTTAGCTTAATGTATTTCACACCCAGTTATTAGATGTTTGCATAAACAGCCAGCTTAAAAATTATTGTAGTGTGAAATCTTAAGTGGTGGGACCAAAATGTTTTTCGATTAATGCAATATTCGATGAACGATAAAATCGGATAATTGTATCAATATTTATACATCGATTTTGTCGATAAAACTGAAAATTATCTGTGGATACTGATTTTGGTACTTGCTCTTACAATACATTTGGAGTCTACTGTATTTGATTCGAACTCGATTTTTCAAGTGACCCCGGTCGGGTCACCGGATTTTCGCAAGTGGGAATCGTGCCGAACTATGCCATTGGTCGACGGGTTTTCTCGGGGATCTCCCGTTTCCCCAGCCTCTTCATTCCGGCACCGCTCCATATTCTTTTCAATCACCCTCATCGGCTCTCAAGCCCTCACTGTTAAGAGTCACCCAAATCTCTTCATTCATTCATTCTACTGTGTTTAACTTCTAGACAACCATTACAAAGTACACAATGTGAACAACAGGTTAAACATAAATGCTATGATGTATTGTGTGTTCTGCCATTTACCTTAATTTCTGTGCTAATTTTTATGTTAGTTTTATTTATTCAACATAAGTGCTATTAGAAGTACAGTAATGTCTTGGGTATGCAGATGCTTCAAGAAGAGCTTTGCAGACTAGAAATATGGAGACCAGTGTAATATCGTCCCTCCTTCCCCAATCTCTGGCCCATGCAGAATCCGGAGAACACCTTGAAGGAGTGTGTTAGTGTTTGTGTGGAATGCTGGCGAAGGAAGACAGTTGTCAATGCCAAAATGTTCAGAATATCACTGAGATTTGTAAAATTTTAATTGTAATAAATTGATAAATTAAACGATTATAAAGAAACAAGAAATCGTTTCGATATTTTAATACAATTTTTAGACTCATAGTTGAGTAGTTGCATTTAAAAATTTTACGAATTTTTAGAAATATAGATCAATCATTTGATCGAATAAAAAATATTAATTCTAATTACAATTTTCTCATATTGTCACTTTTATAAAACATATATAAATTTTTATATTATAAATGGATAAAATTATTGAACTTTTAGAAGTTTGAGATATTGGATATAAAATTATAAAAGCAGTAACTTTTATTGATAAAGAATTGGACATTGTTAATCTCAAAATTGTTTTTACAATCGATGAAAATGATTTAAGATCAAATAAGTTTTTCTGATTTTAAAGATGATGTTTATTGTTTGAATTGTTGTGATGGTTGGGCTTATGGAATCAGTAATGTCTATGCTTCAGATTTTCCTTTATTTTTAGACTTTAAAAAATCTCATCAGTGTTTTAATTTTGTTGAATAAAATTTATGAATTCTATTAGTTTCTATCTTTTCATCTAATTTGCTTGTTTTAACCTTAAATTTGCTTGATTTTTGCATAATTTTGCTTGTTTTACCTGTGTCAAATCGTGTGCGCACATTAAAAAAAACTGCTAATATTTTTTTTTTTTTTTGCTTAAAATTATCCGTTTTGAGAATTCCTTTTTAAAAAGCTTTTAGAGCTTAAATTTAGCCCTCAAATACCTTGATTTTGGCTTCTTTTTTAACGTGATTTTCATGGTTTTTCCATCGAATTTCGGATTTTGAGTTTTTATTTTTTCCTTATACTTTTACCCGATTTAATGAACTCCATTTTTGTTGTAATTTTATAAGAAATATCCCTAAAAAGTGGGGTGGTCTAGGCTCGGTATTATAAATCTACTGTTTTCACCTTCATTAATTTTGATTAACGTAAGTATGTGTATTTCTAGCTGAAGAATTTTATACAAAAGTAATAGCATTATGCACGCTTATTTTTTTGCCAGGGTTTTGCTTTGTGACTAATGGTCGGAAGAGCACCAAGAGAGGCCTCCTTTTGGCTGCCATAATGCCAATCTTAAAGTAGCAACAGTGAGGGACAGACATAGGTCCCAAGTAGGCCTTCGCCTTGGTGTTTTATCTGATTAATTTATTTTCTGTCTACTTTATAAATCTATAGGAACCATTTCGTAGCCCCCACATGCATCCTCACCACTCTCAGACTCACTTATTTAGTTTCTAGGGCCAGGCCGCTGTACTTCCTGCAAGCCAAGCATTTAAACATACGGGACCAGCTAACTCCAGAGTTTTCTGATTTGTTTGAATCCCGGTCAGCAGGGATCATACAGGACTCAGTTCTTGTTACGTCCGAGTAAAATGCTCGTAGTTTGAAAGGACTATTAATATTTTTTTAAACAACTCTAATGTGTTTGTTGTTCTTGTGTGCTGTATCTGCATGGCCGAGAAATCTGGCAAAAGTAATCATTGTTTGTGTTCTTTATTTAGTAAACATGTAGCTTTGCCATATATGGGTGTGCAGTGTGACACTGATAAAACCGTGTCTTGCAGAAGTGTGATGTAATATACTATAGTTTGTCGCTTGTACTTGGCAGAAGCTATGGCCGAACACTCCATGTTAACCTGAGGTGTCTGCTCATACTTGTGTTAGTTGCTAGAGGCTAAATGACACCCAAGGTTTTAATTGTTTCCATCACATTAGTGTGGCAAGGACATAGTCAAATCACCCGGCCGCTTTACATGATGAATGTACCTGGCTGCCTTGTCTGGAGGACGATAGTTGAAGGAGCAACAGAAGCCTGCATCAGACTTGTGCATGGAGTAAAGAGAGTCGCACGGCACCAGCTGTCCACGCCACTTACACTTGACCAGAAGGGAGGAGCATGGCTGCGTCAACTGGAACACAAACCACTGCCAGTCACCGCAGCCCTACCTTCACATCACACAGTAGCTGCAGTAACAGCAACATCACCTGTCACACACTGTAACACCAAGCTCAGTCTCCCCATGACTGTTCTCGGTAAGCTTCTATGTGAAAGGCACATTGACTTACTCTCAAAACAGTCCACAGTCAAAAAGTGGTCTACGAAGATGAAACATGCAATGTCTTGTAATCACAAGATGAGGGGAGATATTTAGGGAAAAAAATTGTGTCAGTACAATCAAGCAAATCAACAAAAACACAGAAAATGATCCATAAGAAGCAGGAAAGAAGATTTGTGAGCAATGTATGTTATGGTGGTACAAAGGAATATTTAAATATTTTATTAGCTTATAATAATAATAAATTATGCACTTGGTTATGTTAAGTTAATCAAGATTAAAGTCAAATAAGGAGTACTCTTTACAAAAGTGTATAAAAAGGTTTGTACTAAAATAAGTGTAACAAATTATCAATATGTGCTAAAATCAGCAACTTGTAATACATGGTAGGAGAACAATACACATTATCGAAAATGGAAATCACACACAGAAAGTGCACTTATAGGCAAATCTACGCACTTCAAAACAACACATGTCAAAAACAAATTATGAAGACAGGAAGTAAATAGTCTAAAATGGAGAGGCAATGATAGTGGAGCTGGAGTACCATGAGAGAACCATCTGTGTATTAGTATTATGCACATGTGAACTGTACCATGTGGGGCACTTTATCTCAGCCCCCTATTAGGTCACCATCTCTGTGTGTATGTGAGTGAGATTGTGTACATGCGAGTGTGTGCATTTATATAGATATTCAGTCCTTTACCAGGCACCATTGCAACACTTTGCTGTAAAGTCACAGCTAACCAACAATATCACACAAAAAAATTTAAGCACAAAAATATAAATAAAAACAGTCATTGTTGGCTGCTGTCAAAAAAACATCAGGTTCGTTTCTTTCAACTACACAAGCTACACAGAGAAGCAAAACTCCCAAACTGTCGATTCTTTCAACCGAAAGTGATATCATAGCCATTTAGATGATCGTTTATTTCAACCTTGAGCAACTACAAAACAGGTTTGTGTAGCACAAACTTACACCAGCTTTCGAGGTGTAACTGGCGTAGTGCAAATAAAAATACACGAATTTAAAATTTGTCAAATGTTTATTGGTTGATTAAGAAACATAACAATATGAAAATCTGTAAAATTCTTGTATGTTATGGTTTAAGGAATTTAACTAACGAAAATAAGGAACAAAATGTATTTTAAAGTAATGCTAAGTTAATATAAACTTTGATGTTCCATGTTGTCCTTTTTCATGAAAATACATTACAAATGAACATGAACCTATTTACATTAAATTTTCTGAATAAAAAATATAACATTAATAGGATAAGTATATGAGGCATTTCGAATTCTGTAGACATCATTGTGCATATTAGAGGCTAATGATATGGTTTACAAGTGCTAAAAAATGTATCGACTAACAATTATTAATTAAATTCACTTGTACTCTTATACTTTTGTATATCTGACACACAAAAATAGTTATTGTCAATTGTTCAACGAAATGGTGCTGAGAGCTGCACAAAAGAAGTTTCTTTCAATCCTGCCTGTATAACCATAGACTAAAGATGAGGTAGACCAATCTCACTGGCTGCGCACAACCAATATCCATGTCCCAAAATTTAACTGCTTTTCTGCCAATATGGCTAGGAAAAAATACGTGGATTGGGCTTGAGGTTAGAACACTGTTTAGTAAAAACTGCTTTTGAGATTTTTTTATACATCGTCTAAGGAATTTGTAATGCTTTTTTAATTAATTCAGACTGGTAAAAGTATTTGATTAATGCAATAGTGTGTGTCATTTAAAAATTGAGGATTTAAACGAACACATTCTTCAATGTTGACTATATGACTTTGAAAGTTATGTATCTTTGGGGTCTACTGTCACCCTATGGGGTGAACACCGTTGTCAGGATCAAAACAATGTCCAGAAGACTATTCGCCTAAATAACATTAATACCTCAACACACCCAATCCAAGGTACCACAAAAGGTTCCAGAGGAAAATGAATCAGTAGGATTGTCATGTGGAGGACGTTTAAGTATAAAGCATCAAAAAGGCCGAACCCTGCAATGTTACTATCGCTTACCTCATCACAGAGTATGACATAAACCACATTCCCAAGGCCTAAGCCCGTTAACCACGCTATCATCTAGCATCTGCAACAGTCTCCTCTGCACTGTGTGTGGGCGTTTATAGCCGAAACCACTGTCCCGCATGCTTGCACGAGTGTGCACAGTGCAGTGCAGTTAATTGTAGTGTTGTTATATTTTATTTTGAGAGTAATATTTGTAGAATCAGTGAATGCATTATGTTTGTTTATCGCCCATATGATACAGTGTCAATGTGAGATGTTTGTTTTGATTCTAAAGTGTGTGTGCATTTTTATTGAGGGTTATGTTATGTACCAGTGTAAATGTCATGCCATGTGTTGTATTATTATTTTTCCTTGCACCCTTGCCTCACACATAAGTACAGAGGAAAGTAATCTTGTTGTATTTTATAGTGCCATGTTTTGTTTAGTTATAGTAATATTTTAATTGAGGGTTATTATGTGCCATGTGTTACAAAATCCCATGCACCTCACATGCCATCTATTGAGAACACTTGATTATGGACACACGTAAATGTGTAAACAAACTATGCCGGCAGATTGCCCATATTAATTGAGAATTATTAACATATATCTTGCCAGACGAAAACGTCAGAATATTGAATTCATAACCATTACCTAAAAGGGACAGTAGTGCAATACTGGAAGTGCCAGTACTACTGAATGTTCGACTTTCGGATGGACCGGTCCATGTGGTGCACTCAACCACGTGGCCGGAAAAAAAAGGGCATAGTATAAATTTTATTATACATGTTTTACAGGGTTGTGTGTAATTGAAGAATGTTTTGCCATACATTTTGTCCCTATTAAAATATACAATTGAGAACGGGGAGAGCCTCGATAAATATAAAGACCTTGTGAAAGCTTACAGAAAAGTGAGGTTAGATTGCCACTGCAATCAAAGTGGTTTAACTTGTATTTTATTTTGGTAATTCATATACGTAATATTTTAGATCTATATTAAAGTGTGTATTAGTGGTTTCATCTCATCAGCCTTACAGCTATACATATCAATTCATTTTTCATTTTATGTAATTATTAAATCACGTCATGTGATTGATTCGCGGCAGCTGAAGCCAACCAGAGGGCCTCGCGCTCAAAGCACTTTAGTCCTGTACTCATCTTCATGTGAGGTGGCCACAGTACTGCGAGGCCCCCAGCATTACAACCTTTTTATACCAATCATTATTAATTCCTGCAATGTAATATTTTTGGAACCGTTTATCTTTTGCTTGCCTGGAGTCAGCACCATCTCACAACCCGGTCCACATCTTACACTGCTGGAATGTAAATTTCCATTGTAAATACCATTTATGCCTACAGTCATTTTTGCAGTGCTATAGCCCACTCACTTTAACGGTGGGTTTTTAATATAAGTGCTCTGTAGATGAAAGCATCCAAATAAATAACCATGTCTGTAAATCTGGCAGATTTATTTATTCCAGCCACATCTTGGCTGTTTATTGGAAATGCAACCTCTTCACTTAAAAATCTATGTAAGTAAATAATGGCATTGGGAGGCTAGAACAGCCCATCGGAAGTGTTTATTGGCATTTGGGAGAGGCCAACAGCCCCCACTAGATGAGACACGACTTGATTATAGTACTACGGAGACCATCACAAAGCCGAGACTAAGCATGGTAACCACTTGTTTCACCACCATCTTTGCTTCAGGCAGTGGCTATTAGGGAAGACCCATGGGTAGTCGGCCTACACAACCCAAACTTATTCCCGTGCTCACTAGCACCAGTGCCCATCACTGGACTTTTATAATGAGAACCACACTTTTTCCTGAATTTCCCCTGCAGTCCGAGCAGTCCACCTACAAGTGTAACAGTGAAAGGCACAGCACATGTGCACATAACCTCAAATTATTTTATTTCTTATTTACTACAAGACTCTTTTGTATAGTATGTATTAGTACCATACCTGCATTAAAACATTACTGGGTTTAAAAAAATTGGACAGTAACTAGGGCAAGGTTAAAATTAAATGATAACACCTTCCAGCCATTCGGTTACTTCAAGTTATTTACTTGCACATAAAACAAAACAAGCATCAACAACTTATTTTCTATGGACTGAATTAATATCATAGTTAGATCTGTTTGGTAATTTATATAATAAATACTTTTGCAACATCATTTTCCATTCTCTAAATATATCATTATTATTTCCTTAAATATATATATAAACTGAATTTACAAAGGCCCCGAGAATTTAACCAACAGATTCAGAACTTATAATTACTATCTTCAAATTATGACTTAAATTTTTGTAGTGATCTACAGAACTAAATCATTATGCAAATGAAAAACTAAGAGTCGCTCAATGCCCTGAAACATCCCTGACAACAATTTCATTTCGAGATCAATCCATGTTCATTTAAATAATTTCATTTTAAGAGTCCTTCCGAACACATAGCATTTTGTGTGCTGGCCTAGAGTTTAAAGACAAATTAGAAAGTCATACATGGTTTCTTTCCTGTTTCGGAGCTGAAGAAAATGCTGGCGAAGAACACTCACGCAGTTAGCATTGTGGCGATCACACTGCTTGCCCAATGGCCATGGTTACTGCACTAAGTGACGAACCGCCCAAATTACAAATCATGAAATAGGGACATAAATTATATTTGCTGCCACAAATGCATAGTTCCCGACAACGACTAAAATATAAGAAACAGTTTACTCACGAGCTGGCAGTACAGTGTCTCACATAATCTCAATAAAAAGTCGGATTAGATTGGAGAGTGGAAATGGGTGGAAAATTTGACTACATGTCGAAGATGGCTATGAAAGAAGACCATGTTCAGCACCAAAGAATAGTAGTAAAAAGACTCCCCAACGAACATTACTTAGAAGTGACCAACATTAAATACCTCGCACATAGTACAATCTTTGATGTTATTTTATAACATCTAAATTTTATTTATATATTTACCTTTTATCCTTTTCATTACAAAAGTTTTACCATATAATGTTAAATTTTTAGAATTAACATCAATTACACATATTCCTTTGTCCTTAATAATGTATGTAATACGAAATAAAAAGGAATTTGACTACATGTCGAACATGGCTATGGAAGAAGACCGTGTTCAGCACTAAAGAATAGTAGTAAAAAGACTCCCGAAAGAACATTACTTAGAAGTGACCAACATTA
This sequence comes from Dryococelus australis, assembly GCA_029891345.1. Lineage (NCBI taxonomy): Eukaryota > Metazoa > Arthropoda > Insecta > Phasmatodea > Phasmatidae > Dryococelus > Dryococelus australis. The sequence goes on from CM056996.1 coordinate 141,448,087, forward strand.
AATTACCTTGCATATAGTACAATCTATGATCTTATTTTATAAAGTTAAAACATTATTTATACAATTACCTTTTATCCTCTTCATTACAAAATTTTTATCATATTGGTTTGGTGACCAATAGCTGGGGTTGGCACGACCTCGACAGGCCAGCCCAGCTGTTTTGGTAACATTCTTTCAAGGGAAGAGTAACGAGGCTGGTGCCGCGACTATATAAGACTGTATTAATGGCAGCTCGCTGCAATCTTGTTACAGCCTGACTCAGTGACACCTTGAAGGAGGACCACCAGGCCAGTGGTCCGAGATCGACTCCTTCCTCAGCCGTCGTCGAAAGGGTCTTCTCGCTGTCGTCTATGATACTGTCCAGGGTAAGTATAATTCCCATTATAGTACACTAGGTTGCTGAGATGAAAGGATAGACGAATGCACAGTCAGGCTTCTTAAGAGTCAAAGCATGTTAATTCGAGTCATCAATCTATCTATAGCCTTTGCCGTTCTGAGTCCTGTAATTCTGTTTATTGTTTTAACGGGTTGCACCTTTGAGCGATCATTGTATTATTGTTTGAACTTGAATAAAATATGTTTTTTAATGTAACTGAGTTCTCTTTCCTCTAGCTACTACAATCCTCCTAATAAGTATGTGACTGTATTCCCTTCAGGACGAGTCAGAGCAAATGGTGGAACCACCGTCTGCTTCCTGCCTCACCTGTAAGCTTGTATCAAAACTTGAAATAAGCTTTAACATAAAACAGTAAATTCAGTAAGTCAGATAATAGTTCCCCACCTCCACACAGGGTTGCACCCCCTGCTAAAGTGCAGCTTAACGTAATTCAGCCAGAAAACTTGTTTCACGACATAATAAACAGTAGTGGCATTGAGAGTGGTCATTCAAAGCCTGCAGGATTGCTACTCTGCAAATAGCGACTGCTCGAGGGCTCGAAAGCAAGGTTGCTATGTCTCCAAATTCACGGCCAGACAGTCGCCCATTGTCCTGTACAATAGAGAGTATGTATGTGCTTACGCTTCTAACATAAAATTAATACATGCTAAATCATGACACTGCTGTTTGGGCCATTTTGCATTTTGCTAGATGCAAATTTCCACAAGGGCTTCAACGAAGTGAAAATTCAACTTTATAAAAGCTTTGTGTGTGCATGATAGTATATAAGGATACATGTAGTGCCGTTCTGTACACACAAGAACTTCAAAACCAACAATTCCAAGTCGTCCTTCGCAAAAACGGTGTGAAATATTTTGAAACACGCCACAATAGATTTAACAGAAACTCAAAGAAAAATAGAAGCCAAAAACACAAACACCGCTAACAAATTTCAACAGCTTATTGACTTAACTGAAAAACTTTTGCAACAAATTCCAACTTTATTGAACAGTTTGAAGCAAATCCTACATGGCTTACTCACAGCCTTATTAACAAAATTACCAACAGTGGCCTTCTGCCAACACCACCATCACCCACATATGAAAACATAGAACCTACAACATCTGACTACTTATCGCCTATTCAAATTGACACCACAACACTACACATTTACGAAAACTTGCTTCTAGCCTCACCACTAGGAAACATAGACTACAACACAGACATGGCCAACCAACCACCCATTAACATAGTGGTACAACAAGTAGTCACAATTTCCAAGTTTTCTGGAGGCAACAATTAAACTATGGCAGAATTTCTTAAACAGTACCACTTGGCAGCAGAAACCAATAATTGGGACGAGGTAGAAAAATGCAGTAGATTCGGATTCTACCTGAATGGCACTGCAAAACACACCTTTGAAAACTTCAGGCAACCACTAGGGGAACAAATAACTTGGAATGTAATTGTACATAAACTTAAAACAACTTTCGCCACTCTAGAAACAGAAGAACATCTCAAACAACTCATTTACGTGACAAAACAAAAGTTAGGTCTAAGTGCACAAACTCACATTGAAAATCTTATGCATTATAGGTGCAAATACAATCACATCACAGATACCGACTTAATTCCCATTGTATGTTGCTCACATCTGCCTTCGATTGTAGATAAAATAATACGGCTTAAGAATGAGACCATTGCAGATATGTTAGAGAACATAAAAGTGTTGAAATCGGGTTATTTCAATATAATCGAGTCATCTCAGGGACACAGGCAACATCCGACACGGTATCTTTAAGGGCAGAAGTGTCTCAACTTAAAGAAGGAATTGCAAACATGTCAATGCACCAACAAAATTACCCCAAATATAACCAGAGGTACTACCACACAACCCCACCAAATTCAACCAACACACAATTCATATCGGTACAACCAAATTTCACCCTTCAGGGCACAACAATATGTGCCACGATCAAACAGAAATTACCCAAATCAATTTCATATCCCTCACCCTTACACAAGACCAGAACTATTACAGATACACAAATCCACGCACTAACGCCCAACGCTGGCACTCAAACCAGCACAAGACCAACCCACATAACACGCACACGCAAATCGAAAGAACACGAATTACAAGTCAAAAAACTATTTTACAAGGGGGTAATAAGTACCTCCCCTGTTAATAGAAACATACAAAAGATGCGACCATAAATAAAATCCACACGGGGTCAGACAGGCCCCTTAAGGGAAACACGTAGTACCCAGGAATGTCTGCAGGGCAAAAAACATAGGGAAAACAAGGTACAAAGATGCATCCTACCCAAAGTAAAGATCATGTGCATTATTAATGCATGTCAGGCACTATTTTCTAAGCATGTGCCAAATAGAACTTACATGGAAATCGCTAGCTTCCATGCCAAACTGCAAAATTTTGTCCAGACAAGCCAGGCTCAAACCACCAGTTTACAGCGGTTTCAATAAGGTAATTTTAACAACAAAGTAAGTTCCCATATCACATTTCAAGGACCTAAAATCAGTACACAGAAAAAGATTGCGGAAGGAAGGAACACTCACAAGGCCACAAGCGTTTAGAAACATAATGAGGTGCCCATGAAACGTGATGCTAGTGTGCACATGGAAACAACACATGCCGAGCTGGCAGGTTGGAAGGAATGCACTACGCAGCAAAACAGTGACATCAGAGATGTGCGCTACCTTCATTGGACCCCGGTTGCAGACAGCCTGCACGTGCGCTCTGTGTATGTATACAGGTCACCAAGCAATGGCTTGCCTCCTATTCCCCAATTAAAGCAAAGAATTTCAAACAGATACTGTGTCACACTTCCTAAACTTCAAACAGCGCTTTGCCATTGGACAAACAAAGATAAACTGCCAAATGCGGGAAACAAACTCAATGTAAACACAAACAACGATCTGTTTTTGCAATGATGACAAGCATGAGTGCAACCTGAACCACCTGCCATACTTACACCATTCACACAAACAACACATGCTGATCGCCAAGGACGAGTGCCGCGCTGGTTATGTCAAGACGTCAACACCATGCGACCTTACCTGGCTTGGCGGTAACATGTACAATGCATTATTATACACCAACTGTTCACGCTCATGTATGGCGTCAACACTAAATTCAGAAGACAAATGAGTTCGAGTAACAGAAACATTCACACTCATAGGGGCAAAACAGGACATTGATGTTCCTCGATTTGAAACAAAAACAAATATATAAATTCACGGCCATAACTTTGTGCAAGAACTTCTCTTAATAGATAACCTAAAGTTAGACATCATCCTTGGGGTAGATTTTATTAAAAAAATATGACATAGTACCAGTATTAATGAAAGATATCATGTTTGTACATGCATCCAACAATAACAGATTTATTTAAATACTGATCAACACAAACACCATAGAGTTTGACACAAGTAATTGCATTGAACAATATGTTCAGAAGATCGACACTACCAAAATACAGCATACCAACAAAGCATAAGGCAACATTAATGACAAACTATCTACACTCCAAAAACGTGAGCTACAAACATTACTTGAAAAATATAACAATCGTTTTACTAGTTCCATCACCGAACTTACAGAAACAAAAGAGTATGAAATCAAATCGGATCTCACTACGGAGAAGCCTATACACACATCCGTATCACATTAACCATACATTATGAAAGCAGGTACTAACCCAAATATAGCAGATGCTAGATTCCAAAATTATAATGCCATCTGATTTTATCTACCCTGTGCCAAGCTTAGTCATTTCCAAGCATCAAGGCGGCATACTTTTTCTCACTGATTTTAGACTTCTAAACCAACACCACAAGAAAGTACAATATCCCATGCCACATACTGAGGATATTATAACCGCACTACAGAACTCCAAGTATATAATATCAATTGATATGTTAAGTGGATTCTATGCTATACCTGTTCGTCAACAAAACTGCCACAAACTGGCCTTTAGCATGGACAGTGTCGGTGTTGGACTTTGCGAGTATGCTCATATGCCAATGGGCCTTGCAACAAGTCCAAACTACTTTCAAAATTTCGTAGACATAATTCTTGGACCCTTGCTTTGGAACACCACTGTCGCCTACATAGACAACATATTCATCATAGGTAACACCTTCAGTGAACACCTACATAATATCAGCAAAGTGATGGACTGTATGCATAAATACAATGTTGAGATCAACAGCAAGAAATGTAATTTCACTCAGCAAGAGATGAAGATACTTGGTCACTAAATTACACCGTCAGGTATTCAGACCAACCACGAGAAAATCACTACCATTCAACAAATGGTGTCACCCACAAATGTTAAGCAACTCCACACATTCCTTAGACTCACATCATCTTTATGCAGGTATATACTCAACTAAGCCCAACTCGCTGAAACTTTAACTGATTTAACAAAAGAGACGGTACCATTCAAGTGATCAGACCAAGCCCAAGGCACATTTGACAACTAAAATCTGCCCTCATTAAACCGCCCATTCTATCGAAATTTGACGAACATCGCCGCACAATTTTAGCTTGTGATGCATCACAAACTGTGATAGGTGCAGTTCTGATGCAGGAACTTCCATTCAGTACATACCGCACAATCATTTCATTCACATCAAAGAAGTTATCGCTGAACAAAAAAAAAATTGTCGGCCACACAGAAAGAGATCTTAAGGCAATAAAATATTTTGTTATCTATTTCAAACAATATTTATACGTGTGCAAATTCTTGATAGAGACTGATCATGCCCGACTCAGCTACCTTAAAACTATGGCCGAACATAATGTTCATATTCAGAAACTAGCCATTGCATTAACGGAATACGACTTCGAATAGTGGATAGTCAAGGGTAAACTCCATACACACGCTGATGCAATTAGTAGACTGCTAACAGAAAGGATAGCGGAAACTACCATAACCATTAATAACAAAGTAAAACCCCTATTCATTCCCTGCAACACCATCTATAAAGCACTGCATAAACACTACTCCAAAACCGAGAGAAAGTCCTCGAGGTAAAACATAATGTTGCAAAATACATCACGAGCAATTGGTAAGAAATTAGACCATTAGTTAAAGATAACCTCCACTCTACTAATAAAGCGCGAATCGCGAAAATGGTCATTAATGAGGAGTACCTTCCCTTACAGGCGATCGCTAAAATAATTATTACATTATATTATGAGTAGTATAGAAATGCCGGTTCGAGCACAGCCCGCGACCATCAGAAACCCAACAGCAAATTTAATGCCCAACCCATCAGAAAACCATCAGAAAAAATTACAGTTTGTTTTCCTGATCCAAAACATCAGCTGCCGATTTGAGCGCAGCCGCAAAAAAATGACTGCAAAAGTAGCGTTAGTGCAACAGCAAAAAGTGACTGCAAAAAGTTGCGTTTGGGAGCAGCCATCCCCCCCCCCCTCCATTATCAGAAAACCAACAACAAATTGAATGCTCTAGCCATCACAAAACATCAGCTGCCGGTTCGAGCACAACCACAAAAAGTGACTGCAAAAGTTGCGTTTGGGTGCATCCGCAAAAAGTGACAACAAAAAGTTGCATTAGAGTGCAGTTGCAAAAAGTTGCAATATAAAATATTGTATATAATAAATGAGTGCAAATAAAAATCAGCCGACGTTTAATATGATGACGACCATGGCAATGAAAAAGGTTAACACAACTGGTATTGTTTGGAAAGAATATAAGTTTAAGAAAGGCATCTTTGCAGAAAGAAAGAAGAAGAAATCTAAAGAGAAGTATGTCAAGTGTGACACTTGTAAACACATTTACAAACCGTCTCTCATAAGAAGCCATCTTAAAAGTAGATTGCACAAAGGTCTTACACCAATACGTAATAAATCACATGAACCATCAAATGCATGGGAAATTTTTAAGTGCCACTACACTTAATATCAAAACAGAAGTTCCCACGAGAGAAACAAGTGAAATGTGAAACGTGTAGCCACTATTACAAACCGTCTCCATTAAGATGTCACTTGAGAAGTAAAATTTGTAAGTACACACCCATATTCAGTGTAGAAGAAATCGAAACAGCATTTCAAAGTAGGATCAAGACGTATGCTGTAAAGAATGTAAATGCATACAAAGACCCAAAGCATTTCCTAAACTATGTAAAAACTGTCACGGGGTTAATTAGTAAGCATTCAAAATCATACAAAGTGAACATGAAATTCTTCACTGAGTATAAAAGGGGAATTAGTGAGAATATTGAACATGTAGATAGCTCCTTTAAAACAAAGAACGAAATTATACTGAAATCGACTAATCTGGAAGAATATTATATCAACAGAATATCGAAAATCATAGCTGAGATGGGGGTATTTGAAGCAAAGGGATCTCAGTGGGCACTCAACAGAATATTTAAACTAGAAGTGCGTATAAATAAATATGTACCATTCAAGGGCAGTTCTTATGTTGATCTCCCAGAAAAATCAAAACTAAGCAGGTGGAAATTAATGTTAAGAATGATGATCAAAAATGTTTTTTTGTGGTCTGTTCTAACTGCACTGCATCAAGTAAAAAAAGATCCTCAAAGAGTGAATAAATTCGAAGCTTACGAACATGAGTTTGATGATGCACTAAAGGGTTTGGAATTTCCAATGAAATTGGATAGCAAACCAAACTTTGAGAAGAGAAGTGGAATTTCTATTAATATATACGCATACGAAGAAGATGGCGGTAAGAAATATATAATCTGTCCATTAAAAATAACAAAAAATAGGACGGATAAGCACATTAACCTACTCTATATCAAAGACAAAAAGAACGACCACTACTGCTGGGTAAAAAGTCTTTCGAGACTTGTCGCATCACAAGTAATGAAAAATAGTCACAAAATATTTATATGTGATAGATGTTTGCAACATTTCTACTCTGTAAATAAGCTAAAAGATCACGAACAAGACTGTCGAGATCACGATGGTGTTAAGAGTTGAACTACCATCTAAAGGAAAAAATGACATATTAAGATTTAAAAACCAAAATCATTCTTTGAGAGTTCCGTTTGTGATATATGCTGATTTTGAATGTTGGTTGACTAAAATCGAAACTTGCCAACCAAACCCCGACGAATGTTACACGAATCCATGCCAAAAACACAAGCCTATTAGCTTCTGTTACTATATAAAATACGAACATGGGTACTATAAACTGCCAGTAACTTATGAAGGGCCTGATGCATCTACTGTGTTCGTTAAAATGTTAATGGAAGAAGCAAAGTCTATTGGTGATATATACACAAATGAAAAGCCAATGCTTCCACTAACTCAGAAAGAAAAAATTGTTTATGATACAGCTACCCATTGCCATATATGTGGAAAGTTTTTGAATGGTGATTCTGTGAGAGATCATGATCATCTTATGGGGAAATTTAGGGTAGCTGCACACAGAGATTATAACTTATCGTTTAAAAATCCATGTTTTGTCCCAGTGTTTATACACAATCTATCTGGATATGACACACATTTATTCATAAGAGATCTTGGCATCGATGAAAATAAGATTGATCTAATTCCCAACAACGAAGAAAAATATATTTCTTTTACGAAGCACATATGTGGAAGTGTAAACCCTAGATTTATTGACTCATTTAAATTTATGGCTAGTTGTATCGATAAACACTCTAGCAACCTTTCCAGAAGCCAATTCCGAGAAACATGTAAGCATTTTTCCAATGAACTTCTTGATTTTGTTACAAGAAAAGGTGTCTACCCATATGACTGCACAGATAGTGCTGAGAAATTTTGTGAAACATCGCTTCCATCCAAAGATGCATTTTACAACAAAATCAATAAATGCAGCATTACAGACAAAGATTACGAATTTGTGAGAGAGGTGTGGGAAAAATTCTACATAAAATCTCTAAGAGAGTACACAGAACTCTATAACCAATCTGATGTGTTGATACTGTCTGATACAATGGAAAATTTTAGAGATGTGTGTCTCAAAACACATAAACTAGATCCAACATGGTATTTCACTGCCCAAGGGTTAATGTGGGATGCTATGCTCAAACACACTAAAAATAGAACTAGAATTATTAACAGATTACGACATGATTTTGGGATAGAAAAAGGTGTTCGTGGTGGAATTTCACAATGTTGTAAGCGATATGCTAAAGCAAATAATAAATACATGACTGTTTATGACAGCACAAAGGAAATCTTTTATCTTACATATCTGGATGCCAATAATTATATGGATGGGCTATGAGTCAGTATTTGCCCTATGGTGGGTTTAAGTGGGCAAATACAAATATAGATGTAACAAAAATAGAAGATGATGCAAGCAAAGGTTATATATTGGAAGTTGATTTGGAATACCCACATGAACTACACGATCTCCACAAAGATCTGCCATTGACACCAGAGAATAAAATACCGAAGGTTCAAAAAACCCCAAACTCTTGACTAGTCTGAATGGTAAAGAGAAATATGTATTACACTATGTAAATCTTAAGCAATATCTATCTCTCGGAATGAAGTTGAAAAAGATCCATAGAGTTCTGGAGTTTGATCAATCAGATTGGCTCAAGTCCTATATTGATCTAAACACAAATATGCGAACAAAGTCTACAAATGACTATGAAAAAGATTTCTACAAGCTAATGAACAATTCTGTTTTTGGAAAAACAATGGAGAATATTAGAAACAGAGAGGATATATGGCTGTGTACAAATTCTAAGCAAATGGATAAACTAGTGGCTAAACCAAACTTTAAAGATAGGACTATATTTACTAGCTCTTTGGTTGCAGTTCATATGAATAAAACAAAACTGTGCTTTAACAAACCCATTTATGTTGGAATGAGTATACTCAATCTATCGAAAGTCTTAATGTATGATTTTCACTATAATATAATGAAGCCAAAGTATGGGGAAAATATTGAACTGTGCTACCAAGATACTGATTCGTACATCTATTATATAAAAACACCAGACTTCTACAGTGACATGAAAGAAATGGTAGACCATTTTGATACTTCTGACTATAGAAAAGATAACCCATATCGTATACCTTTAGTTAGCAAAAAGATTATTGGCAAAATGAAAGATGAATGTAATGGAAAAGTAATGGAAGAATTTATTGGTTTGAAATCGAAAATGTTTGCAATAAATGTGGAGGTTGATGTAAAGGAAAGATCAAAGGGTGTGAAAAATGATGTAGTCAGAAATGAGATTAGTTTGGTGACTACAAAAAGTGTTTGTTTGGTAAAAAAAAAAGTGTTGTACAAAAGTATGAATCTTATTAGAAGTAAGAAACATGAACTCTATACGATTGAGATGAGGAAAAAACCATTAAGCCCCAAAGATGATAAAAGATTTATTCTTAGAGATTGCATTAATACACTGCCATGGGGCACTACAAAATTGCAAAAGAGTGACACTATGAAAGAGCAGTTGCCCATCACGAAGCGCAAGTCGCCTTACAGCTGATATCGTTCGCATAAAATCATTTGCAACAGACAGTTTGCAATGGCCGATCGACTTGGAGTAGTGTTTCGAGACGACATCTCGTCTCGAAAGTTCGCAAGCGAAGCACGTCACATTTCAAAATTGTTCACGTATCATGTGTAAGTTTGTAAGAGTCTAACAAAATGTAATCACTCATCGATATTGTGAACGGTAAACTAGTCTATGACTGTAAGACTGTGTATTTGATCATCGGCGAAGAAGGCAATCCGTGGTTCAAGGCTAAAGACGTTGCGAACATACTCAAGTATGCGAATACAAAACAGGCAATCATAGACCACGTTAAAGACAAACATCGTAATACATATTAAAATTTAAAGGGTCACGAATCGCGACCCTTGCCGAGTGCACATCCACATACCATATTTATCAATGAACCAGGCTTGTACACATTGATCATGAAATCAAAGATGGTAGCGGCTGAAAAATTCAGGGACTGGGTGTACGAAGAAGTGCTGCCATCCATTCGCAAATACGGCGAGTACAAGATCGAGCAAAAGTACAAACCACTACTGGATGCTGCAAACACAATCCTCGCTGCACAAATTAGTATCATTGACAAGCACACGCTGCCGCCTACTGGCGATATCGGTGAAGACCAATACTACATAATCAAATGTCAAAAGCATCTGCTGAGTGTACGACTCGATGCGCTTAGGCAACAGTACCCCGAAATGCAACTACCCATCATGTCGATGGGTAACTGCTTCAATACGACAATGTGTTGCCTCATCGCTCATATCGTACGCGTAAAATCGTTCGCGACAGACAGTTTGCAAAGACCGATCGAGTAGTGTTTTGAGACGACATCTTGTCTCGAAATATCACAAGCGAAGCACGCCACGTATCGAGATTGTTCGAGTATCACGTGTAAGCCTGTGCGAGTCTATCGAAATGCAATCGTTCATCGACATTGTAAACGGCAAACTCGTCTACGACAATAAAGAGGTGTATGTAATCATGGATAAAGAAGGCAATCCTTCACTGATATAGGCCTGAACGATTCGTGCACTCCTTTGAATATGCAGCCACACGCCGTATTTATCAATGAACCGGGCCTTAAAGTCAAAGATGGCAGCCACAGAATAGCTCCAGGACTGGGTGTTTGAAGAAGGGTTGCCGCCCATACGCAAGCACGGCGTCGACCAGAAGTATAAACCGCTGCTGGACACGACAAACGCAATCATCGACAAGCATGTGCTACCACCGACGAAAGATGTTATCAACACAGAAGGCAACCAGTGGTTCAAAGCGAAAGACGTTGCGAGAATACTGATCTGAAAAAAGGGTTTTGAGTGAATATAACGGGAAAGTATAAGAAGCTGTTGTCGCAAGGGGTGACTTGTGTCACCCAACTTAAGAATGCACATCCTCAGATGGTGTTTATTTCAGAGCCCATTTAAAACACTCTTATAGTGCTATTATATAACAGTAAATGTTTTTAATGGATAACCATCCCTTAAAAACTAATAACCATACATGCTTGCATACTATTGGGCTTCGGTGATTCTTTCTCTTTTAACATCATAAATTAGGTTTCTTTGGCTTATGAGTACCACGTTACAAATAGTTGAAGCCGATATTGGTTTATTAAAATCAACTGTAAGTTTCAGATTAGTTCGATCTTTTACAATAGCTGTTTTTCTGTAAGAACAATCAATAACATACAATGGTCTTCTCCCAATAAATGATGCAGGGTTGAAGCACTGTTCATTATTACGATAAGGGGTATCTAGTTTAGTCTTTGAATTTCTAAAATCGTTGTAAGCAATATACATCTTATCGAAAATTTTATCCTCAATGTCTAAATTCCAATTCTCTTTGGGAAACACTTAATTCCGTCCATTCTTAATAGAAATATTTTTGACGTAACAAGAGTCAAACATTGAACCGTGTGTGGATTGCTCAGGATCTTCTTTTCTGTTTTGCTGAAAACCAACAATGACAAAGTCTGGTATATCGAATTGGTTTGAATTGAACTGATCTTTTATATCAAACTGAAATGAGTTTGCATTAGTAGGTACTGGTTTTTCAAGACATTGTCAATAATTTAAACTAATTGGAATTTTGGGGTGTTTGTATAATTTTGCTTTAATTTCATCTCCATAAATAGGATCGTATACAACAATTGGCCACAGAATTTCCAATTTCTCAATAACAATTTTACCAGCATCTGGTATATTATCCTCATCATCAGATCTGTCTGCTTTCTTTGGAGGTCTCCTGTAAAGCGAAACATCGTCACTAGAATTTCGAATGAATGTGATCTTGTACCCACCTTTCCAGAATATTTCATTACAATCTCTCATAAAACCAAACAAATATCTTAATAGATAGGTAATTTCGTTAGGCTTATCTCTCCTAACATATTTACCTAGTTCTATCCCAGACATTTGGAAGTATACTGATTCTGATTCCGTACCTAGCAATGTATGCATCATTGTTGAAGTGATGCCAGGGTTGTCAATGCTTTCGATTATACAACCATGTTTAGAGATCTCTATTCTTGAGAATTGGAATGGGAAGAAATTATCACAAAGATCAATAGTTGAAGTTTTTTCATAAGGGTATCTCTTTTAATTAGCTCATACTGTTGGTATACATAAGCTTCATTCGGATGTGAAAATGCATCACCAATAGGAATATCAAACTCAATGTGCTTGTTGTATTCATTCAAATTATTGTTTGTTTGGTCGTTTGGCGGAAACGACTGATGATCGTAACTTTCAATTTTTGTTGATCCGTTTATTATATAGAAAAAAATTTCTTAAACAACTACACTTTTCTTATCAACCCAAGAATAATGACTACTATCAAAACCTAACCATTTAATTAGCAGCTTATTTCCTTTCCTTCGCACAACTTTTTCCACTAAGTAGTCTTTGTCATATTTGGTCTAAGCAGCTCTGGCTCATTAAAAATACCTTTAATAAGTTCATTTTTTAAATATTTTATTCTGTATGTCGTGGGTTTTGTGTGCAATACTTCACACACCTCAAATACTTCAGTGAACCAATTTGGTATATATCCTTTTTCAAACAAATTTTTACTTTTACTTATACGAACTTTATCTCCTATTGCAAACTTTGGTTTAACCATTTTTCTTTCTCCTCCATACATGTTGATTAGAATAGAACCTTCATTCTTTGCATTTACATTAGTGGGTTTCATCCCGATTGTACTGTGAACATTGTTATTGTATTCACTTATTAATTTAGGTAATATAGCCACCCATTTATAGTTTCCCTGCATAGTAAATATCTTCCACATTTTCTCCTTCAATGTTCTATTAAATCTTTCTACAACACTAGCTTTCTTTCCACTGTATGTTGAATAGTGTGTTATGTTGTTGTTGCCCATTAATGTCTTAAATGATTTATTGTAAAATTCTTTACCTTCATCTGTTTGTAAATGCATGGGTTTGCGATCATTCAAAATAGTTTTAAATGCTAATGTAACATTTTCACCAGTTTTATCTTTGATTGGTATTACCCATGCATATTTGAAAAAAAAACATATATCACAGTTAACATATATTTAAACCCTTTGTTAATTCTATGTATACCTTTTAAAGATCCAGAATTCATTTCGACTAAATCAGCTTTGCCAAAGATCATTGATAACAAAAGATAGAACAGTTCTTCTGGGGAAGTTTTTTTGCATTGGTTTATGAATTTAATTTACAACATCGTTTTTTATACTACCACCAGTGAATAGCGAGTTATTGGTAACACGTCATCTACAAACACATTTAATTCTTACTTTGTTATTATTCGTAAGTTTATATGAACTTAGTGCATTTTTCATACATTTGGGACAGTATACATTTAAGATATCATTGTTCATTTTAGATAATAAATGAGGCAACAAAAAATTGTAAAAATATAGAGAAGAATATAGAGAGAAGAAGACAGTTAATTGAAAAGTTTAGAAAATCTCGCCAAGATGAATATGATAAAAATAAAAAACATGATCAACCGTTGATAGATGCGATAGAAGATTTGGGGCAAAAATTGGACACACAACAAAAAAGAATAAGAACTTAATAAAAGAACTTGTTCCAGTTGCTGTTAAGAATTTAGACTACCCACAGACACCAACAGAAACATCTTTTGAAACAAAACTGTTTGGTAAAACAGGCACCGATGAACGATATGGCGATGAACGCTATAACGATGGCGTAAAACTTATTGACAATGACGATGAACGCTATGACGAAGCGTTGGGGCGTTGAAAACTGATATCCGACACTTAAATAACTACAAAACAACATTTATTGATAAGAAAGTGGCAGATTTCTTAATTGACTGCAAAGACGATATTTTTGGGCTAAAGGCTGATAAAGGTAAATTGTATATTGGTGATAGCGAAGTAACATTCATCAATAACAAATTTACTGTAAAAGGCCGAACATACACTGCAACAATGGTTTCATGAAATTACTAACTAGTAAGAAAGTAACAGGAAGCGACTACACCGCAACAGACTATGAACACTATAGTCGTATCCTAGCAGATACGAATGCAGTTTTTCAAAACAATAATCCAAACTTGGGAAAGCCAAAATCGAGTAAAGGGAATAAATGGAAAATTACTGTTAAACCTATTTATGATTCGATTAAAAAGAAACGACCCTCATCTAAAAGGGGAAAGGTATAAGAAGTATACAGACTACCTCAAAGAATACATATGGATGGATGATGTTAGGATGCTTATTGATCGACTTCTCGTAATTTATGGCGAAGAGAATGCTGGAAATGTTAACTATTATAATGAAAAAGTTGGAATAATGAATATGCTCAACTGCAAGTTTAGTGACTTTGTTGTGAATAATCCAAAAGGTATACCATATCTGATACGAATGTTAACCACAATACCACATACTTTTTGGGAGTCGGAGCATCACGAAAAAGGGTTACTCAGTGACATAATAACTTTGCTACCTTTTGAGTTGTACGCACCCGGTTATCAGTACTTAGGCCCGGGTACCAGACTAAAACTGAGAATTGAGCATGGCGATAAACCAAATTAATCCACTAGATGCAGCTGTAATGGAACATGCAGCTGCATCTAGTGGATTTTTACCCTTAATTTTCGCAGCATTGGTGCTCTAGGAGCATTAGCTGGTGGTGCATCATATATCGCTACATCAGTAATTAATGCCAAGACGAAAAACCAAGAATTGGAAGAAAAACGCAGACATAATTTAGCTATGGAGGAATACAGCAAGGGATTGAAGAAAGTTAAGTGGGGTAAGAATGTAAAAAAAAAAATAACTCCACTCAGTAACTCTGATATTGATCAAATGGTTAAAAAATTAAACATTAAAAATTTTCGGTTTGTGTTTATGATCGATGAACTACTTAACACGAGACTCGATAATGAATGCGGGATTGTTAATCTTGATGTTTCAACAAACTCTGGTACACACTGGGTATGCTATTGGAAAAATTGCATCTAGTGCAATGGAACATCATCATAAAGATCTAGCAGAAAGACATGTAGCTGACTTAGAACTAGAAAAGAAAGCATTCAAAAGATTGTTAAGTTCAGACGCTGGTCTCAATGAGAGATTGTGGGCTGGTGTTACTGGATCTGCGATGCATATTAAACGTAAGCTTGGTTGGGGAATTAAAATAAAATTACAAAATATTTGTTATAATAAATTAAAGTAAAAAACATTGTATTTCAAGTTCCTAACGAGGAGTTGAAGGGTTTGAATAATGATTCTTTCCTAACGAAAGACCAACTGGATCGTAAAAACAAGAAACTAAAGGAGGACAAAGGGATGGCTATCACAATTTCAGTTCCACAGCTTAAGAAAATGCCCAAAGAAATGAAAACTGGAAATGGTTTGACAGTTCACAAGGGTGGATTTTTACCCTTAATTTTCGCAGCATTGGTGCTCTAGGAGCATTAGCTGGTGGTGCATCATATATCGCTACATCAGTAATTAATGCCAAGACGAAAAACCAAGAATTGGAAGAAAAACGCAGACATAATTTAGCTATGGAGGAATACAGCAAGGGATTGAAGAAAGTTAAGTGGGGTAAGAATGTAAAAAAAAAAAATAACTCCACTCAGTAACTCTGATATTGATCAAATGGTTAAAAAATTAAACATTAAAAATTTTCGGTTTGTGTTTATGATCGATGAACTACTTAACACGCCACTCGATAATGAATGCGGGATTGTTAATCTTGATGTTTCAACAAACTCTGGTACACACTGGGTATGCTATTGGAAAAAAGCAAACAACAAATATTATTTTGATTCATTTGGCAGAAATCCACCGTGACAATTAATAGCATATCTCGAAAGTAATATTTTTTATATCGACGATAGAATCCAAAATTTCAATCAAGTAACTTGTGGTCATTTGTGTGTAATTGTGCTAAATCTTTTTTCACATAATTTTGAATTTCCAAAAATTATTTCACTATTAATAAACAATGGATATATGCGGAAATGCATTAATGAGCTCTTGGATTGAAGATCAAATTAAAGAACGTATGAAAAATGATGAGAAGATCAGTTCTAATGATTTTGTTTCCTACACACAGTTCAACGACTTTATAGCCACACTGACAAGAAATAAAAGATCATTGGATAAAGCCTATCTTACTTACTTGGAAGTAGATAATAATATAGATTTTGAACAAAAAAGACTAAGACATGTGGGAAATCCCATTGCACCGATGGACACAAACAATTGAGTACTATCAGAAAAACAGAATTAACATTATTCATTTAGTTGGGAAATACAATTGAAAAGAAAAAGCATTTTACTTTGATAACCGAATAGAATATTTTTTTTATCAGAGATGGAACTACAGTTGAAATAATAATAAAACCAGAAAAATATAAAAATGTTATCAACTGTTATCATGAACGGAAAAAAATTGACATGCATAAAACTTTTGAAGTATACCCTGATATGATATATTTTAAAATACCAAAAGCCCACAATGAACCCGAAGGTACAATTGTGTTTATTGAAATAGTTATGGTATATGAATACATTTAAAAATATCAGATTATCTTAGTTTTTAATAGAAGTGTGTCCATTAAAAACATAACTTACAATTTAAGAATTTAAAAATTCTTTAATTTTATTATGGTACTTGCCATTATTTAACTTACGAGTCATATCTATTGTAACAAAACCATATTCATTATTCCAACATTTTGAACACATCTCCCTAAATTTCTCAGATGACATATCACCACCAACAAAATCACTATGAATATGTTTAAGATTTGTATAGTCTTGTCTGAATATGCAAAGAAAATTAGCATTGTCTCTTATAAGCTGCTTGGGTACTTTTGAGTATGTCTGAGCTAAATAGGAACAATCAATATCTTTGTGTCTACTGCGAGTAAAATAATCCCTTACCATATTTTGATTTTCAAGTATGATCTCATCGAAAACAACTACAGACTCTTTATGACATTCATTTACGTCAACCATTTCTTCATTTGATGGAAAGAAGTATGCTATTAGTTCATTAAATAATTTTGATGCTACATCTATATCTTTCTTTAAATTGATATATTTTGGTTGGTCCAGACTTTTTGAACATACATAGAGAGTACCAAAGTTCAACCATCCCTGAGCATATATAACATTATCTATCATAAGCGTACTTTTCCCACAGTTACTAGGACCCACAATCAAACACCTAATATTATTAGGTAATAATTCTCCGTGATGTTTTGTCGATACAGTCTTGTCTGGTATTCTTATTTTAATATCCCAGTCTACGTGTTTCTTGCTCATTTATTAATAGATTTTTATAATGTAATAAATGAGTAAAGTATTCAAACTAAGAGATAATAAATCAGTGTTGAAGAAGAGACTACACTACCCTTTAGAGATAGAGGGACACTCAATTGCCTTTAGTTCAGTTTTATACTACTTATCTAATGCATAACATTATCTCTGGGAGAAATAAGCTATATTTTGTGGGTCATAATGATACGGAATCAGCAATTGATATTACAGTTTGTCAATATAGCTTAAAAGATCTTGAAAAAACTATAAAAGCAATTTTTTCCGTTAGTATAGATTCAATGGGTGGGAAAGAAAATGATATATCTTTCGAGCTGGATAAAATATCAGAGTAAAAGTAAAATGTATGCTTAAATTACAGTTTGGAAAGTGGGGTTCAATAGGAAAACTTTTGGGTTTCGTAGAAATGAAAGCAAATGTGGATCATTATGGCGATACATTTCTAAAATTTGCTCCATTTGAAACAATAAATATACACTGTAATATAGTAAATGGTATGATATTAAAACATGATGAAAATAACCATAGAGAAACTAGCATAATTGCCACTTTTAAATCAAGAACAACATTTGGATTTGGCGACACGTTCTATTATGAACCAGCTTATCCATTATTTTTACCAGTGCAAACAAATCAAGTTAATGAAATAATAGTTGAAATAAGGCATGCAAAAGGTGATTTGTCTGAAAGAACAGTGGTATTAGAGATGAAGCTGTCGATATTTTTTTGCGTTGAAAGTAGTCATATTCTATATATTAAAGTTTTGTGTAATAAAGATGAATAATATTTCTATAGAAAGTGTAATGAAAGAACTCAATGTTTCGGCTACTTTAATGTGTCGAATTTGGAGATGTATATCTAAATTTTTAATTAGACTATGTTGTAGCACATTACTGAAGTCAGAGCGATAATTGTGTTTTAATGATTGGATAACCATTCAAACTTTGTAGAGATATGAGCACAAATAAAAATCAACTCATATCTAATACTACGATCATTTACTCTTTAAAAAACCTAATAGAATGCCTTTGTTTAACGCCATAATCCTCCATTCCATCATATGCAAAAGTTATACCTCCTCGATTAACACCATCTAAAACTTTTTCGCTGAAAATCTGGATATCTGTCTGGCAAGGTTACTTTAAAATTGCCAGAAGTAATTACCACTTTGTACCCATACCATGTATCAGATATTTCAGCATGGTCTATGGGATAGGTCTGTCCGATTGTAAGTTTGGAAAGTTTCTTAAATTGTTGGGTTCCATTCAATACATTTAGCAACTGGTCCATCTTTATTATGGACAATATTTTATTTTTTTTATGTATTCAATTCTATTGAGCCGTTCTTTGCAACTTTTTGTAGTCACTTTTTGCGGATGCACCCAAACGCAACTTTTGCAGTCACTTTTTGGGGTTGTGCTAGAAACGGCAGCTAACATCAGCATTCATGGGGTCTGAATGCGAAAGGGACACTGCAAACTTCAGCATCGGGTAATAAATATGTGTTAGTCCTGATGGAATTCGTCACCTGATATGTCTTAGCCCGTCCTGTCAAAACGATAGATGCCATCACCTGCGCAAACTTTGTCAAAGATATTATCCTCCAATTTGGTTGCCCGTAATAGATTCTTATCGATCGAAGCACATCATTTAATAACGACATGATGGCTGAACTATTCCTTAAACTACAAATAAAGAAACTATAAACAAATGCATATAGTCCTGCTTGCTATGGTTTAACAGAACAAGTAAATAAAATCTTGTCTCAGCATTTGACCTCCTGCGCTAGCGAAGACCCCGCACACTGGGATTATTATGTTTCTTACATTTTATTTAACTACAACACTGCAGCAAACAGAAGCACCAAGTACTTCCCATTCTTTATATTACACGGCATTGAAGTGGTTCAACCATTGCACGTGATAAGCCACATGTACACCCCACGAGCCAATGATTCATGTCAATGATTACAACAAACACGACAACCACGTGTTAGAATATCATTGCTTCACAGCAGAAGCATAAACATCTGTTCGATTATAAATACCACCCGAATAACCTAAAAATCGGTCCATTTGTATGGCTCAAGACCCATGCAAGTCAAAAAGCCCTTTCATTTAAATATCAGGGGCCGTATAGAATCCACGATATAATTGGGCCTTCCACGATTGCAGTGGACATACGAAAGAGATGCCAAACAAAAATTGATATGATAAGCACCCATAATATAAAACTTGCTAATATTAGAAACTAATAATGCTATATATGGCGACATTATCCATTTCCATTATGGGCCTTGCCACATTCAGCGTAGTGGTATTTGTTCTGAATTTATCATTGGGTGCAGCAGCCGAGCAACTCTATAGGATGTGCCATGATGAAGCTGAAGCCGCAGTTCCAGTATGAAAAAACCGTCCCACTTCTATACATACTGCCTTTTACACCAACCCAGCACGTCAGTCAACATCGATGTCTTGTACCACAGAACATGTGCCGTTAAGAACTCTACAGTTTGTGTGAATGCCGACAAACTGCGGCAAATTTTCATGAAACAACTGTAAATATTGTTGAACAATTAATGTCTAAAGCATTTTCCAAATGTATTAAAAGAGCACTTACCTTCATTGGGGACGTCGCAACATGGTGTTGTGATGTTCGCACAAACTGACATTTAAAATCCCTATTATCAAATGAGGAAATGATGGCTATACAAATCAATGAAATTCAGACTAATGTTATGTCGTCCATTAATAACATAAATCTCGCCACTCATAGTGTGTCAGAAATAAAGAATCAGGTAGAGGTAAAAATTAATTCTATATCAAGTAATTTGCAATCAATGGTAAACAATTTTAACAAACAGCAACACAAAGTCGAAATGTCCCAAATGCAAAGCCAAATGATGATAAGCTTTGTGTTACAGTTACTTAACAACATTGACAATGAAATTCGCCTTAATACATATTTGCAACAGTGTCGAAACAATCTTTTACCTTCGCAGACTGTTCCATGCCCAATTTTTACAAGGGATTTATTACAACTTCAATCCAAAGTTAATTTACTTGAATTACAACTCAGCATTCCTATACAAAATATAATTATGTATTACACAGTGCCAATAACTGATTGCACCTTCTCTACCTTTCAAATCATGATACAGATTCAAGTTCCCCTTCACAATCTTAAGTGTAAGTGGCACTTTTTCCACGCCACTCAAGTCCCGTATTTGTATAAAAATGAAACTTGTATGATTGATTTACCAAGTCAGGCAATAGCTATCGACATGAAATCACAAATAACCAGGTTGGTATTGGACGAGGCAAACCAGGAAAAGGGCATGTATCTAATTTCTAAACACACAGGTTAACTGTCTGAAATCAGCAATTAAATTACGTAGTGTTGAACAGTTGTATGCTTACTGCAAATTTAGTTGTGTTCCATGCAACCAATTACAAGTTACTGCAATTCAACAGTCACTACATTATAACTAATGCACCTGGCACATTAGCATTGAGATGTATTAACAAGACATTAAATCAATCCATTTAAAACACTGACATAGGTTCTCTTGAAATACAAGTGCTACGTTGGTGCGAGATAACAGTCGTCAAGTCAACAATCGTACAGGCTACACATGCGTGTGATACTGAAAGCCCCTTGAGCAGCTGTCGCCCACACAATACTGCCGATTCACTGGCTTATGGCAAATCATTTTGAAGCCACTCAATTGGCATTAAATGAAGGCATTGCGTTTTACTCAATAAATGAAACAGTAAACACTGACTGGAAAATTTCACATGCAAGGATATCAACAGTAGAGTATGTATCCAACCAGCATAATGTTTTACAGAACTCAGTATTTTCAGTAATGACACAAGAGCATTTTAACTATTTTAATTTATCAACTACCGTAGCTCTCATTGTGACTTTGGCATTATTGTACTACAAGCACGTGAAAATCTCGATTTTGCTCGAGAAAGCAGTATAATATGGCATAAAGTGAAGGGTAACTGCACAGGTGTTTCTAGGTCTTTGGTTCAAATAAGCATACACCACAGAGGGCAAGAATTTAGTGATAGTTCTATTTTAGACAATATCATGAGTAATGGCCCTGTCCATGTTTGTTAGATATAGTTTTCTCTGGTGTGCACAATAAATAAAACATGCAAATTCGCTTCCATATGGCACGCCAGATCACTCGCACTTTGCTGCTAAATTCAGATGTTGGTATGCCTGAAGCATTGGTTGACAGTACAGACTGCATATTCTTTTAGCAGGCAACATAAGTGCTTACGTGACAGATGTGGGTAGGGCAGAAAAGTGCACACTCCTCACAATAGAGCTTGCCAGCGGACAGTGTTGTAAGATTTGGTTCCCAACACAAGCCCTAGACAGCAGCTACAGACAGGATAGCCATGCGGCAAAAACGCCATACGTGTTATATTTCAATTTTACATAATTTTATCATGGGGTCCCTAAGTGTGTGTGTGTGTGTGTGCGTGTGTGTGTGTGTGGTTTTTTTTTTTTTTTATTTACTATTATTAATCATCTTTAGCATACGAGGCCAAATAGGCATTTACATGTAAAGAAAATATCAAATGGACTTCTATGAAATATACATAAATTGCAATGTTTGCATAGAATTAAGACACATGTATATACATTTAATCAAAATATTTCATTATTATTTTTTCAACTCTCATTTCAACACGATTGTCAGTTAGAGTATTTAAATCAGTTTTACAATCACCACAAGTTTCACGTAACAATTTTTAGAGTCATTCATCAAACAAATTGTGGCACTATGGTGAAATGTTAACCGATAAATTGTGCACCAGCTCCAAAACTTCCCCTACCTTAACAGTCGGCACCGACGCTAATATATTGATTATGTATTTCAATTATGGGGATAAATTCACTTAGTTAACAGACCCGAGCGCATTTCCCTCATATTTACCCGGTAAACACGAAACCATAGTGGCCATAGTTTTAAATGTCACAGTGCCAGCACACAAAGCAAACAATATTAGTACCTT
Organism: Dryococelus australis; assembly: GCA_029891345.1. Lineage (NCBI taxonomy): Eukaryota > Metazoa > Arthropoda > Insecta > Phasmatodea > Phasmatidae > Dryococelus > Dryococelus australis. The sequence continues at coordinate 141,470,824 of CM056996.1, forward strand.
TTCTGCCCATTGTTAGATTTTTTTATGTTAAATATATTAATACAAGTCAAATCAAAATTCTTTTGTAGGACACAAGGTCCATAGTTTAGTAATCCTTAAACGAATCATAACATAAAGGAATTCTGATTTCTAGCTAACAGAATGTACTACTGTTAACATGTATGAAACCTATCCAGAGTCCAAAAGGAGACTTTTATTTTAGTGATGATGGACCAGTTCGATTTAATATATAGACCACTGAATTTATCATTTCTGCCCAAAGCTCCCTGGGAAGAGATTCTTCTCCATAGTGCATAAGGGTTCTTGCAGCTTCTACTACCGTGTGGTTTTCCCTCTCCGCACAGCCATTTTGTTCCAGGATATAAGGCATTGTGTTTCTGATTTCAATCCCTTTGGTTTTTAGGAAACTTTGTTAACTTTCATTATTAGATTCCCCACCATTATCACATTGAATGCATATCGCTTTGTGACTTAGAGCACCTGCTTCTGTCAAGAACTCCTTTAACTTGCCAAAGACTCCGTCCTTATTTTTAATCAAATATATTGTTTGAAATTTTGAGAAATCGTCCTTGAAAATCACTTTTCGAGGCAATGAATGGGCCACACACATTAGTATGTATAACCACCACCCATTTTCTCTGCTCTTTTCCATCGTCCAAACCTGAGTTTGTGGGCTTTTCATTTAATGCAACCTTCACAAAATTCTCCATCAAGGGGTAAGTATAAATTGAGTTCCCTTTAAGTATTACTTTTACGTGGTGTTTATTTTGATGATCCATTCTTTGGTGATACAGTTGCAATAAAATGCTATCTTCTGTAAGAACAGACAAATTATTATTTTCTGGTGTACAGTTTGTTACAGGTATTGCCCTAATGGCTATCTTGTAGAGGCCAGCATATACTTGACGTTTTCCCGAAACAAGAGTTTCTTGGCCTTATAATTAATATCAGTAGATTCAAATTTACTGTGTGGTCTATGACCCTGCACAGCTAATACGGAAAAAATATTCTCAGAAACATTAGGAACAAGCCAGACATCTGTGAGCTCAAATTTCTTATAATTACCATTCAAGCCAGCTTCAATCAAAATAGATCCTCTGCCGTGTGCCCTGACGTGATAACCATCTGCAGTAACTATTGTAAGGCTAGACCTCATGGATATTTGTTTATATTCGGCCAATATTTATTATTATTGTAATTTCAGAAAATATTATAGTCAAAATTTTTATGTGTGATACTAAATGATGTTATAATACTTTGATTACAAACTGTCGTAATAACTATTAATTTTGCTACTAAATAAAATATTATTTTAAACAGTCAGAATAAGTTTTGATACGTTTTCACATGCAAGCGTGCACACACATGCGCGCGCGTGCGCACACACACGCGCACACACACACACACACACACACACACATATATATATATATATATATATATATATATATATATATATATATATATATATATATATATATATATATATATATATATATATATATATATATATATATATATATAACAAAATAAGTAAGTAATTGTAATAACTAACAGGTTCAGCTTATATATATATATATATATATAATAAATAATCGATAATAATCATGTGTCTTGGATTATCTTTGAATAGTCATTTCCTTCTAGCGGCAATTTAAATTGTCTGTGTTGCTGTGTATATTAATAGTTTGCATCGTAACACAGGTACAGGCACTTATTAATGAAAAATTCTGTGTTTAAAGAGATAATGTAGCGTATTTTCCTTTGAAACATTACAGAAGGCAGATGGACTGGCTGACGAACTGTTGAGTTTTGTGAGTTTTAATTCATTCTTGGAAATATTTTGCAAATTTTCAGGTTTGTTTAGTATAATTGAAGTAGAAATCTGATGGTCAAGGAATAGTGATTCTTATTGAGTACAAATCGCAGAGGAACCGACATCGATGAATTATTCGCCCATGGACACTATGTAAACCAGACCAGCTGAATCTGAGGTAATCCCCAACTTTTGTGCTTCATTTCTCACTTGTCTTAATTTGCATTACTCGTGAACTTTCCATTTATGTATAACCAAACTATACCGATCTGGATTGTGTGGAACTATGAAATATAATAGCAGGACTTCAGCCTGTATGATTTTGAGAAGCAAGATGGGGAGTTGCCTAGCTTACCCAGTTGCCATACAAACTACTAGTGCTAACCAAGCATAGTTCACTACCATAAATAAATTTCAAGAAAATTTTGAGCATAATAACAATTTCCAAATACAAATCATAAATCCAGTACCCTTTTATTTCATGCAACTGGTAATTTTTTTGCCAAGTTGATATAGTCGTTTGCAAGCTCATATTTTACTATAGTAATTGTAAATGTATCTAATTTTATCTGCTCTTCTGAAATTTTCATTAAATAATATCCATGATTTTCTCCTGTTCTTCCTATAGTATGCAATTTCAGTATGAACAGATCAGTACCCGACGATTAATTGATAGTTGCATGCACTTTTGGTATCAATTTCATGAAATACTATATGGTGTATTATAGGTGATAATGTTGAAAAAGTCAATGTTTTATTGTAGTGTTCTGTGTCTTCCAGGGTATTGGTATTTGAATATGTTCCCATATGCATTCTTGTCAGTGTCCTGATTTTTTGTTAATTAAAACGATGTTTATGTTTGACTTTTTGGCGATACAGGTAGAACTACAAATGTAGCAGGAAGCACTAACAGCAATGACATTTTGCATATTCTAAGGTTATTACTTGAGGATTTTGCAAAACAATTTTCTAAAATAAAATAAAAACTTTCAGAACAAAAAGAAAATTTTTCAAAACAGTTCGCAGAACACAATTAATGTGTCATGCAAATTGATCGCTGTTTTGCAGTGCAAAACGAGAATTTGTCACAAATTAGAAATAAACAATTGTAATAGGTTTTAAGCAAATTTGAAGGTTACGTAAATACTTCCGTAAATTACCTGACCTGTCAGCTTGCCGATACCCAGATTACCATAAGGGAATTAAACGATAAATTGGGGAATTTGGTTTCCACTCCGGCTAATAACTATGTTCAGACTGAAGGGTTACATGATAGATTAGAGAGGCTAGAGATCCGGGTGGACGAGCGAATCACTCACACAAGAAGCCGTGGAAGAAAGCATTTTAGCAGTTCAAAATGACGTGCGTTATGTAAGGTTTCAAGTAGAGACAGTGGAAAAAAGATTGACGACAGGCTTAGAACGTACACAGGCAGGCCTAGGTGAACAGTCTATTATCTAGGGTTACCGAGGTAGAAAAGAGGCTGGAAGCGATTACGCCTAGCTCTGAGCAACATGTTCTAGTTAAAGTCAACTTACAGCTGAGCAACCTAGAAAAACATCTGAGTGGTAAATTGACTCGTACGGAAACTGAATGTCTAAACGCGATAAGAAATTTTGAGCAACAGAACCATGAACTGCAAAGTAAATTAAATCAGCTGCAAGATCATTTAAGAGAAAATGTATCACCTTCATCTGACCGCCTCGGATCTAGCCACCCGATCGGCCCGAACGATAGTAATTCTCAGTTATTGAGTAATAGCGAACCTGTCAGTTACACTGCATTAATGAACCCTACTGCCACTGTACTTCATCATCCAGCAAAACAATGGGCGGAGGAAGAGCCAAAATTTTCAGCAAAGAGAACCCGGTACTTTACATAAAGAGGTCAGAAGAGTACACAAAATTGTTTGGACTAACTGATCAGAAGATTTTACTTTGACTTCTTTTAAGACTATTTCTTCTTTTAGGTGGAATATAGAGATGGAACCTACAAAGAATTTTAACCAGTTCAAACAAAAAATTTTGTCACAATACTGGAACTCTAAAGTACAGGGAAGCTTGAGGGCACACTTACATTTGGGAAAATATGACCCGAAGCGAGACAAAACCTTAGAACAGCGCGTAAGCGAGATGTATGAGCAGTCAAGGCATCTGAATGCACCCCTGGAGGACGAGGAGTTAGCCGAGGTCATTCTAGCCGAAATCCCATCCCGCTACCAAGATCGCTAGTCAGGTCACTCCTTTACTAATTTTAATGATTTCAGGCATCAAATTCCTAGGATTGACCAATCCGAACATCACAAATCAACTGGCAATAGAGATCCGGACAGGCAAGCTATAATTCGACCACCTACACTATACCCAACACAACATGGCAGACATTATAATCCCTACCATACTAGTCCAGGTAGTGAGAAACCTAGGGAAGTATATCTCAGTTACAGTGAAAACACCGGTGTGGACCAGGCATTCGGAACGTACCAAGAGGCGGAGGATAAAAAGGGTTACTTGTCAGGTTCCAGGCGAGAGAAGCGATTTTCGCCGGGGTACTGCAGGAATAAAAGTGAAAGGAGAGACAGATACTAAGCTTCAGGTCCCCAGACTCAGCCTGATGCCTACCTGCATCATGACGATAAAGTGTACGCGGTACCATCGAATTCCCCGCTCTGAAGCTCCAGGTCGGCCGAAACCACATCAAGACGAAGGAAAAGGGAATCCTAAGGATGCAAATTGGTCTGATCATCCTGTTGGTATACTACAGACTACTTTTGTTTCTAATGCCAACCCTAATCATACAGTTGTACCAAGGGGACGGTACATACAGCCCCCTTGGCTATTAATACCACCACCTAGTGCGTTGAACCAACATAATAGTGGATAATCCAAATAACCAAGGTTATTTTTAACGAAATGAGAGATTGAACTCTTATGCTCGCTCATTTTCACCTCCTGGGAATAGTACATTAGGCAATTGAAGGGCAAATACCTCTGCTCAACCAGCATTAAATGGGAATGGGTTGAGGTAAATAGTTCCCCGACGTCAACACAAATTCAGCCCATGGGAACATCTGTAGGGTACGATACTAATGATAACAGTACGAATAATTTGAATTTTACCCATTCGGAAGTTTTGAGTCAAGAAAGCAATGCCATTCCAACCTCAGCTTTATGTATGGACAAATCCGAGAGGGACTTCTTATTAAGATAAGGCAAAGAATGTTTGCCTTTGTCTAGAGCTTCCTTGTGCCCCGAGTTGAATTTAACTGTTTGTGGGATAAAGGCCCTTACACTACTCGATAGTGGAGCTGAAATCAGCTGTGTCAATGAGGAGATAATTAAAGAGATAGAGCATGTAGGTATCAAAGTACCTATTCTTCCTGTACCACGCTTAAAAATTATAGGCGTTACCTCGCGATCAAGTCCAGTCATAATTCGTCAAACTGTATTGAGCATTGATTGATTAGGCACAACGAGATTAGCTAACACGCTAATTGTGAAAGGTTGGTGAAACCTTTAATCCTAGGAACGGATTTCTTTACAAAATATGGTTTGATTTTGAATTTTGGTGGTTGGCTGATTACTTCTGCTGATACCGAAACTAAAATTCCAATACCATAACGTTGGCGTACATCAGATAGTATTGTAAATCTGATGAGATGGGAAAGACCTATGTTTTGTTTATCTGCATCGGACCATAATATTTTTCCCCCCAGCTTAAATGAGGAGATTTCTAGTGCAGTTATGGCAGCCTGTAACATCAATTACCTACAATGCCAACAGTTGTATAACATGCTCATTGAACACAAGGATTGCATGTCTGAAATCCCAGGCAGAAATAATTTATATGAGGCCAATATCAAGGTGTTGGAAAATGTAATCTTTCACTAGATATCGTACCCGATACCGGCTAAGTATTTGGCAGAAGCTGGAGATTATTTGAAGCTGATGTTTAACTGGCAAGTAATTAAAAGAGGCAAGTCCTTTTGCTAGTCCTATGGTATGCATTAGGAAAAAGAACAGAACTGTTTGATTGTGTTTGAATGCATGGAGCATTAACAAGATTACAATAAAAGACAGAGAAAACCCTGTACAAAAGCGGGACGTGTTAAGGCTTTACCAAGGTGTAAAATACCTAACCACACTGGATATCACAAACACCATCTGGCAAGTGCCATTGTCAAAATACTCTCATCAGTATATGGCGATTTTATTCAAAAATCATACAATACATATTTTTAGTACCCTTTGGGGTATGCAACACTGTTGCGAAATTCACTCCTTGTTTGGATTTAATGCTAGGGAAGAGTGCAAGTCCTTTGCAATATCGTATGTAGACGACATCTTGATAACATTACAGATGTTCTAGGAAAATGTAATCCACGTGCATGTTCTACAAAAATTGGAAGCTGCTGGCATGACGGTTAAAATGAGAAAATCATTATTCTGTATGACCGAACTACCTTCCCTAGGCCATGTCTTGTCAAGTGATGGAATCCGCACTGCACCCGATAAATTGAAAACAAGAACTTAATTTCTTATCCCTAGAAATGTAAAACAATTGAAACAATTTCTTGGCATGCTGGGGTTCTACAGGAATTATTCCGACAAAATTTCAAAGATTTCTTTAGTGTCATGAAAAATGTAGTGTGTAAATGGGATCAGGAGCATCAGAATGCTTTTGATGACCTGGAAAGGATTTTCCTGTCAGAAAATGTGATCACCATCTCACGTGACCAGAAGAACGCTACTGGACAAAGGATGACACAGAGCTGGCTGAGTGGATGAGCATTCCCGCGAGACGTACATGAAAAAATGTAAATACGAAATAATGATGAGTAATGGAATGACGTAAACATGTGTGATGCTGATGATATGATGGCACAATAAAACCCTTTTAAACTTATTCAAATACACTTTACACTTTTGTCGTGACTGTAGCACATAACTCCAATGTATAGGCTTTTTCCAGGCGAGCGTCCTTTGCTCCTCGTTAAGAGTTTTAAAGGCTATTATGTCTTTGAATTTTACATTTTAGATGTTGGGAAATTTAATTTAATGTACGAAAGAGTACATAAAACACTGGTACATTAAAAATAGAAAATTTCCAAATGGCCAATGTGTTATGTCATGCATAACGGAGGTTCACTTCAGGCCGGTGGCCTCTGGCTGAGGCTTGCATGAAACACTTGTAAATACTGGATTAGGAGACGAACAGTAGCTCTGGTGTAAGAAGGTCGCTCCGTGCACACACTCAGCTCTGCCTTATATTGAAAGGTATTTTCTTGAAAGGTAACAGCTGTTACAGGACTGCAGTGTGGTGCGAGTAATTTCTTTATGCACCACTACTGCGAGAAGATGTTATATTTTAGTTAGAAGAGGACTGCGAGAACTGCAACACCAGGTCTGTGCTCTCTTATAGAGCACAGGAAAAAGTACATATTTTAACCAGATTAACTTAAATGTGGTCAAGCGGCTGTTTTCCTCTAGATATATTTCTGGTAGAAGGAAACAGTAGGGAAAGCAGTTTGTGGAGGCTTTATTTTTATGTCAGGTTTTAAATCAGTCTTCCTCCCTAAGATGGAGAAAGAAGATCTGTTAGGTGCTAGGCCCCCTCGGGGAACCCCCTCCCCATAATGACTGGCGCAAATCAGCTAACAGCAATGTAAGAAAACGAGTCAAGCAAGAGAAAAGGAAGGCCACAGAGCTGACCACCACCACTCCCCCTCACCCTGTGCAGCAGGAACCACGACTTCTGTGCTGCAGGTGCATTAAACACAGCCACCTAAACATGATCTGCATACAATCACTGTTTACCGCAACATTGAAACGTCCTGTTCACATTCTGGGACAGCTAAAAGTACTTTTCTGCCTCCTAACTCCACGAAGCGAACTGCCTATTAAGGTGACAATCAAGCGCCTGGATGCTTCACTAAGAATGTCCAGTTTATCCGCGAGAAACTGCAGCCCCTCGAATTCAACCCTGACTCAATTGAGCCCAAGCTCTCACTGAGAGACAAAAAGCCTTTAAATATGTTTATTGTGGAGCTGCCACAAAGAGACCACAGTAAATCGATCTTCGAAATGCATGCCTTGTGTGGCTTATTAGTGAAAGTAGAAGAGTGCCAGAGGCCTGAAGGGCCTCTGCAATATTCAAACTGCCAGAGATTCCAGCACTCTGGCAAAGTGTGCCATGCCCCACCCCAATGTAGCCTGTGTGGACAAAGGCCACATAACAATCACATACCCCATGGCAGACAATGATGACTTGTCCAAAAGAGTCTGCACCAGCTACCAGGGTAACCATGCAGCTAACTACAGAGGCTGTCCTGCATACAAAAATGAGAAATGATGTTAACTCTTATTAGATGACAGGACAAAATGCATGCAGAAAATCAAAGCTGCATTGCAACCCACCCAGCGCCCCTCTCCCCAAATGACTAATACCATGCCCCTGTCGTGCCTTGGACACAGCCCAACCCAGAAGGCTGGGTTACTGGACAAAACAAGTCTCAACCCCACACACAGGCACAAAACTTCGTGCCTGGGTTCGCACAAAATGCCTCTGTGCCAGCAGCGAACAACTACACAGCTATCGCGCTTTCATACCCTCAAGAGACATCTTTTGTGGGTGTGATCATTTGGGTCGACCAATACTACCAAGAGACGTCTCTAGTGAGAATACTGCTGGAAAAATTAATGCAGAGAGGGGGGCGCATGGCTATAGTGTTCATAAAACCCCTTGAGTGCCCCCTTTCATTCCATGTTCACACCTCCATGCATGTGTTGTGCATGAAGTATGAGCGTGCAAATTATTCAGGCAGCATTAACAATCCACATGTATATGTGTGTGTGTCCCAGTGAAAACGTGCCATTTTAAGTGCGTATTCGAGCATGGCAACCCACATCACTGCTAGGGTCAGAGTGATAAGCCACCTGTTTCCACCCTAAAATGAATATAAATAAGCTAGAGATAGCTTGAAGACTCAAATAAAATACTCTGACTCTTAAGAAGTCTGACTGCACCCTTCGCCTATCCTTTCGTCTCAGCAACATACTGTGCCCTAATGGGAGTTATATTTACCATAAACTGTATCGTTGTCGACAGCGGGAAGACACTATCGTCGGCGGCTGAGGACGGAGTCGGTCTCGTACCATTGGCCTGGTAGTCCTCCTTCAAGGTGTCGCTTGGGCTGGCTGGATCAATATGGCCGCAAGCTGCCATTGTTCCAGTCTTATATAGTCGCGGCCCTGGCCTCGTTACCCTTCCCCCGGGAGAATATTACTAAACAGCTGGTCTGGCATGTCGAGGTCAAACAGCCCTGCACGCTAGCATGTCTCCTGCCAGCCCCAGCTGCTAGTGACCACACTACTATGCTTAATTTGCTAATGCATATTAATATGTAAAAGTGCTTATGCCTTTTATTTCCTCGTAGATGTAATTGTATGAGTTTATTTTATGAATCAAAGTGCCAGTGTATTTTTGCATTGCAAATTGCATGCTTTCAAGCACAGGTTCCTAGTGGGCTCCACCATGTTCGTTCACTTAGTTGTGCATGTGCTGAGGGAGAGGACCTGAGCTCCTGCACCCCTGGGCACTTCAACATCTTGCACCGAACACTAGAATATAAATAGCAAATTATTATATTCTGGAATATAATTAATTTTGTTTGTTTTCATAGCCTGGGGGGCTGGCCACTCTCAGCCCTGTCAGCCCGAATCGCATTAGGCGTTTAATCAATGTAATTTTTTTATCACGTATATGCCCCTAGGTTCTTGTATGTGCCTCTCAGGAGGATTAAAATAGTGAGTAAAATCAGTGCAGGTGATACATTGTTTTATTTCACTACTGGTCGATTCATGGCCACTTAACCTGTATTTTGGGTCTTTTACCCACTGCTGCATCACACCTACCAATAACAGGATTTGTTGTGTTTTTGGCATGTGAGATGGCCACATAAGTCTCGTGTAATAATTAGAGACATATGAGAGGACCTACACCCTCATAGGTAGGTATAGGTAGGATTCTACAACATTATTGATGTCACCTTATTGTGGGTGAGCTGAGGAGAAGCCATGTGGTCAAATGACCCATCCCTGGATAAGTATCCCATGCTCTGATACCCTTTCCAACTCTTTAAATATCACAACACCTGTTACCATAAGTCTAACCTTACTTCTCCCTGCCCCTGGGGTGACAGCCCATCAAATGGCCTGCCCAACTGTGTGGCGAATTTATTTATGCTAATTTCCTATGCTATTTTTCCTTCTGGCAAATGGCACCCTTACTTGTGGCCACTTTCTGCCTAAAACTACAATCACGTATATTTTTACAACGCCATATGCCTCACACAATATGGTGCCCTTCCATTTGGCTAATTCTTCTAAACTACTTAACAGATTTCCTACATGCAATCCTGTCCTACGCCCTAACCAAATTGTGTGAAACTTTCCTTGTTATTGCAAGTGCCAGTTTTACACGCCATGTTTTCCTGTGGAAACCCCATGTTCTTCTGCCAACTCCTCACAATTTCTGGAAAAAATTATTACACCCCATATTTCCTATTTCCATGTCGGAAGAGGGCAGTGCTAGCACCAGTGAGCAATATTCTGTACTTGGGCAGAAAAATGCTTCAACATCATGGGTTCCATTAGCCAAGCTGTTAATCAGCTCCGCAATGGTAAAGGGGCTGACCGCAGCCATTGTGTGAGACACCATCAGCTTTCTCTCTCCAATCATCAGGCAATACAGGAAAGCGGCAGCTGGCAGCGTTAGTATGTGAGTGCTGACGTGCAACACCACTCCTTCCACAAAAAAGTCATGAGAATATTTCAAAATGCAGCAACACCATCCCTTCACCACCCATCCAGGCAGAGTGGAGTATCGATCAGGAGAAAGCAGCTGATGCCCTGCACTCACTACTCCTGTCGACCAGGCCAGTTTACCCCTCCCACCTGAATGCAGAGTCCACCGCACTCTGCATGGTTTATTAACCCCAGCCATCAGCTGACTGATGCACCTGTCTACACTTCCGTGTCACGCAACCATGCTTGTGTCAAATGCATATTTTATCACCAGTGAAAATGGGGTTTGTTTTCCTTTACAAGACTGTGCAGTGTAAGCAGTGTAGTAAACTTAATTGCACAGGACTTTTCGTACTTGACAACGACAGACAGTGTCGTTAACCATCTGCAACAAAACAAACTTTTGGTTATATACCACCTTTTGTTTTTGGAACATCTACCTCCATGCCGCTCTCTGTTTTCAGGGCACCTGTTGCCTCAGAGCTATCAACTTTTACTGCGGCTGTCTCAACACCACCATCTCTTTTCATGCAGCTTTCTGGATATATACCTTTGAAATGCTGTAATTTGCTGATAGCATTCGTCCCCCCTTCCACCATCATGCTGCCAAGTCAGCATGACATGAGCACCTGTAACAGCTATGGTAGTATCACTGCCCACTGTAATGGTTGCCCGCTCACATGGCCACATAGCACACTGTTAAGAAAGGAGCGCAAAACATTTATCGCGACTTACAACAGCTTCCATTGTAACTGGTACCTCGCCAGAGACAGTAATCTTGCAGAACAGAAAATTGAAGCAGTTGAGGAGACAACAGATGCGCCAATGCCCTGCATTGTGATGCCACCTTCAGCCCCAACTTTCGAGGCGCCCTGTGTCAAGAATCTGCCTGAAATGCCTGCACATGTGTTAAGACTCTTGACACAAAGTGACCAATTCGACATCGAGCCACCACCGATACCCAGAATCACGACGCCACCTCTGTCACCCAGTGTCGAGACACCACATACTTTTCCCATCGTTGACATCCCAGCTGAGGAGTAGGTTGCCAGAGTAAGTGCAATCATTGCCAGGGCACCGCCTCCATGCACACGAAACTACATCTGCACATCATTATGACACAGTGGTGCCAACCAACCTCTGATGTTGCTTCAACAATACAGCATGCCTGACGCCCCCTTGGCATGTCACGCATGCAGCTGAGTGGCACTCCTGTGGCTCACGCAAGCTGCAAAGCTGCACCTGAAGCGAGTCACATGGGATGTGTCCCAATGACCACGACACTATCAGCATGCTGACAGTGTTAACAAACACTGGCACCACGTCACACTGCATCTCCACCGCCGCTTCACCTGGCAGCCAAGCTACAAGTGCTGCAAAAATACAGGTAAGTGGTACAGTGTACCCACAAATGTGCATGCCTGTCACTACCATGTGAAAAACTCGATGGTTATAGCTGTGAACAATGTAGTGATGTGTGTACGGAACTCTTGTGTCGATCATGTGTCATGCTGCATGTGAACAATACAACCATTCTGGTTACAAACAGTGCTACCAACACCGATACCTGTGTAACTACTTTCACAAACATTGTACGCCAAGGCCAGTGTTCAATTTGGCAGCTAGGCGCATCACTGCTACCAACTGTAGAAATTATCACACCTCAATACATCACATCAACCTGCCGTTCCTTTGCTAACATTGTACCTGGCTATCACCTCGCTTGCACAACTAATGTCCCAGCTCAATCTCTTGTCGTCTATGTCTGTGAGTACGGAGTGGGTAGTCTGTGTGTATGACCTGTCACCCAAGGTGTAACCAAGTCATACTCTGTGTTATTACCGCAGCACACACTGTACTCTCACCCCCCTTCCTGCAGCACCTAATTCGAGAGCACGGCCGCCACCCACCATTGGTAGCAGCAACACACAAGGAAGACCTCCTTTGTTCTCCTCTTCCATAGCGATCATGGTGAGGCGGGGAAGCAGTCTTCCCCTCCTCATTCTGTGTTTTGATTCAACTACCCAGCAAGCGCCATCACTCATTCTCCCTGAAAAAGGAAGAGTGTGGTCTGCCTACTCTCTGCCACAGGCGTGACATGACTTCTCCAGCCGGTGGTCTTTGCAATTGTAAACAAGCCAAGTGAACCAGCACTACACCACATGTTTTCGCCTGTCAATGAAACTAACATCGCTCTCTCTCTTTCTCTCTTTCTGCTCCACACAGCATTCTCTCATCTTCATACCACTTCGTGTCTACAGAACAGAGAAGCAGTGATTAGTATATGCTCAAGTCACCATGCCTCCACATTGGTCGGCATATTGTGTGTTGTCAATTTTCATTACACATTTTTGTTTTTCTTTCATTAAAGTAATTTCAAGTGTTTATTATATATGTTTATTTCACAACTCGTCCTACTTTAGAGCAATGCTTAAACCACTCCACTTCTTGCGTTGTGAATTTCTGTGGCTAACCTCAATCTTATTAACCAAGCATTGATTTCAGGTAAACTGTATTTACCATGCTTGTTGGTATCACTAATTAGCTTTGTGAGTTTTTTAAACTGGATATTATGTTTTATGCTTGTTAAATGAAATTTGTGAAAAAATTAAACCCTCTTTCAGAATAATAGAAATGTGTTTTTTTTCTGTTTACTTTTTGTTTAAGTATTAAAAAGAAACACTCACAGTAATTCTTGTGTTTATATTATTATGCTGTTATAAGCAGAAAATAAAGGGCTATAAGGATAGTCTCTATTTATTTAGAGTCGAAGAGTATCGACGAAATGAGTCACGATCCTCGCAACCATTATAAATTAAATAGACTTATTTTTCAGCCTCTTTCCTTCTAATTTTTTGACATTTTTGACTAAATTTTTTATGATTCCCAATCAAGGGTTGTTATATTGAAAGGGTCGTTTAGTGCTTTTCTCCACTTTGTTTCTGATCAACTGTTTTTGTAATCTCACTATACATGAGCAAAATATGATTTTTTTTTAAGGAAGCCCTTTTGGAAATACAAATGCTGATAATCCCACAACATGCATTATGATGTAAGTTTTGATGCTAGAGTAATGACTCCACAGCTGGTGGTTGCAGCAACAAGGAAACATAGAGCACACACACCTTTAGCATGAGTGTCTCCATAGTGAAGTTATGCTTATGCAGAACCTTCTCCAGCTCCAGAAATGTGCTGGCCTGCTCCGGCTGAATGATCTCTGCCAACTGCTGGGCAAAGCCAAGGTATTCTTCCTCTCTCAGAGTTCTGTTGAGACCCCTGCAACATGATATTGCCGCCCATGTGTGGCCCATACAAACTGTACACTCTCCTGTTCCCTCAATTTTGCAATAATAAAGTACATATAATAGTATACTTGCTGCCATAATTTTACTACACCCAGCATCACATATACATAAGCAGCATAATAACAGACAATGTTTAGTTTCATTGACTCTTGCAATGGGGGTAATTGATAGTTTGAACAATTATTATTGCTACACACCATTGCAAACACTTTAATGTCATCTCAAAAACATAAATAAAATAAATAAGAATGAACGAGACTAAGTTGATTGTTATCAAAAATATTGACATCAGCCACGAACCTCAAACTGTCTGCCATGTGCTCCATGGAGTTAGTCCATCGACCACATGATACCAGCGCTACGATCACCGAGTGCCACGTATGTGCATATGAGTTGTTATGGTTATCTTTTTGTTTGTGAAGAGTTAGGAAGGACACATGTTTTTGTTTACCTTTTGAAAGTGCTATTAAGTGTTGTGTTTTTATGTTTAATTTTTTCACTGCTCCATTAAGTAATTCCATTAATACACAGTGTACACTAATGCAGTTGAACGGTATATCTACTCTATTATTCTCAAATCAGTGTTAATGAGTAATTGAAGGTTTATGTTGTGTACACGTGCGTTCGTTTATTTATTTTTGTGTTTGTATTCGTCACACACAAGTACAAGGCAGTGGCCTCATAAAGTGTTATGTTATTTTAACAGTGCTTTGTTTATGAATTTTTTTTTAGTAAAAGTATCTGTGTGTGCTCATGTGTGTTGAAGTCCCACCGAGCACCTACGTGGTAGTGTTGATGTTTTTATTTACTGTGATGCACGGAGATGTAGAGTCATGTTAGCGCCACAGAGTCGAACAACAGGATGGCTACATTTTCATCATGTGATATCATGTGTAGTTGGGAAAGATAAGGGTCCGAAATCTTTCCTAGTGACTCCACAGATATCAAGTGACATTATAAAATGGCAACAGTATGTACACTGTAGTATGTACAGTTGTACTCGGGAACCAGCTCGCTAGTTCCTGACTCATTTAAAAGGTGCTCTCCAATAATAGGTTAAGTTTTGTGTGGCAAACTGGCATGCCACATGAATAGTATTTTATATATATTTTTTATTGAAGGGTTTTTGTGTTTTAATAAAGTGATATTCAGTGTGTTCATTTCACTTGCATGGCCACAATCCATTTTAGTTAATTATTTATATAAATATCATGTAATGTCATGTGATCGAATGCGGCAGTACCGGCCAACAAGCGTAGAATCTGAACTTTGTCGTGGGGTGGTAGCATCGCCGTGCCACTCTGGGCCTGCACCTTTATACTTCACCTTTCATCATGTAATTCTGTTTAATTAACATTACGTAACTGGAACCTTTGTTTTTCTAGCTCGGAGCGAGCACCACCCCACATCTCTAGTCTGTTTGTTCATGGCCAGAGTGTAACTATGTACTTATAATTTCATGCAGGCTACATGCCTTTTGTCTGTATCAGTGGTCGCCCACTTAAATGGCGAAATGTCAACTTTATTATGTGTTAAAGGAACTGAAAGGTAAATTAATAATAATGTGTGTTAAAGACTGTGTTATTTATCTCTGGTCGCATCTCGACCATATAACATACATATTTTATTAACGGTGTGGGGAGGCCCACATCCATTCGGGAGTGAGTGGCGTTGTGGAGGACGACAGTCCCAGTAGACCAGGAACACCATAGGTTTTATAACAGCAAGATCTACAGCAACAGGACTTCTGGAGGTGGAGAACATTGGGGGACAAGCTGCAGGCCATCGGCCACACGACCCCTGCACTATCGTGTTCTCCCTGAGCTGGCACCCTACCCGGAAAATCCCATAGTATTCATCATCGTATCTATCAAGTACCTTTCTCCCCAATTATCCACCCAAACACCGTCAATATGTAACATACCTATAATTCTAAGAAATGAATTATGTCACAGAACGAAACAACACACCGAAAATATAACATATATTGTAATATTATCGCATGTAAAATTTAACTGGTTCTATTGAGTGTGGAGTAGCTGCGATATATCCTCACTCACCGAATCAAGGTTGCTGATAGCTACCAGCAACAGTGGCTCGAGTAATCTTAGAACTCGGAGTTGTGTTGTGACATCTGTACAGTTTTTGAATTGGTTAAGCTGCATCTTATGTTGCAAAAGTAGGGATGTTTGGCATAGGCCTCGTGTGAAGTTTGCGGAGTCCAACAGTGTGCCCATGAATTGAAATACCTTACCTGTAGGTCAGACCAGGAAATTTATTGTTGGCCATTGTATAAAACAAATCAAATCTTTGCAGACGATTGTGTCTGGTTTAGGAGTAGGGTTACCAGTAATGTGGTACTCAAAATAAGTACTCGTTTAAGTAACTGACATTAAAAAAGAGGACACTTGTAAGAAAATGACACAAAGAAATAGGGGACATCATTTTACAATGGAAATCTACTAAATTAGTTTATTAGGTATGCCGCAGGTCAGTTAATAATATATTGCATGTAAAATTGTATTCAAAGTTTGGTTCCATGTAGCTGTTAAGTAAGTATGAACTACAAAATATTTATTTTTGCATTCAGATAAAGTAATAATTATGTTCAATTTGAATATGAAAGCCAAATCCATTTAGTTTGTAGGCACTACAGAATATTTTTCAAGAAATAATATAGATGTATTCACACAAAAATATTGGTACATAAGCACAGGGGATAATTTTGTTAACTGTAAACCACTCCTTCACAAATCAGGTTCAGATACATTTCAATCGTATTTCTTTTAAGATTGTATTTGTTCTACTGGGTTCCTCTTTACTAGGAAATAACTGTAAATTTCTTGATAGAATAGGCACTTTTTAGTTTGGACATGTAATAAAACAGTCAAGAAAAAAATATGAGTATTAATAAAGACAATAAACGTGAAATATTCTTCAAAAAATTTGCACTTGAGTTAGTTGACACCATTACTAAATGTCTGAGGACATCACATAACCCCACAGAAAGTAAAGAAAAAAATGTTGCTGTCTTTCACTTCAATTAAGAAAGAGGACAGTTTACATGGCCTCAAAAAGAGGATATGGCCAGGTGAAAGAGGACGTCTGGTAACCCCTATATATAGTGAACAAGTGGGAAAATGGGAAGGGAAAAATAGTGTATACAAGTTGGAGGGGAGGATTAAGGGAAGAAGAAAAACGGGAAAAATGAGGAGTAGGGTAAAATTACCTTACTCCCCAAGAGGGATGATGGGTTGTTTGGGGGAATCAATAATTACTTAATCTTGTTACTTATTAATCTTTCTATCTTAATCAATCCAACTATATCACTCAATCGTATCATTCTATTGGTTTATTCATTAAGGTAATTCTTTAACAACTTTAACTCATACAACATGTAAAAAAAAAAAACTTAAACAGCATCCAAACTCGTAGACTCGTAGCGGTGGGAGACACAGCAAAAGACTACTACTCACTAACTAAAAACTACTACTAAACCCCTAAACCCTCTTGTAGGGGTAAACATTTTATGTTGAGGCACCCTCCCTCAACACAAGTACCTGTACACCTCAACTCCTCTTGAGCTGCACATTAGCATTTATAAAACCACTGCACATAAATTAAAAGTCATAATCCTTCATCTCCTTTCTAAGCATCTCTAAAACATCTCAACAACATCTGTATTATCTTTTGCATTTGGTTTCAATTTCTGGGGGCATTCCACCACAAGACACTTCCTATTAGGGGTGGTCTTGAAGCCCGAAACTATCAATAAACTCCTTTCATCAGAGCTGTAGAGCTCCATAATTACTGACTGGATCAAACTTATGAAATGAAGTAAAATTTTGATAATGACAAATAATTTCATTGAACAAAATTAATTCTTCGACATTAACGTTATTCGTAAAAAGGGAGGGTGGAATTAACTGTTAAGAAATAAAATATGAGGGTTTTCCAAAAACGTTTAATATGAAAACAAATAAATAAAAACAGTTATAAAAATACATTTGTATAAGACTTTATTATAAAATGGAAGGAATTTAGATAAAAATTAATTTCTTCTATAGTCAAACTGATGATATTCTTTTTAGTAAAAATTTAAGGTACAACCATAGTTTCATATATATTCATGCTTGAAGAATACATTTAATAAGAAAACAAATGTGTTAATAGAATATAGACATGGATGTACTACACAAATAAATAATAGGAATTTAATCCTCAACAATAAATAGAAAATCCATTAATAATTCATTATTACTTTTTAAAACAACAGACAATTTAAAAGTGTCTTAAATTTAACTGTAAATTATGTTTCTTACTTTGTAATTTACATTTATCATACTGTGTCGCAAATGTTTAAAGAACTTGCTTCATTTTCTACTGTCACGGTAAACTGCTATTTCTTAATCTGTTTTAATATTTTGCCATCATAAACTTTTCTTTATCCTCGATGTTTAGGCAACTGGGCACAAATTTGCGGCGGGAGGAATACATCTATTCACACAACTAAAATTAATTCTCGATACTGTTTTACTGTCATTACTGATAACAAAGTCGTGTCCTACCGACTCATCTGAAGCTCTCTCTCGTCGGCATCGACCTAAAAAATAAATCGCTTACTGAAAAGAAAACTCGTTAGTCCTCCTCTCCGACAATTATTGTTAGACTTATTAAGCTTCTAGAAATTACTGTTTTTAAAACTAAATTTTCACATGATGTCGCCTAACTGGAGCCCCAGCAAGTTAAACTACAACTAAATGTTCAAGATTACTTATCTTGTTATCGTCTACATGATTGTCTGGTCCTCCAGGCTCCTCAGGCCTACTCCGACCTCTCGACTGCAACCTCTCTCTCCAATCGACGACTCCTTACTGACCGACTGACTGCCACACTGTGTGTCCCTCCACTCTACTATGCCTCTTTAAAAACCGGTCTCCCTCCACAGCTGGTCTCCAACCACAAAACAGCTTCTCGCATCACCGCACACATCACCCAGCCTTCAAACCAATCACGTCCCTCCTAGGACACATGCGCCCGTCCACAAACAAAAGCTCGGAACGAGCCCCCCCCCCCCCCTGACAAAAAAACCTGATCACTTCTTAGCTGACTAGATTTTGTTCGCGACCTGCAGCACTACTTCTCCCCTCTTCACTGATATGGCCCATAAACACACACAGCTGTCGTCTCGAAACAACCTCGTTTGCAGTTTTATAATAATAGTACGACACCGAGAACTGAGGAATGGTGATGCATCACTTTCAGTGATAAATTCAGGTTTTGCCTGGATGAATGACAACCATATTCTATTATGGAGGGATGCTCGGCAATACTAAGAGCCAGAATTATTGACACATCACTAGAGATTATGGTGGCATGATGTGGGAATCTGTCTACTGTATGTCAATTCTGGGAATTATCATGTACCACTGACAGCATAATGGTTTTTTCACAAGATTTTTGCGGCTCATGTGCTTCACTTTATGGCACAACTCAAACAGGATTTTTTCAACAGAATATTGTCCATCCACAAACTATACAGGAATCCCAGGATACCTTTGTGGTGTTGACACCCTTGATTGACCAACCAGGTCTACAGACTTGTTGCCTACAGAAAATGTATGTGGCCAGATGGATGGCAGCTTCAGCCATCAATGAGTATGGAACATCTAAACCATATTTAATTGGACAGCATAAAAACTTACTATGACTTCATGCTGGGCTGTATCACTACATGTATTCTTGCCAGGAATGATGCAATAAAGTATTTCGGCATATAGGTATGTATGTGGATAGTACTTAACAGCTTAACAGTGAAGTCATTACAAACAAATTAAGTTGCTCTTAGAAGCAGTGTCGAGGGAGAAATAAAATTGGAATGTATTGAGGAACTCTCCCAGTACTTGCCTGGAGAGATATAAGAAAATAAAAAAATACGATAACAAACCAGAAATTGAACCTGGTTCCTTTCAAATAAGAGTCCAATTGTTTACCACTGCACCATCCCCATTCAGAGCAATATAGTCCCAAAAATGCCTTTTAAGTTTGTCATTTTGACAGAATAAGTTCACTTATCATTTTGCAGGAGGGATGAAAGTACTCTGTTTGGTTCTTCGGGTCCTCCAGTTCTTGAAATAGGGATCGGAATCGATTTGGTTCCAAAAAGTTGGGTTTTAGTTTGACATGGACCACATCTCCCTACTCTAGTCCGTTCACCATGCCACCAGCAATCCTGCCAACAGTTACCTCTACACCACATGTGGGCAGTTTGTGAGCCAAAGCCAATGTCCCGTGTGTATGCATGAGCATGCACCAATGCAGTGCAGTTTAGTTAAGTGCAATGTGTTTGTTTACATTCTGGTAAAATGTCTCTTGTCTTATTGTTTTGGTTTTTGTAATTATGTTTTTCCATATTCAAATAGGAAATTATTGCATTGGCTAGTTATCTAGCAAACATGTGTGCAGCGAAATCTTGCAGCGCAAGTGCATCAGTGCATCGTTTTCGAATTTCTATTCGAAATTCTAATGGCTTTTTTAAAAAATGCCTCCATTGCCTTTGTGATACAGTGCAGGCATGTGTGTTAGTTTTTGAGAGGATTTTACAGTGTTAATTGTGTCTTGTTTAGTTTCTTTAATATTTTCTGCTTGCCATGTGCAAACTGAATTTGAAAGGACAAGGCGTGCAGCCACATGTTGTGGACTGCTGTATGTTTTTCGCACACATTTATTTATGTGCGCCTACATACAATTTCAAACAAATCGTAACTTCTATTTGAGTCATGTATTACGGCCAGTACAAACACAGTCTTTTCCAGTATCATTCCTACGTGGTTTATGAACCGTACTCACATAGGACGTAACATAATGACCACATGTAAAATATTGCGGAATAATAATATTTAGTTTTTAAGGTTATTATTTCACGTGTTTCTTGCTATCATTTTGTTGTATATTAAAATGTGATTGTGTGAACATGAATGCGATTAAATCACGATACAGTCAGAGCTGTACACAACTTGCATCTTAACACCACATTGGTGGTTATGTTGCCAGCCACATGGTAAGTGCTACATCTAAGTTAATATACATGTAAAGGATTTATTCAGTGATTTTTAAGGGCAAGTTGTTGTGTGTTTTCTGCTTCATTTTCATCCAGGGTTATATTATTCCTTTTAATTCGTTTTATAGTTAATATTCTGTGTTTAATTTAGTCACTAACATGGTGCGAGAACTGCAGCCAATGAGAAGGCAGCCCGTCGCCATGTTGAAATAGTTATGCCTTGTCTATTAAATGAGGATATGTTCATGCATCTTCCCTAGGCATTCACCATTTTTCGCACCAATAACATTCTTTTCAATAGTAAGTTAATTTTCTGGAAACCTTTGTTTTGCAGCTCGGGGAGTGAGCCACCTAACAGCCCGGTCATCTTGTATATAACTGACACTTAACGCACTTTAACTTTATTATGGCCTAAAGCTGCCTTTACCATTTTAGCGTGTTTCTGCACTAGTGGAGCAAGTAACAAATGTAAGTGCTTCTGTGGAAGGTATAGCGGAATAAATTGTGTTTAACATAGAATGTCGCCCATATTTATTTCGCTGGCCCCTTATAGGCCATATCACCCGTTTTCATGTGTGATTTTTGTTTCTTGGTGTCAGAAGAGACCAAAACAGCCTCCATGGGAGTAATAAGCATTTGGGGGAGGCTTACAGCCTCCACTAGCCTAGGGCTTGTAGAATTTAATGCAATGAGAAATTTATAACCTGAAGAAAAGATGTGGATGAGGGACCAACACCTCGTGTTAGCCAAGGCACTTATTACATCAGTTGGAGTAATGGTAACAGACTAATATCGTGCTAGCCAATTTCCTGACATCGTATGGCTTTCTCAACTTGTGGGACAACTCAGCAAGAATGGCAGAAAATGCCTGAGTACAAGTGCAATGGACCAGAGTAGTGTAACATTGTAACGTGCCCGACATCTCAGTCTGGTAACACCCCTACTCTTGCATGCACTGAGGGTCTGCTGCATGCTGTGTGGTCTGTTGACCCCAATAAAAGTAACAACCATGCCAGTCTACTGAAGTGCAGCACACCCATACTGGACTACAGTTCCACGCATCTGCAAAAAGGGCCAAAATGGTATACAAATTTGGCATTCTCACTGTAACCTGTGAAAAGTGCGAGAAATTCAAATGTGTGGAAATTTTACCAGCAATTACACAGAATGCCACTGTCCACTAGTCCACCTCCTCATCTCAACAGCATCGCTACTGTGAGCACTGTTCGACCTGTGCGCTAAGGACACTTGCAGAGGGACCAGAACAGACAATATTTCCTGCCCATATGGTTCATGTAGGCAACATAATGAGTGTGTGTTTACAAATGAATTTTAATTGACAAACTGCAGTGAGGGATTCGTTTTGTGCAGTCTGTACAAAGAGACTGTGAAACCAACACCATGCACGGTAATTTCCCACTCGTCCATGTTTACATTTGCTGCCTCCACACTACTCATCCAGAGTGACATGAACATCCATGACACCTGTGAGAGTATCACTGCCCACTGTACTGGTTGGCCACTCAAGTGGTCGCATGACAAATTGTCATCAAGGTAGCACAACATTTCTATCCCACTGGCCACAACAACTATTGGTGCAATTTGCGTGTTTCCAGAGACATTGCAATTAACGATCATAGTGATTATGCAACAGAGCTTCAGTAATCAGATTCCACAACGATACCTCTACAGAGAGATGACATGATAAACATGATGCCTTTGATAACAGCTGACATCAAGATGCCTGCCTCAAGCATTGCTGTGATACTGGGCATAACAGATCTAAATGAGCCAATTAATCTGCCAGTAGTTGCAAGCACTGACACCCCGACGCCCTATGCTGAGACACCCCCACCCCCAGATGTTGTTCCATGTGGTACCATCCACAACTCCGTCTCAGGTGACATTTTTCACCATTTTTGGCATCCCAGCTGAAGAGTGGGTGGGGCGAGTGGCAGCTGCCATTATATAGATTCTACCTTCACACATCCCGATGCCGCTCCATGCGTCCCAACGCCCTGCACAACTACCACAGCTGCAGTCGCTACAACTAGTGTCGGCCGCAAGACTCAGCATGTCAAACAGGACACGACACACCACGAATGCTGTCCTGCAAGTCAGCCATGCCCGTTGTATCTGTGCTGCCGGCCAAGCGGGCTCGTGACAATGGGGAAAAACTACATGTCGAGAAACTGCTCGCTAGCACTACAGGTGACAATCTGCTCGCCACCCCAACTTCAAGCAGACTGCACATCAGAAATGTAAGCAGAGAGTCGACCAAAAGAGCACACTGTGTTTATTGCCCTTGCCTCAATGTTGTGTCAAATTGTGCAATTATCTAAAAAAAAATATTGGTGACGAACTGTGCTGTGACAACAACATTGTTTCAGACCCAGGTGCAATCACACCCGCAACTATTTTGTGTTGAAAACAGTGCCTTTCTAAGTGCATTAGAGAGTATCGAACCTACTTATGTGAGCAGTTGCATCATTCGTTTGACGTCATGGCCTTGGTACTGTTCAAACACTGCACATAGTCGGTTCCTCACATACATCGCAACACCCATGGCTCACGTCTCGCATTTTGACCAGTGAGCATGGCAGGAAGCCTGCACTGCGATCCAGATCGCTGAAGATGAAACCAAGTCATTTGTAGTTCAGCCCTGACCCGAGTGGCCTTGCATTATCACTGCGACTCGCACCATACTCTCCCCCTTTTCCTACAAAGCCTTCGACACCACAGTCGCGTTGCAGTAGGGGCAGGTTGATGGGCCATTTATCCCCCCCATTCGCCAGGCATGTGGGAGGTACAGCGGGAACAATTTATCCCCCCCCCCCTCTCATGTTATCACCAGGTCTCGTCAAAGGGAAGGGGGCCACACCCCCTCTCCAACCCTTCAGGCATTTCGTTCATCACCATCGTCAGGAAGTTTCAGTGTGACTTCACGTTCCTCAGGGCTGCGCTCCTTCTTTACATTAGTCATTGTTGCATCATCGTCTCCACCACACCTCAGCTTGTTTACATTAGTGCAACAGTCGCCGAAGTCTCCATTGGCCCATATAGCATGTTTTTGCACTGTTAATTAGTGTTTAGCTATAAAATTTGCAGTGTCTTTACATGTTTATCAGTGTTTAAGTGTTCTTGCCAAATATTTTGCTCATCATTATTTGTTCTTTTAATGTATATTAACGAGTACTTCATGGTCGTTCCATCATTTGCTAACGAGTGTTAATGTAAATTTCAGTATTTTTTTTATTAATTCTACAACTTCTAATGGCTTTCTAGTATTACCATGACATTGTTTGTTATTTTCGAGTAATTTAACGAAGGCTTTAGAGTCAATGCGTCATTTGTTTAGTAGTGTTAACATAAATTTCAGCATTGTTTAATTTAATTTTACTACTTACCAAACATTTTCAAACTGCTTTTCTAGTGCTCTCATAGCATTATTTTATATTTCAATGTAATTTAACAAGTGTTTAAGGGTCATTGCATTACTTGTGTACGAGTGTTAACATAATCTTCATTAGATTTTATCTTAATCATACCAATAGTTAAGTTATTCCTAATTGCTTTTTTTTGTGCTCATTGCATTTTAGCAGCACTGCATGGCATCTAAGTTGTTCTAACACCTTGCAATTATTTATCTATCATAGATTCTCTTGTCGCTCGTACATGAATATGACGTATACCAGGTTCATCCTCCCTGCCCAGCCCGTTCGATGCATCACTACTTCGGCGAGTCGACATACCAGTGTTACCACCAGAATGTGTAGTGCATAGATTAGTGTAATATTGTGAATTTTTATTATGTCCTCTTTAAAAGTATGTTTATATTGACACTGTGTGTCACGTGTGGGCCACAGAAGCCAAATAACCACTTATATGTGTTACTTTACCTTTTTGTGTTCGATATGTATTTTTAGAGCAATTAATGTTTTTGAAGAGTAAGATATATTAAAGATGGTGTGTCGTGATTTATTAGTAATAGTAAATTAAGCTATGTGCAGTATGCAAGTGATGCACATCTATTAGAATATAAAAAGTTGATATATTATTTGTTGTATTTTGAAATTTGAATTTTTTTATATAATTGAGATTTGCTTTTCCTTTCCTATACTAGAGTGCATTGTACTACAATGAACCGTCGATTACTATTCATACTGGAAACTATCAGATAATATTAAGACGGTAATCTGTTGTTTTACAGTGTATACAGAATCAAAAGGTAGTTCCAAGTTTTGAATCCCACACAAGGGAAATGGTGTAAATAATATGTTGTTATTTTTAGTGATAATTTTATGTTGCCAAACATAACCTTACTGGCTAGCCAGGCTAGGCGTCAGCAGTAAACCCATAACAGCACGTCACCTGACTTATCCATTTACTTTACAACAGCATGGTGATTTTGTCAATTTGTATTTTTAAGTGTTTTATTGCAAGAGAGTATATTACACACAAGGAGACGTTCATAAACATCACACACAAATGAATGTGGAACAGAACATGTGGAATAAGAGTTATATGCGCTCAATGAAAACACACACATTTTTAAGTTAAAAAGTAAGGATGGAGGACACCTATGACAACCAGACCACATGGTCTGTAATTTCATGTTTTTAATGTCTTCTATTTTTTTTTCTGTAAGTGTTATATGAAAATCAATGATTTCTAACATCATTCGCAGAACATCATTTCATCATTTATCATATTTTCATATTGTCATTTTTTCATCGGGCCATGCAGGAAGGTTACGCCTGGCAGCAGCCCTTCTGAGCAGCCATCGTTAGTAGTCTACCAGTACTCATGTAGTGCAGATGTCTGTGTCAGTCTCTCCGGGCCCATCGCCATTTTTCATCAATCATAAAATCACAATAGTTAAATTTTAGATCTGGAACAGTAATTTAAATTTTGCATTATCACTACAGTCCAGACAGTTTTTACATGGCCAGACCTTAACTTCACGTTAATTACCATGTATGCTTCCACACCTTCTTGTGCCGCATGTGCGCCCTCCCACATAATGGAGGATTTGAATATTCAGTGCCTCATACAAGAGTTAGTAAAATAAACGTGTTTATGAACAGTATTGCCCGACTTTAATTTCTTGGGACGCGCCTTGTCCAGCATAAATGAGTATATATCACAAATGTAACCAAAGCATAGGATGGCCAAAACAATCCCTCGGAAGTGAATGGCATTGTAGGGGAGACATACAGCCCATCTATTATAGGCATGATTGGATTTAGCTCTACGAGACGATCAGCATCAATTGTAGTCAGACTTCACAGATTGCAGAACATTGGGGACAAGCCACACCAATCGTCGGCCACACTACCCCTTATACAGTGTCATGTTCACCACATAGTTAATTGGTTCTTATCCGAGCAATTTTAACATCTGCATTCCATCCACATAACCTTATCATCCTCCCCCTCAATAACCCAGCCGCCATAAGCCATTAAGTGTCACCCCTCCATGTGACTTTTCATGAACATTCATTACGAATACACTTTCCTGTTTGTAAAGTAGTGCTAAAACTAATGGCTACCACATCTCACCAAACATTCCAAACATCTTCAAACAACCCAACCTGAATGGAAAACTACTCCAGTCATGACGTGTTTTGCCTATATCTTGTAAAATCATATATATTTCCAGTGTTTCATGTTTACTGTGTATTCACGTGTGTTTTGCATGTGTGCAAGTGTAGGCTCCTTTTGGACTAACAGTCTTTTCATTTTCGCTACTGGTGAAATTTTTTTTCTTTTCCGAGGCTCTCCATCCATTT
The DNA here is from genome assembly GCA_029891345.1 of Dryococelus australis. Classification (NCBI taxonomy): domain Eukaryota; kingdom Metazoa; phylum Arthropoda; class Insecta; order Phasmatodea; family Phasmatidae; genus Dryococelus; species Dryococelus australis. The sequence continues at coordinate 141,497,600 of CM056996.1, forward strand.
CCCAGTGTCTACATACCAGATAATGCCACAAAAAACTACATGGAAGTTTTGGTTCCAGAATTGTTGCACCAGACTGGACAAAGGACACAAGCTGCAATTTTTGGCCCTGTATGGGAGGGATGCATAGCCTATGACATCAGCCACACCAGCTGCCACCCCTCCTCCGGCACACTATATCAACCACCACTACCACGCTGTGTCGCTGGGTGTCTGTCACGAGCTGCGAGCCACGTGGCCCAGCAGAGAACTACAGCCATTGCCGTGCCGGACTACATCCGCGTCACTCATCTCCGCCAACCAGAATATCCGTACCTAGAACATCATGAGTTTCCAGTTGGATACACGAACACTAATGAGTTAACAATGCAGTAAACTGAAGTGTGTAGGCATACTTGCTGACAAGCACTCTGCCTGCAACTATTCGTCACTGCCAAATACACCTGCCCAGCATGTCTACAATTAGCCCTACACATCTGGTGCCCAAAAGACACGTGCCGAGAAACTGGGACCTATACAGTATCCTGCCACTGCCAGCTGTGTTCGTGCCAATACCACAAAGAATGCGCAAACGCAGACAAGTGGAAACCACCAGAAAACCACAACAAATTAATTTTGTGTAGGTCATTGAAAAACCAACATCACCTGAAATGAATGCGTACACTCCAGTATTTGTATTCACAATCACCGTGCTCCTGAGTCAGCACGAAGTAAGTGCAGAGAAAATCCACCAAATGTGATACAAAGACAGTTCCAGAGTGCCACAGACCAGAAGACAACAGCCGAATCCAATAACGTATGTGGAAATAGAAATGCAAAAAAATCACAATATTCTTCCTGCCTACAACTGGACCAAACACTTCATCCACACCACAATGAGCGCATCACTTGTGCTTCAATCATCGTTACCAATGGAGCAAGATACATCGACAGCAGCATAATATGTTTTGACAAACCACAATACCTCTCTCCAGCACTGGGAGCGAGCTGTCAAATAGTCCACGCAGCGCAGCACATTGCCACGAACACTTCGGTGGTTGTAAAAAAAGTATCACGGTGCCAACCGGCTGGATCAATACCAGCTGTGTCTGATGAACCGATTCAGCACGCACCTCCGAGCAAAGGGGACACAACTCCTGTGTGCTTCGCAGTTTTGCAGCGGATCGCTGGAATGCAACACAAGCATTCATCCACCCCATCTCTGTATATATTGCCTAATGATGCAGTAACACTGGCACAGTGAGTGCCTAACCGGTGAAGAAAATTCCACAAGGTCTGCAGTGCTCAGACAACACAGTTTGTGCAGATCAGTAGCGGCGAAATAAGCGAACGAGTGAACATTCTCTGGTTACCACCGAGTAAATTTCCACGTGTGAACAAATGACATTCACCCCACTACCCACCAAGTGTGTAACCTCAACATGTTGCCTGGTACCAGGAACGTGGGTTCACAGAAACAGGGCGGTAGAGACAATACATCACTCAGTTGCAGTGAATGTGCAATTGGGAAAATCATCACAACACAAGTGTAAACAAAAACATTCAGCACCGCACAACAGGCAAAGGTTGCAGAAACTATTGTGTGTGGTAATTCGCCATTTTGTAACTGCGAATTGCGAACTGAGGATGCCAATCCTTGAGTGTAAACGTTGCTCACGTCATCATACATTGTCACGACGCATGTGTCCTCAGGTTAAAACCAAGCACGTGTTCAGTCCACAAGGGCCAAGTAAGAATGTATAAATATTGTGACATTTCGCCTCAACAAGACATTGAACTCCCAAAAAGTCAAAGTCATTTCATAATCATTCATGCCTGTTGTTTTGAGAGTCGGCAATGTACGCATCATGCAGCCATGTATGTGTGTTTACATGTGGACCAGTCATCGATAGGTCATGCAGCAGGGAGTGGACGGCGAGCTACACACTACCACCTTCCCAACGACCCTAGTGCCATTATTTGTCAACATCGCCACTCATCATGTTGTTATTAGCACGCAAGTGCACACCCCTCCCTCCACAACTCCATTTCATCAAGGTCATGTGTTCGAGCCCCACATCATGCAACATGCCTGATGTCCACAACAGTGTGCAGAGTTCATTGTGCCACCCAAACAACAGCGCATTCATCATACCTCATAACAGCCAGTCACTACTACTACATCATACAAGAGAGGAGCAAGACCAGCATGCATCGCACACAGACTTAGCAGGAATTCCCAGTGTTTTTACACTCACAGGGGCTTGTGTTGACAATACTGCACCCTGCATCCAGCACTCGCCAACTCGAAACATCTCAGTATGTTTGTATGTGACATGTGTGCAGCAGCGACCTCACAACCGCGTGAATTTGTTTTTTATCTTTGAGTGTTCACCATGTATTTTCAGTGCAATGTATGTTTTTGAAGGGTTATATGTATTTAAGATGTTGTGACGTGTTTTAATAATGCTAGTAAAGTAAGTGCAGTGTGCAAGTGATGCACATAAAGCCACATATTCGTAAATTCACCGGTGGATCCATCAGTGGTTGATACACCAGTGTACACTGGTGGAGGTATTTTACGAACACCAGGTTGACCAAATGATTAATTTTTTACCGGGAAAATTTGAATTATAAATGGCTGCTGGTGCCGAAGAACTAAACATAGGCTAAGATTTTAAGGTGTTTTTAAGTCAACCTCGAGAGACAAATTAATACCATTACATACAAATTCTACCATTTCCATTGCTTTCTGAAACTGTAAACACACCTGCTCCGTATATGTTTATGTTATTGGTTTTCAAAATTAGCGTTCGAAAATTCACAGGTTGAGGTTTTGATGTATATCCACCTAATCCATCAGTTTTTCAGGCTTGTGGAACCGATCGATACACCGGTTCAACCAGACTCCCCATACTGTGAATTTTCGAATGTCCAATGTACATCGGTGGATCCACTAGTGAATTTACAAATACACTGTATTAGTATATAAAAGTATAATCGGTTGTGTGTTGTTTTGACAGTTGCACTTCTTTATATAATAGCGACTTGTGTTTCCATTCATTGACTAGAGTGCACCGTACCACAAACGTATGTCGATTGATATCCGTACAGGAAACTCAGATAATAGAAAGAGGGTAATATGTTCTTTTACAATGTGCTGAGATTCACATGACGTGATTGGTCGGTGCCAGCATGTTCATCCCGCCGATAGCACAATTGCAAAGCGTCACCCAGCAAAGTGTAGTACTATTGTTTATTTTTTAAATGGTCTCTTTAAATATTATTGTCTCTTGTGCTCCATAGTGATCTTTTGCCACGTCATGTTTGCTTACATTTTGAAGTGAAGTGTTAATGTTGTTTTATTGTAGTATTGTGTAAACAAAGAGCTAACGTGTTATGTTAAGGTAGGTACAGTGTACGCAAGTAGTGTACACGGATTATAATAAGAGGGTAAATTGTTTATGTATTGTGTTTGATATTTGTGTTGTGTACATAATAAATACATGTTCCCTTTAATGCACTACAGTGCACCATCCTATTAAGGAACATCGACTTGCATTGATACACGGGAAACATTGAAAAGGGTTTTTCACACGTATTTATTACTGTACTTATTTACTTTTTAGTGCATGATCATGTAGTAACATAATATGTGTGTGTATTTACTATGTCCAGTGCATAAACTTTGTATACTATAACTTGACTTATCTAATTTCTTTGTACAGCCATGTATTGAAAAAAGATCATATGGATGCAACAAAACCACACAAAACTGGCTAGCAGTCATGTGGCAGAGTCCACGAGCCGCATATTTCTCAGATATATGCTTACAAAGAATATGACAGTTTCTTCCACATTTCTAAGTCGTTACAAACCCCATTCTATTGCTATGTATCTTTCTTTTGATATCAACATGTATATTTCTGTGAATAGGATGTGTAAATAATTGTCAGATTACTAAATGTGCATTGAAATGGATACATTCTGAACGTTTAATAGACTTCTGCAGCATATTTCCGACGTGTTCGCATACAAATAATAGTCAAAATTGCATTTCCAGTTTAGTACAAGCTTCATTAAATTGTATTTATCTTTCTTTTGGTATCAAATACATGATAGGTTAGGTAAGGAACTTACGAAAAGTCACCTCGTTAATGCCCATGTGACTTTTCAAGTTTCTTACACCATAGAAAACTGTAGCATTTGACTTTACATTTCCTTTCCTCTGACGAAACCATCAGCCCAATACGATATAGGTGTGTTCGTGTGGATTGCTATTTTGCTAATTTTGTGATATTTTTTCCAATTGCTATTGTGTTACCAGATACAATTTTTTTGTAAGCTGTTCGGGTGGCAGTAATAGTTACTATTTGTGCTATGAAAAGCAGCTATTTCTGCTCATGCTTGCCGAGGTACAGCAGAAATATCAAAACCAGCAAGGTGGGAAAAAAAAATGCTTGCCAAAATAATATAGAAGCGTCGATTTGTCTTGAGAGTGACGACTACAAAAAGTAATTTGCTTTTATGCAGATTGATGGATAAAATATGTTTGAGCATCATGTAAGAAGTGTAGAGCGAAATGGAAATAACTAAGACTTATTCATTCTCGAAAGTAAGTTCTAGAGTAGCGAAAAATTTTACTGCGCGTAAATTGTACAGAGTCAATGATGATCATAAACATATTTTTAATACTTTTTTTTTTTAACCTCTTTGTTTCCTGCTGTTCGTCGTTCGTGTCGTCCTGCCGAGAGTAACTGCCTTTTTTGCTACTTTGCTACTCGTTAAAAATATCACTTGCTCTTAAATTGTAGACAGAGGATACCACACAAACAAATCTATTGTAAAGTCAGAGTTCAGACAACTGAACATCAGTTCTGCGAACTTCGTAAAAATGTGTATCATGCTATGTAAATAATTATATTATCCAGGAATGCATTTTACATGCCACTGTTAAAAATAGGCCTAAAATTTACATTAAAAGTTTATTTCAAAATATAAATTGTGATATGCACCACGATTTTTTATATTAAATTGTTTCCATATATTTTTTGCATGTTCGAAATTATCATCAGATATACTATTTTCGTTTAATTTATTATAAAATTCACACTTTGGGGGAAGTTGAGTTTTTTTTTTTTTTTTTTATATCCATATAATCATAAGGGCAAACATCTATTTTAATAACCAAATCTTTTTCATCTTCTGGAAAATGTTTTTGTGTGTGTTTCATTTGTTCTTTAGTTAAATTAGACAATAATTTATCTAAACTACTAACCATAAATTTGAATGTGTCAATGAATAGCATCTTCAAATTTTCTTCCCCCCCCTCCTCCAATCTCAAATTTTATAAACTTTTCTTTGTTGTTCGCAAATAAATCAATCTTTTTTTCCATTGCCTAACTCTTTTATGAATAAATAACCACCATATACAGCTAAGTTACAAAAATTAATTGGTACAAAATTTGGTAATACAGTGCATTTTTTATTTGTTGTATAATATCTTTTCTTCTTTAGTTAGTGGTAGCATTGGCTCAATTTGTGAATACATTTCCCCAATTTCTTACTACTTCTCTTTTTATTGATCGTATAAATATTTTATGAGCATCTGGGCCTCAATATACAACTGGTGGTTTATATATGCCATAAGCAGATACAATATAATAGCAAAAACCAGAATATTCGAATAGCTATTTCATTGTGTATGATGCATCATTTAATTTTAAATCAATGTTATTTATTTGCTCATTTGTAAAATTATATGTTTATTTGAGCATTTCTTTGTAAAGACCATTATCGACATCATCTGTTAAAACTGAATATTCTTTGATTGAGTTAAAAATTGTTTATTTCTCTTGAATTCGGTTTGGTGGTTGATATTATATTTAAAATTGATTCAAAATCTGCACATATTGCAAAATGTGTGTTCATAATTTTTAAATTTTATTTGCTCTCCTTTTGGGGGTATGATTATCTTCACTGGTTCATTTTTTGAGCAGTCTTCTGTGTGTTTATTTAATTTCTCTTGAGAATATAAAAATTGAAGATGCATATCGCAAATATATATTTTACTTTTGTGTTTATTGTTTTGTGCTGAAAGCAACTTCGATAAATCTTTTGTCCAACAATAATGTGAGTTTTCACCATTTTTAAAATAAAGTAAATTTATGTGAAGGTCCTTTTTATTTTTTGTAAGCTTTAGTGGATAAAAATTGAATTTATCATCAATAGAGTAAACATTTATAGAAACAAATTTTGTTTTCTATTTTCAGAATATTAATTTTTATAGGATTTTCATATTTCTCTAATGCTTTGTCAACATTAACACTCACATTTTTATATTTAGATATTTTCTGTAGGTCTTTTTGAGCAGGAAAAAGTGCAGATTTTATTGCCCAAAGAAAACATTTTCGATCATCATTCTTCACATTAATGCATGCTTTTTTATTCTTAATCACTTCTGGTAGTTCATTATATGATGATCCATTTAATGGATACTTATTTATGGCTAGCTGAAACCCAATTATGCTATATAAGGCCTAATCTAAATAACATGTCTCAATATTTTCTTTTTGAACAACTATTTCATTTGTTATTTGTTTGTAAATTTTTTTAATGTCTTCCTCATTCAATATTGTAAATGTGTGTGAGTGAATTTCATCAAATATTCAAATCTCGCAAGTTTTTCGGCTTCGAAAATGAGCAGCAAATTTAATGTTGGACTTTACAACTCTAAGTTTTATAAGTTGATTGTGTAAAATTTTAAATGTTTGTTGCTTAACCTGCTAAAAAATTTCTTGGCAACACTATATTACAATTGTTTTCAATGTTATCTGTTGATAACCTGCACTTAAAAGCTTTCTCAACTTCGTATGTGTTATTAGTTTTTCTTTTTTTTGTTGTTCACATATACAATATTGAAAAAGGGGAAAATTTCTTTTAAAATCTTTTTAGCTTTTCTATATATTAATTTGCTGTTTGGAAAAGGTAAATTTGCAAAGTTGATTTATTTTTGTTCATTTTTAATTATAATGGCATAAGAGCTGTAATTAAATAAGCTTTTCTTCAGCTATATATATTATTATGTTAAAGCTTTTAGCTTTGGTTCTTAATTCTGCAACTGTTAAATCATTTAGGTTCTCGATAGGATTTTTAAATTTATATTCGCTTTTTTGAATAATATTTCCAATAAGATCATCTTTGTGCAACTTATATAATTTTTTTTTTAATTTTTAATTTTCTACCTAAAATTCTCAACTCGTTCAATCTCTTTTCTTTCGACTCGCCCACTAGGTTGCTTGTCTCCATATTTATATATAGTAAATTTTATTATAATAAAAATTTATGAAGTTGGTGAATTCTGAGTTTCACTTAGAATATCCATTCTGTAAATGTGTGTTTTACTATTTTTATGCTTTTTTAGAGAATGGTTATGTACAAATTTTCCACATTCCCACTGCACTTCCTCTTTTTTTGACTCAAATTGTTGTTTAGCATACACTATATAACAATTTTTGCAGGTGTTAAAATGCTTATCTATTGAGTTTTTATGAGATGCGAAATTGTTGGTATTTTAATTCTCCCTGCATGCTATGCAGGTCTTGCTTGAAGAAGTGCATTGTAAAACTTCATAAGTATCGTGCAGTTTAGTATTTTTGTGCTTTTCGAAATTTACCTTACAAACAGATTTTCCACATTGGCAAAGTACTACCTCTTTTTTTTTTTTTTTTTTTTTTAACTCGTAGCGACTTCTAGAATATTCATTGCAACAATTTTATAGGTATTAATGTGCTTATCATTTGTGTGTTTATGTTGTGGAAAACATTCAATTTTTAAAACTTCACCATATTTTTTACATTGCTTGCTTATACTACTATTCTCCATTTTTATTTATAAAGAAACAAATTTTATTAAGAAAAAGAAAAAAATAACATTTTTTAAATATAAACCATATTCATTGATACACATTGTAAATATTTTGTACATTTTCAAATGCCCATTTTTGAAAGAAAAAAAATTGATAGACAAAAAATGATATATTCGAAGCTCTACTAATTTTTTTTAACATATCTTCTATTTGCTCTAGATATTCGCTCATTTCTCGAAGTTCATATTTGCCGTCAGTGTTATCTAAGAGTGATAATTGCAAGCTTAGTAGATTTAAATGAAATATGTGAACTATGAGCTCTTCATATGCTTTATCTAATTTATAAGATAGCCGACTTGCACCATTGCCACCTTTTATTAAAAAATATTAACTAATGCTTTAAAAAGGTGCTTAAGAAAATTCTAGATCATGGACAAAATTTTCCATTTTTCATTTATTTTAAACTTGTATACTTTAGAAAAATTTCCTTCTCATTTATTAGTTTCAAAGAATATTTATCGAGTATCCTGGCATAGCGCTCTGGTAATTAAATTTTTAATTTGTCATCTAGAATAAAATTATTATTATTTTTTTTTTACCAAAGTTAGATTCGTAAATTAAAAAATCTGTTGCCCTAAAACATTTATTATTTTCTACATCTTGTAGCTTAGTAAATTCAAGCGAACTGTTCAATTTGTTGAGCAGAGAATCCATTTTTTTATGTTTTTTGTTATTTAGGAAGAAAAAAATATTAAGAAGAAAAATTATTAAGACGAAGAAATACTTGTTAAGAAGAAGTAAGCATTTAAGATAAAAATGAATTACGAAAAAGAAAAAATTAAGAAGAAAAAATTGATCAAAAAGAAAAAAAATTTATTAAGAAGAAGAAGAAATTATTATTGAATTTGGTCCATATTTTATAAAATAATATTCTTCAATTTTTCGTTTTCTTCATGAAAAAGAATACATATAAAAACATATTTCCCCACATACAAGACGGCCAAAACACTAGGAAAACAACTAGAGAACCTACAACTAGAAGATGATAATGATTTTAATATTTTTTAATTTATTAAGAATAATAATTATAATATAAGCTTTGGAAATTGGTTTAACGATATGTGGTGCCCATTATTTGAAGAAAAAAATGTGTTGATTACAAACGATCTTTTGTGTTTTATTCATTATGGTATTTCAGGGATTGTGAAGCTAATCCCTGGAAATTGTGCCAATATTAAGAGAGATACAGCAAAAAACATTTTTGTTTATAAATGAAGACTTAAATAATGATTTTCGCTATTACAAATATTATTTTTCCCTTCCCAAAAAAGAGAATCAGACAAAATAAAATTTAAATCCTTAATATCTACATAATTATAAACAAACATAAATTTTTACGAAAATATTAAGGCGAATGAATTATTCACACCTTCAAATATGCAACCACACAATATTTATTAATGAATTTGGTCCATATATTATAATCTTCAATTTTTTGTTTTATTTACAAAAAAATAAATATATAAACACATTTCCCACTTACAAAATTGCCAAATCACTAGAAAAATAACTAGAGAACCTACAACTAGAAGATAGTAGTTATTTATACAATTTAATTTTTGAAAAAATATAAATGTTGTGTTAGATGATAACAATGAGCCATGGTTTAGAGGAAAAGAATTAGCTGAAATTGTACAATATAGAAAAAAACAAAAGCCATTATAGACTATGTTTGTGCAAACCATAAAAATGTTTATAAAAACATAAAACCGAATAAATATTTTGTCAATATTGGTAACACAATTTATATAAACAAAAATGGATTAATACAATTATTGACAAATTTTAGAATAGCCAGTAAAACAATGGTAAAACAAATTTCTAAGCAGTTTAATTTAAACATAAATGTTTTTGAAGGAAAAAAAAATGTTTTTCACAAATTGTTAAACATTTAAATTATAACAATATAAAATAGATAATTATAGAATTGATTTATACTTTCCAGATATAAAATTAGCTATTGAGTGTGGCGAATTTAACCAGAGATAGAAATATTAATTATGAAATAGAGAGGTAAAAGTATATAGACACAATTAAATTGCAAATTTATAAGGTTTAATCCTGATAAAATAAATTTTGATATAGCCGATGTTGTTAATCGTGTTGTTGTGCATTTAAATTTACACTACATCTGTGTTATTAATCCAAGAATTATGAGAATTATCAAAACCCAACCTCTTTACAAATATTTTTTTACCTTTAATTTTTAAAACTTTTTCGACCAAATATTCATAGGGATAGTTAGTTTTCATAATTTCATATTCATAAAAACTACCCATTATTTCTTCTCCATTAATATCTTTTAATTTATAATTTGCCACACCAACATTTAAAACTTTACAAATAGTAAATAATTCTGTTGAACAATTAACAGTATACATATTTTCAATTTTATTTTATTTTTTTTTTTTTTTCAGTTTGCTCACACAAACAATATCCCCAACTTGATATTTTGGTTTAAAATTATTCACAAAATTTGTTGGGAATATATATTTTTTTAAATTTCAATTGGTTTCATGTCAATAGTGCTGTGCTTCGTGTTGTATTTTTTCACTACTTCATCCAATATATTTGTCCATTTATAATTGACATTCAAAGTTAATTTTTTCCCCATTATATTTTTTAAAGTTTGATTAAATCTTTCAACAAAGCTAGCTTTTAATTCAGAAAATGAAGAAAAATTATTTATATAATGCCTTTCCATAAGTTCTTTAAATATTTTATTATAAAATTCTGAGCCGTTAATACTTTGTAAATTATTTGGTTTTCTTCTCATTAAAATATTTTCTAAAGCATTTACTCCATTTTTTGCCATTTTATCTTTGATTGGTAAAGCAAAAGCAAATTTTGAAAAAAATATTGACAATTGTCATAGTATATTTGTAATTAGTATTTAAATGTAATATACCTTTTAAATTTGCAGTATCCATTTCTACAAGATCAATTTGCCACTAATCATCCATGCTATACGAAATAACTTTTCTTTTTGGAAATTTTTTTCGCGCAAGTTTATATAACTGATTAATTATTCCTTCTCTCACATTCAGAAATTTTTTAAAAATAATGTTTATTTTTTAGAATTGCACAATGAGTATATACTTTTCTGGACTAATTGCCCATTTGTTGTATTCTCATTTTTTATATTATTATTTTTAGTGACTTTCTTGCACTTCAAACACCAAGTATTCTCCATTTAATAGTAAATATATACATATAGTTAATCTTTGTATTTCACGAATACTCCTTTTGTGGTCAACATTCCAACAAAATTATTAGATATATTTTTTTTAAATTTTAAAATTTAAAAACTCACCTCTGTTAACATCAAATGGTTTACTATAATCTATTTTTGTAGTTCCCTTAATAACAGTTAAGAGCATCAATGGATAAATTATCAGAAATTATTTTATAAACAGTACAATCCATCAAAAAAGAAAAAGAATTTTACATCATCGTCTATGCAAAAAACATTATTATTTTTATTCCACTTTCCAAGCAAATAAAATATATGAGATTTTTGTTCAGTTTTCGAGTCACCATGTATATAGCAATAACTAAAAATTTATTTGTTAAAATTTTGCAATTTATCTGTTATTTCTTTATCAAGATATTTTTTATTGAAAGCATCTTTGCCATCCACAGGATCAGCCATATCATTAATTCTGCGATTCTGAATAGAAACACATTCTGTTGTGTAAACAAAAAGTTTACTTATTTGATCTCGTAAAGCAGAAAAAATGGTATTATATTTTGAAAATACATATGTTTTTAAATCAGCAACAATAATTATATATTTAGAATCTAGATCATTTTTTAAAGCATAGTCAGAAACAATAGTTTTGTATTTTGAATCTACACCTTTTAAAAATGTTTTTTGCTTTATTTATTAGTTTTATTAAATCAGTAATAGTGTTATAGAATTCTACATTTATATCTTCTTTTAGAGAATAATCAGAAACAATAGTTTTGTATTTCGAATCAACATATTTTTTAATGCATAATCGACTCTATATATAATATATATATATATATATATATATATATATATATATATATATATATATATATATATATATATATATAGATAGTCGATTATATATATATATAAATATATATATATATTTTTTTTAAATCTTCAGCAATATTATCAAAGTTTTTATTTAAAGATTCAATTAATGGTTTCCTGGATATATCTGTCATTTAATAACATAGAAATTATTTCGCTAAACTTAAACTACTAAACATAAATGTTCAGAGATAACAGAATCCAAACTCTGAATTCTACCACCATTTTAATAAATATTATTGTTTTTGAAATAATTAGTTAAATTATTAGGTATATTGCCTCCAAAATGAATCAAAATAATAAACATTATTTGCTTTAAAATAGCAGACCCAATGAGTACCAGGATTTTTTGAAATACTAAATTAACCACTGTACATTCATTTTTTTTTAGTATTTTTTTGGTAGCTCATCAATCATATAAACATTTCTGAAAGTTTTTATATTTAAATTTTTACATATTTTTCAATATCGATATTGGATAGTGGAGCTAAATTTTTTGGCTTTCCTCTTCTTTTTGCACACTACACAACTACCACCCTTGTTTTCCATTGCTAAAGTGTCTCTCTGTTGTTCTTCTAATTTTTATTAATTTTTTTTAGTTCGTTCAACAGAATTATAAATTGCACTAGCTCATCCAACTATTGCGTCAAGAGCTCCTTAAGCTGCAAATAAAACTGGTAAAAAGACTCCATGATGTAAACCACTTCCTGTTTTTTCAATGGCCATTTTTATGACTGTTGAGAATGGTGAAGTTAATTTAAAACTTTTTACTTCTTTCAAATTTTAATTTTTTTTCTCATGTTGTTCTTTTGTTAACAAATTTATCTATACCCAAATGTCTTAATTGATCAATGGGTATATCAAGAGTTAAGCTTTTTATCTTCGTTTATAAGTAAAAAAAATATTTTTAGTTTAATAGAACATTTTAATTCGAAAACCTAATTTTCTTTTTGTAAACATTGTTGAGGCAACAGCTGTGGAAGCAACTTTTTCTCCAATTGGAGTATCTATATTTAGTATGATTTCTTTTGCTTCTTTTTGTAAAATTTTATCTGCTTCATGCCTGGATTCTAAATCTTTATGATCTCTATAAGCAATATCATGATATTTGCAAGCTTCATCTAGTTTATTCACTCCTGCATCTCCTCTTTCTAATCCTTCATTTAATTTTGTAAATGGTCCACAATAATTGTAACCTGGAAAATGCATTTGGGGCAAATTAAAATAATTTAATGCCCAATTTATCACACCTTTGCCATGGTGTTCAGAATTCCAAAATGTGTGCGGAATAACATTTAAAACTCTTATTAGATATGGAATTCCTTTCTGGTTATTCACAACAAAGTCAGAAAATTTATTGTTTAGCATATTCATAATGTTTACGTTTTCATTGTGATAATTTATGTTTCCAGCATTTTCTTCAAGGTGAATAACTAATAATTAGTCAATTAATTTTCTAACATTGCTTATCCAAATATATTCTATCAGCAAATTACTATATTTTTTAATGCCATCTACAATTTTCAAATCATCATCGCTAAAACCACCAAACTATATTTTGCTTACAATTTATCTTTTTGTATATCTTGATAAATTGGTCTAATTATATCTGTATATTTCCACTTCTTACTCGAAGTAACATTCATTTCAGTATTATATTCTTGATATACTGCATTTGTTGCTTTACCAATTTCTGCATACTTTTTACAGTTCTCATTAGTAAATTTATTTTTGCGTGTGTTTGCATCAACAAGATCAAATTTTTTACTTTTTGTTAACAAATAAGTGAGAATGTGTTAAATTATATTTTTTATCTTTGACAAATGAAAAATCACCATCAATTTTTACTTTTGTATCTCCAATTTCAAAACCGTGGCCAACACCTTGCAAACCAAGTTTACCATCTATAACATTAATATTTTCAGAAATATATTTCCCTAATTTTACAGTAGAAATGTCTGCTATAGGGGGCAAATTTTTTAATGGAGTAACACCCATTGGTGATTTTGGGAATAAATCTCTTTCAAAAGATGTTTCTTCTGGTATTAGTGGATAATCTAATGTTTTTGCAGCAACAAGTACTAGTGCTGTTAAAAAATTTTTATTTTCTTCACTTACTTGTTCTACTTTTTTTACCAATATTTTGTAATCCACAAATTAATGGTAGATTTTTTTTTTTTTTTTTTTTTTACCTCATGATTCTTTTATAATTTTTATACTTCTCAATGAGCAATTTCACTTGAGAAACACCCTTCATATATATATAATTTTTTTTAACTTATAAATGAGTTATAAAAGCATTGAGGGTTTTCAGAGAGAACCTTTTCCCCCAAATGATCAAACGAGGGGGAATTTAAATATTTACAATAATAGAATTGAGTTTGATATTCCCATACGAGATGGCTTTTCTTTTCCAAATGACGCCCATGTTTTGGAAGAATATCGTCTACTAAAAAGAGTTAAAACTGGAGATGAGCCAAAATACGAAAAATTACATAACATTGATGTTAGTTCTAAATTTTTTCCATTTCAATTTTCCTAAGTAGAAATTTCAAAACGTGGACAGATTATTGAGGCTGTTGATAATCCTTGAATAACTTCAACAATGATGAATATTTTGCTAAGATTACCCGATGAACAAAATTATTTAGAGTCTACTGGTGTTGATAATAAATTTTGAGTAAAATCTGTTCATAGTAATAAAATTAATGAAATAATGTATTTATTAAGATATTTGTTTGGCTTTATTTGCGATAATAATGAAATTTATTGGCCAGGTGGTTACAAAATCACTTTTTTCCAAAATTCATCAGATAACAATTGTTTATTTGTTTATCAAACTAAGAAAGCAGATGGCATTACAATTGATTGAGATTATGCTGATCCAGGTATAATTTTTAATGTAAACAATTTTACAGAAACAAGAAATTGTTTTTCATATTTTAACACAATTTTTTAGATACTTGGTCAAGTAGTTTTATCGAATAAAAAATCAATTTTTTAAAATCTAAGTGAAATTTTTTCTCTCTCGTGTTTATATGTACATATTTTTTTATATATCAGTAGAGGACTATTGCAGAACTTGGTGCAGCACAATAATTTAACTAAAATTCATGCAAATTTCTCACTTTGAAGCACCAATTTTCAATCTCTTCTTCAAACATGATTCATCTCGTCAATCTCACCCCCAAAAACAAGATAATTTGACCCAAATCTTCATTCTCAGTTACACACATTTTTTTTTAAAAAACATACTTTGTTCACTCTTTGATCAGTGGTCCATTTTCAGGGTGAATGAGGCTAAAATTAGTCAATAAGGCAAATATTTACATTTATTTTGAAAGCCAAATCAATTAGTTTAAAATAATATCACAAGAAAGGTAAGAAAATTATTATAATTTCACCAAAAATATAATGATTTAACTTGAAAATTAGTCTTTAAAGAACCACACACAAAGAGTGAACAGAGGTTGAAAATTAATTTGATTTTGACCTTAAATATGATTTATTTTGAGCTGCGCTTTGAAAAATTTGACGGGGGAATTAGAAGTTTGTTTGAATTTAGCTTGAAATTGGTTGAATTTTAGTTAAATTATTGAGTTGCGCCACGATCTGTAATAGTCCTCTACTGTCGACAGCCGCTAGGCTGGACTGACGATTTCCCCTGAAGATAGGACACGGAGAATTACAAGATGGATCAATACATGAACATGAACACATGTGATTATTTGGCATCACTAGTGTGGACTTGTCGGAGCTCACCCTCCAGCACGCGTTTAGTGTGATGACGGCCTATACACATAGCTGGCTAGGACGAAAATAATATCACCGTACAAAATTACAAAAACTACACAAATATCAATGAAACAAGATGGGGCAAGATATGAGTAGTCACAATATACACGCATATGGGTGAAAGCAAGCTTAGATGGCACTATGCCGCTGGATAAAGTTTGTAGTGGACCATGTGGTGCAGGTGAAATTGCAATATTTCTCCGTAAAAACGGCAAATTAACTTCAGACAAGTTGATAGTTCCTTTGGAAAAATTATACCCCTGACAATTGAAAAATTTACAGACTTGTAGCATGCTTAATGGCGGAAAAAGCAAACATGACAATGACCGCGTGGTCATACGTACAAAGGATTAATTTACGTGAAAATTACATGTAACCCTGAACAAAAAATACATAGGACCCTGAAATAAATTATGGCACACATTATACTACACAAATAAGCCCTGAAAATGCATTGATGGCACAGATACGTACTTAGCGATATCTGACAGTGTGGTCATATGTGATGTGGCCGTAAAATGATTAAACATGAAAAATATCCTCAAATACATACATAGAATTAAAGCCCTTAAAATTGCATGCAACAATAATACAGAGATTTCAATGAAACACCTTTAGCATGGGTGGGTGGCGCATGATTCAAGTTGTGCAGGCCGCGTGGCCTCTCCGACATCTTTCCTCTCTTTCTCCTTGTTTAAGTTTCAAAAAGCTGCAAGGGCACAAATTATTATTTAAGCGGAAGTATAATGCTGGGGAAATGTCTGACTAACGTACCGGTATACTAAAATGAAACGATGGTAATCTAAATCAGTGCTCAAAAGTTGTACGTATGTGACAGCGTTTTACCTCATCAGTTCTCTTAGACAGACTGCCCAGACGCAAACATCGTGCAGACCTACCATGGCTGCCTACGGGGTTCACATAAGCAGAAGTGCTATGCACGCAGAGTAAACTATTTTATATTGAAATGTAAAAGGCACTTTAGAAATAAAATATGAATTGACATTGTAAGTTTTAATTTGGAATTTCTTGTCTTCTTTTAATGTCTCTTGTCACTGCATTCTAGCTGGAGTAGAACTGTTCTTAATCTCCATGTAGCGCGCAGTTTGAATTTATAACCAAGTATGGTGCAACACTTTCTGAACATACAAATATTAAAAGAAAACATATTTAACACTTGAAAAATACAATATTCCCATTATGGGAAAGTCCAATTTAAGGCCTCTTTGCGCATGTGTTTCTCACGTGTCGCGTGGTGGTGAGTGCCACCATGGTCTTAACACTTGCTAACTGTTACCCGGCAGCGGCATCAGGCTATGCATGCTCAATTAACAAAAATGTTTTGTCAGTCTGCAAATATGTATATGTAATTTGTAACTGGTACTGAACTGGGGGAAAACCTTGGGAATTAAAGGAAAGTCCCTGTATAACACAGGAATATTCCCAGCAACTATAAGGGGAATCCCTGGTGACCACAATAGGGAATCCCTGCAGTAACTACCAAGGGAATCCCCAAACTTTTGCTATCAGTTTGATTTTGTGTGTTGTTGGGTGATGTTCAGCTAGCGAACTAAATCATGTCTGACTTTCATAGTTCTGAGGGAACTAAATGTGTGGATTACATTAAAAGACACAAAAAAATTGTTTACAAAAGTAAGTGTGTAAGGATGTGTAAAGTAAGTGATCTAGCTGATGATATTCAAAGACTTGTAGGTGCTGCTCTCTCAGTAAATAGAAATTATATTTTGGGTAGTAACTGTGTTACTTTTAATTTTTAAAAAATCTGGAACTTGCACATGAACCTGCAGAAGAATTCCCCACATCAGAGACTTTTATTCCAGTGGATGAGATTGTAAATGTTTTAAATAGCAGCATCAAAGCTTTTGATGTTGATATGTCACCACTGAAAGCCCCTTTACAGGCGAGGTTAGATAGGAGAGGTTATGCAAAGAGAAAGAAGATGAAATTAGTTGATAACTTGAAAACTTTAGCTGTGAACAAATTAGAAGACACATATCATGTCCGTGTTTCAAGTGAGTCTGCTGATAAAGTGGCTGTGTGTACTAATTGTAATCAATGGTTCTCTAACATTAATTCAGTTCTTCATACTTGTAACTACAACAAAAAAGTGCAACTACCGACATTGATACCACAGACTTTTAGGAAAATTGAATTGAAGGAATAGTACCTACAATATCAAAGTACCTCATTGATAAATGTCGGAGGGTTATAAAAGAAAAGGGAATTTAAGCTCAACCTGACCCCTATAGTGGACATCCTTTGTCTACAGAGGTACAAGCTTTGGCATTATCATACTACCTAGAAGATAGTAAAGAATGTACGAGGGATAGTCCAAACAAAAATGATGGTAATGGTGAGAGAGTAAAAAAGGTTCAAAGATTTATGACAAGATCAATCAAAGAGCCATATGGAGTATTGAAAAAAGAAAACCCAACTATAAAATGGGTCTTTCAAAGTTTTATGCTTTACGGCCAAGGTGGGTGAAAACTCAGCCAGAACAGGTAGTGTGTTCTTGTATTTACTGCAGTAACTTGAAACTAATCTGTGTAGCTCTCCAAAATATAACAAACAACGAAATTGAGGAAGAAGCTCTTTTGCTGAACTGTTTGTGTGACAAAATAAAGAATGAGGATTGCTGGCTCGAAGAGCGTGGTGACTGTCCTGGCGCAGAAACATTAACTGTTGAAAGTCTTGGTTTAAGTGAAGAAGAAGTTACATTTGCTATCTGGGAACATGGTGACCTTATAAGAAAATCTGTATCCATAAATAATTTTCTGAAAGATGTAAAGCATTGGGTCAAGAAAACTAATTCCTCATAGTCACATCAGGAAAATACAAAGGGAAGGAATAGCTGAAGCAAAAATTTCTGTACAACAAACTAATGTTCTTGTTTTACATTTTGATTTTGCTGAGAAATGGTCAGTTGTATTACCTGATGAAATCCAAACTTACCACTGGCAAACTGATCAGCTTTCACTCTTTACCTGTGTTACATATTTTGGTGCAGATATTAAAAGTTTTGTTGTAGTATCTGATGACATAACTCATGACTCTGCACATGCTTAGAGATCATAAATACGGAAATTTCTAAGTTTTGTCAGTTAGAACTTTTGAGTTCACTCGTGTACATTACAGATGGGGCTGCTAGACATTTCAAAATTAGGTTCCAACTGTATGAACTATGTAAAAATAATCAAACTGTGGAAAGAAATTGATTTTTTCTGCTACTGGGCATGGCAAAAGTGTATGTGATGCAATAAGTGGTTTGTGCAAGCACTTTGCAACAAAGTTGACTCTTCGGAGAGAGTGCGTTAATGCCAGTGGAGATTCTAGAGTAAAGATGAGGTAGATCGCTTATTGTCTTCTGCTCATGTACCCAACATTGGCCTACTCTAATCGTACACAACTGTCAAAGTCACATGGTCAACAGTAATGAACGTGTTTGTTTATACCTTAATTTTAAAATGACAAGCACTATTATATTAATAAAAATTTTTTTACCAGTCAAACCGAATCCACGCCATTTTTGCTAGACGTGTAGGCAGAAAAGCACTTCAATGTTGAGACACGGAGAATGGGTGTGCGCAGCCAGCGAGATCGGTCTACCACATATTTAGTCTATGGGTAAAACTATTCAAACTTCTAAGTCATCTAAGGAAAAAGAATGGGCTATTGTAAAACTAGTTGTTGGAATACAATCTAAACATTATTGGCTGGTTAAAAATGAGACACACATGGGATGCACAATTAAAGATAAAATTGAAAAGTTGAAACACATAGCTAGGTTAAAATACATTATTCAATAAATGATTTCTAAATAGGTCAGTTTGTTGGTTGTATTTACAATCAGAATTGGTGGATGGGACAGATCACTGGTATATCTCAGGAGTTACATGACATTACTGTGTCGTTTATGCATCTTTATGGTCCAGCTAAAAGGTTTGTGGCCAGAGAAATCTGGAAAGAAGAAAGATGAATGTCCAAAGCCACTAGGAAATGTTTTGTTAACAGTAAGAAATCCTACTCCACTTGGACCATCTGCAAAACTCCACACATTCGACAAAGCCGAGCTGATAAAGATCCAGCAGATCTACTGTTGTTAACCATCCCCAAAATCTCCTAGTAACTGTGTCAATATACAGTTGAGGAAGAGGTAAGCAGTCTACTTGTAATTTTTTTTAAATATAGTTGTGCTCGTTTTTAAATTACACTTTTTGTGGAACAACCATGATGAGATTTCATTAGTTTCAAATTTACTTTGAACTTTCTGTTTACATCTGAGTTAGACTTTAAAATATGTATTGCGTAAATGTAATATTGGAACATCACTCACCTGCATTTTAACTCAAACTACCGAAAATTTTACATATTTGCTGTCAAGCATTGTCAGTCGGTCACCTTTTATTGTAATGCTGTAAAACATTTCTCAACTCGTAAAACATGACATTTTAAAAAAATTCTAGAAATAGTTACAAGCAAAACACACTATTCTACAAAGTGCACCCTATTAAATAAGGAAAGGACATCATACTCACAGATTTTCAGTTTTTTAAAATTGGAGTTTTTGAGTAATTGTAAATAAAAAATGGCATTTTCATCAAATTTTGCATAATTCTAAATTGCATATTGTTAATTGAATGCACCGTAAAACTGCTGTAATAGGTCTTCACATTGCCAGAACTACTTTTGCTGAAAATTGATTATTCCATATATTTAAGAAATGTAAAAATCCTGAATAATTTCATTTTTTTTAAAGTTTGAATTTTTTCCCCTTACTGATATTGTCATAAGACTCATTCTAATTATACTACACTGGAGTTCAATACAATAGCTACAAAATAAAAAATAATCCATGGAATTGATCACATAGTTTTGAAGTAATGCTCATTTTAAAAACATGCATTTTTTCCACTTTTTGATTTTGGCCCAATTTCAACATGGGGAAAAAATTTTTGAGGGAGAAATCCTTTTGGTTTACTTCTTGTCTCCACTAGTTGTAACTGCTCTAACTTTTTTAAGTAAATCTGTGATGGTCGATGGACAAGTCCTGCCTGAATTGAGATGGAATGGCTCCTCCGCACTATCAATTTAGGTGTTTGTATTGATTTGGTTATGTCTTTTTGGCAATTCATGTATTTCCTTGTGTAAATATTATTATAAAGTACATATTCTCCACTTGTCTTACTCCACAATTTCCCTGATCAAAAAACTGTCGTAGGCCTATCTCAAAAACCATTCAGTACGAATATTCATAGTTTTAGGCCTCTAACATTGTTAAGCTCAACTTCATGGTGTAAAAATGCCTGAATTGATGATAGTTCTTACTGTTATTTTTTGTTTTCTACAATATAGCATATTACACGTAATACAAGTCAACATTATTCCGCGACTTTGTTTATCACTGTTTCAACTGCGAGGTAAAGAACTGTAGTATTTATTCTTTCGTTATTGATATTTGTTGGGTGATATCATTAAAAGGACGGCCTCAGTTGGAATAAATATTAGAACAAAGGAACAACCAGTCAAACGAAAAAGGCACATTGAATTCAAGCACACAACTCGTGTTGCTTATTTGTTGTCATACAAACTTAAAACATAGTGATGAACTTGCACACAAATAAGCCTATGGTAACTTTTATTCTGCTGATATTTCTATATATTGCTACTTACTGCTTATTAGGTTTATTGAAATTTATTGGGCTGGGCTTAGTATTTTGTCTGGATTGTGGCAAATCACGTAGCACAACTGTTTTTCAAAAACCTAGGGAAAAGGTACAACGTTGTAATAAATAAACAGATATGGATGTAAATAATTAACTTCATCATAAAAACAGTTCACAGTTAAAACATATAAATAATGCACATCAAATATTTGAAATCACTCACACACATAGCAGTGCAACTTTACTCGCAGCTGTTAACGAAACACAAATAACAGTATATTAATATTCAAAAACTTATCACATCTCATTCACGGTAACAACATGACAATAAGCATCAGCTGACAATGTTTTGGCTGAAATGAAAATGGTGAGACAGTTTGCAGATGGCTTCCGCTAAGAGCGCTGTAATCACTCAGTCACCCTCTCTATGTTTACTATATAGCTCGTTGGGCTAACCCTGCTCGAAAGCAGGGTAAATTTGGTCTAGCAGATGACACACGTAAAATGGCATGTAAATATGTAAACATTACAACAACAAAAACAAACAAGTAAATGAAAATAAGTTTTGAAATCTGGAAACGATCAAAATATGTAAGATTATAAATGTTTAGCTGCTTTGGCCAATCATTGTAGCACGGATATTAAATTTTATACTTAACTGAGACTGAATACAAAGGTATTGTATTATTGCAGTACTGCTTAATGCAATGTTTTTTTTTACGTTGTTTGTTCATAACATAACTTAACAAAAACTTTTCGTAGTCGTCATCATCGTCATCTAGCACAGTGTTTAATAATTGCACTAACATTCTTTGAATTCCAGCTATCTCAAAACCAAAGTTACTCTAAAACGTTCAAAGCAACCTGGTTACGGGCCAGTTTCACCACTTATTCATTAAACTCAGCTTAACTAAACGAAGGTAACATTTTAACTCATCATTTATTGACGTTTAAGATAGGAGCATTTCACCATGCACATCTAAACCCGTGTAGTAAATCTAAGTTTAGGGCCCGATATTTGAAGAAAATGGTGCATCTAGAAGTCTCCCCCCCTCACTCACCAGCCTTGCAAGCCTGGAGATGGAAGGTGGCCTCGTGGCTGGGCAGGGCATTTTGGAGCTGCAACAACACCTCTCCATTCCTACAAATGTTCTGGCTGGTGCAGGTTTGGTGTAAGGGGATGGCACCACCACAGCAGTAGCCTCTGTGAACACAACCAATTCACAACATCCCCCCTACCCTCCATCAGGGACCAGTGACGAGAAACCAAGAGATGGACTGCGACAACAACAATGAATGGACACAGAGAGCTCGGCAGACACTAAGCAAGGCGCAAGCAAGGGACAATGCGTACTTGGAGGAATGTACTCACATGCAACAACTCCTGCAACAACGACAATGCCAGACATCACTGGAGAAGAAACGCCCTTGACACCCGCTGTTAGAGGCGACCCCCTTCCAGATACTGGTTTCAAACTGGTACTCCGTTTTAAAGGACATGCATGACGTGTCTAATAATCTGCCTGGCTCTTCCAGCCAACCAACCCACTTACAACCGAGTACCTGGCCAAACAGACAGACAAAAACACCCAAATTTTGCTTCATGGTTCCTGACATCAAACAGTACAGCCTGCTGGTGCAGACATTACGAACAGTAAGCCCGACAGGAGGTTCCATTAGTATTGTGCGCAATGGACTGCACATTGTTGCAACTGATGTGCAAACCTACCATAGTATAAAACACTTCTCAATGCAAATTGCTTCCAGTTCTACACCTACTCAGTGACAATGGAACAGCCTCAGAAGGTCTGAGGACACCAACCCAGATGAAATCAAACAGGATCTTCAGGCACTTGGTTATAGTGTCCTAGATATCTATCAGTTCCACAAAAAAATTTCTGACCACCAAGACCCCACATAACAGCAGAAACTACAACCCACACGTTTTTTCTGCATCACGGCTGCGAAAAACGACACTATCACCCCCCTAGTGAAAGTGACTCGCTTGAACATGACTATGGTACATCCCAGGTTGTGCAAAAAGCAGCCCTCTGACGTCATCCAATGTAAAAACTGTTTAGCCTAGGATCATACTAAGGAGTAGTGTCACATGCCACCAATCTGTCCACACTGCACCGGCCAGCACACTCAGGATACCTGCATTAACTGAAACACAAACCCCCAATGCACTAACTGCCACGGTATGCACCCAGCTTCATCCAAACTCTGCCCTAAATTCGTGGAAATCCTTCAGAAACGAACTGCAGCCGCAGATAACTTCAGGGCACAAAGATGAGTTTCCAAGGCAACTCCTGTAGCTCCGTGCAGGGATTTGTCCACATATTCTAAACTACTTGATGCGAGAAACCTCCCACAAGAGCATTCCTATGCGCAGGCGGCCTCAGGATGTCCCACCTCCTTTCAAATCCTGATGAGAAATCCTGTTATCAACAACACACACCAAAATAACAAACAAACCACCTTCCCCTAACCCCTTTCAACAACGATCACAAACCAAATCCTCACATGCAACCAATGACATGAGGTCGGCCCTGCATAACTTGCAGGAGCTCCTGCAGTTTCTGCGAGAAGCTGACATCACTGCCATGATGGAATGTTTCCGCCCCTTCATGCAGTGAGCTCGCCTCACTGCTGATCTGTATGAGAAGTCCTTGCTTCTCCTGGAAGCCCTGGCTGGTTTCGCAGCCCCTTAATGGATTTACAACCTCCAGCAGTCCTTGGTACCCTTTCCTTACTGTACTGGAACAGTGACAGAGTTTTTCAACAACTATATGAGCTTGAGAGAGTGTTGGAGACATATGGAATTGAAATAGCCCTAATACAGGAAACCAGACTTAAACCAAATAAAAGATTCACAATTAAAAATTATATCACTTATCGAAATTACAGGATAAATAGGGGCGGAGGCACACTAATCCTCGTTCATAATAAATTGCAGCATCATATCAATAAAGACCCGGATTGCAAACATTTAGAAACTACCTCAATAAACATAAATACTGCAGTAGGCCATATAAATGTAATGTCAATCTATGCCCCCCCTCCCTAGCAAACCATTAACGCAGGAGGACCTCGATAAAATTACCAACCAGCCTTATCCATTTATAATAACAGGCAATTTTTAATGCACAGTACACTCAATGGAACTGCATAGAAAATAACATATCAGGAAAAACCCTACTTACCCACGCAAATCGAACTTCATACATAATCCAAGCCCCTAACAAGCACACGCATTACCCCCACAACGTAAAACACTGCCCCAGCACAACTGACCTTCTAATAACTAAAATTAATAATCCAGACATCACAAAGGAAGTGTTGAACGAATTAGATTCTGACCATCTGCCAGTTTTCTGTAACATAAAAGCTCAAACTTTAAAACACCCCAACCCTATTCTAGCAAAAAATCCAGTAACCGACTGGCACGCATTAAAAATAGAACTGGAGGAAACTTTTGACCAAAAAAGTATTCCTATCACATCCCGAGAGGACATAGACCCGGCTATAGAACTGTTAAACACAACCATTAAAACAGTACTCAATAATAATACCAAATTTCTAAATAGAAGAGAATTCCTGCGACAAAATTTCCCGGGAATAGACATCCTTTTAGTAGAAAAAAAGACACGCTAGACATGATTACCAGCAAATCAGAATGCAGGAATCTAAGAATATATATTATCGATTAAAGTAAAAACTCAGGACAGAAATGAATAATCTCCACATTAATAAGTGGGAAACTTTTGTCACAGAGCATGCGGATAACCCCCAAAATTTTCGAAACATTTCACGTACTTTAAGAGGCATAAATAAAAAAACTAGTTCACTTCCGATACGTACAGCCAACTGCCTCAAATATTACCCGGAAGACAAAGCAGAAACCATAGCAGACACCTTAGAAAAACAGTTTTCCCCAAATATTGATCTCTATGACATACACTTCGTATGGGATGTGAACACAACAGTTAAAAACTACCTAAATTCACCACCAACCACAGACCCAGAACCTGTGACGCTCCCAGAATTGATGTCTGCTTTAAAATCAATTAAAGCAAACACGGCGCGGGACAGGCACACTATAAAATATCACACGCTTAAAAGTTTACCTTACCTACTACTATGCCTAATAATAGACATTTTCAACGTCATTAAAAAATATAGTTATTACCCCACAGACTGGAAAACTGCTAGGGTTATTACTTTTGAAAAATCTGGAAAAAAACCCTCAATTCCAGAAAACCAGCGGCCGATATCACTGCTAAGCTCGTTGAGTAAAATACTTGAGAAATTGCTGCTAAGTAGGCTTACTATACACGCTGAAATAAATAACATTATTCCACATAATCAATATGATTTTAAAATGCAACATTCCACAGTTCATGCATTTACCAAATTCGCAATTGATACAACCACAGCCATTTTAGAACACAAATCCACAATGGTAGTTTTCCTAGACGTAGCGAAGGCTTTCGACAAGGTTTGGATACAAGGCCTCCTGCAGAAACTTATAAATTTCCGTTTCCCAGACTGCTACATACACATTCTTGCAAATTACTTCAATACCCAAAAATTCCACATCAGCATTGATAATTATAGTTCCTCCACCCACCAGCTCACTGCAGGAGTGCCACAAGGTTCTGCTCTATCACCATTTTTATACAACATATTTACAGCAGACATCCCTTCCTCCCACTGTTCTGTACAAATGTATGCTGATGTTACAGTTATCTTTGCTCACGAAAAAAACCTTCCCTACACCCACATATTAACCCAACTTCAACTAGATGAACTAGTTCGGAGGTAGGACCGCTGGAAAATAAAAATAAACACTGAGAAAAGCCAGGCACTAATACTAACATGAAGGTGAAAATTCACACCTAAGACACTTAAATTCAATGGCACTGACATCCCCTTCTCAAATACAGTCAAATATTTAGGAATAACAATAGATACAAAACTGCACTGGGACGCCCATATTAAAAAGACTAAACAATTAGCCTATGCCAAACTCACTAAACTTTATCCCCTGTTAAAATGCCACAAACTAAACAAAAGACTCAAATTATTGATATATAATTCAATCGTCCGCTCAGCCCTAATTTACAGGAATAAAGTGTGGGGAAATGCAGTAAAATCTATAATAAACACCTTACAAGTGATCCAAAATATATATTTATGGATATTGGAGATGACACAAGATACACGAGAAATCATGATCTTCACTTCACACTAAAAGTGCAGTATATTAGCGATAAACTGGCCAACAAAATAACAAATTCTATGACAAAATTAAACTCCATCCCAATCCTAATATTCGCGAAGTAGGTAACTACAATCCGAATACAACAACATTCATTAAACAACCTAAAATGTTGCAGTTAAATAACTAACAAATTTTTGTAAAACCTGCCCGGCCATCTGTGTTTTCCTGTCGGTCCAGGACAACGAGTGTGGTTTAACAAAACTAGTTGCGCCTGGCCTATCGCTACATTCACAGCACAACTCCCGGCTCGTACACATGGCTCCGAGCCCCCCCCCCCAGCGTCTTCACACTTTTCTCTAGCAACACCATAACATATCAGCACACAAGTAAAGTACACCCAACAAAAAACAAAAGGTGAATTCAATTTTGTTGCTACTGGTTCCAAAGAATTAATAAGTTTAAATTCAAACACACTATATAATGAATATAACATGAATCAATAACCCAATTATTGATAATTACAATTTATATAAATTTGTTTATTACTTTGACTCAATTAAAAATATTTCTGTTTCAATCTTATAAATGCTGCCAACTCAACAAAAACAGAAATGCAGGTCTAAAACCTCTTCCAGACAATCTACAATATTTAGGCTTAGATTCCGCTTGAACTAAACCAAAAACTGTCCCGAAATACTTGTATTTCGTAGTGGTTTATTCAACAAGTCCTGAATTTCAAAATTCCAGGTTTTTAGGAACCATTCCTCCTCCCTACCCCCACAGGCAGGGAATGAGAGTAAACAGACCCCTGGCGCTACACAGGGGACGTCATAACTAAATCAACTGCTGGTCTTTGCCGCAGATGTATCAATATGAGCGACAGCCAGACGGGATGGGTTAGCAGTCTCTAACCTGGACTCTAGCAATGATAAACCAATGGGAGGACGGACAAGAACCCTCACAAGGGCTTGTACTTCCCCCATGCGTTGTAAAATATAACATGACAAATGTCAGTGAATGGGAAATCGGAAGTTTGAATAATAATTGCTGCAGATTTTAGTTCAGCCAACATAAACATGATTTTCGTCATATTTTCATTGTCCTTGTGCATTAAATTGTTTGTTATTGCTGACATATGTACAAAAACTAGCACATCACTGCAACAAACAATAGAATTAGACTTCATTGTCACACACACTGTACTTGGCTTAAAGAGCCAATAAAATACAACATTTTAATGTAGACTAACAGTTTTACATAAAATACATAATATTCAACATTAATTTAACATTAAAAATGTTTAAGACATGTATATTTTGCAAAGCCAATCTAACTTACATTTTTGTATATATTCATATAATAAATATCAATCAAAACTACATCGCAGGAACTGCAATTAATAATGTGATCGCAATGAAGGCGTCTGCCGAATTCGTTTATCATAACCTTCAAAGTATCGTAAAATGTTTAGGCAGTCATATTTCTTTCGTAAGCGGAGATTAAGAAGTTCAACAGCCGAAAATAGGCGTTTAAACTTAAGTTCGAGTAAGTTAAAAAAGTTAATCGCATTTTGGCAGTAGTGAAATGCAATCGACCAGTAAACCTAGTTAATTCATTCTTAAACTCGGCTTAGTAAGTACACTTGTGTGGTGAAACCGACACTAACCGCAAGTGATTGTGTAAACCTGGTCTCGTACAACCCCAAGAGACTGGATAGGAGTAAACAGAAAGCTTAATTTATTTCCAATTTGATTTTGTTAAATTGCCCAGTGCAATATTGACAATATAAAAGCGGAAAATTATGACGAAATGTAATTAAACTGTTTATCGTTTCATGAATATTTTTCAACTGCATTGAAAATAAAAATATAGTTAAATTGATTCAATTGCAGAGATTGAAGTACAATGATTTATATAAATCCACATTTCTTTTTACGATTTTGGTGGTGAAGTGAGTGTCGTATGGCCATGCATTATCGATGATGTGAGCTAGTTAAGTGTTTTAGCAACAATTTGATGTTTACCGATACTTGACAGCTCACAGTGGCAGTTTATTTTTGGATGTAATTCTATATATTTCAAATGTGAATATTGAACACATTTTTATTAAAATGGGTGGAATTAGACAATTGAAATGTTATACAGAAAACTGTTCATGTGAATTAGTGCCAACTTGTGAAAACAAATTTTTGGTTTTGATATTGACACATTTGCACTGGGCAAAAAAAAAAAGTGTTCTAATACTTTGCCTTGAGTGACTTCTCTGGTACTTATATGCTTGTTGGTCACGTGACCAAGTTAAGCTTCTTACACTGATACCAGCTAACTGCTAGTGGCGCAAGAGCCCATGACAGCACTCACCACGCACGTGTCACGTATCCCGCATGTGCGCAAAGAGGCCAATATTATTGAACTTTCATATAAATGTTATTTTTCAGTGTAAAATATATTCTATTGTATTTGCAGGGTTAAATATGTCTTAAAATGTGTTCAAGTGTTTGTTACTATTTTTAAATTGTTTGGTTATAAAATTCACCGAGATTAAGAACACTTAATATTCTGGCATAAACACCATCATAAAGAGACACTGAAATAATATTGAAATTCATAAGAAAATTATAAAAATGTAAAACAGTATTTAATTTAAATTGTGACATTTGATTTCACTAATAAAATATTTTACTCGGCATGCATAGCACTTCTGCTTATATGAACTCCGTAGGTGGCCATGGTAGGTCCGTGTGATGCTTGTCTCTAGACAGTCTGTCAAGGAGAGCTGGCGAGGTAAGACACTGCCATGTACACACTACAAATTTTGTTCACTGATTTAGATTTCCATAGTCAATTTAGTTTACCAGTTAACCGTTGCTTGTGTACATTTTTGCCAGACATTTTTCCCAGCATTATGCTTCTGCTTTATTAATTTTGTGCACCCTTGTGGCATTTTAAATTTAATCGAGGAGAGGAGAAAGATGTTGGAGAGGTCACGTGACCCGGACAACTTGAATCCGGTGCCATCCACCTATGTTTATGGCATTTCACTGTAACTTCTGCATTATTGACAGCCATCAGGCATGTTACATGCCTGTAACCACTTCAGTCGTCAAGAGAATAATTTTCTCGGCAAGAATAATATTTTGTCTGAATTTAGTTTGCAGTTTCCATGCCGAAATATTGCAATTTCACCTGCACCATGTGGTCTGCTACGAACTTCATCCAGCAGCATCTGCGCCACCTAAGCTTGTTTTCACATATGTGTGTGTTTATTGTGAATATTCATCTCGTGTCCCATCTTCTTTCACGTATCCTTTGAGGGTTTATGTAATTTTGTAATTAGTGTACAGTGCAATTATTCCCGTCTTAGTCGGCTCTGTGTATAGGTCGTCACCACACTACCCATGTGCCTGAGGGCGAGCCCCAACGAGTTTGCATTAGTGATGCCGAGTAATCAAACATGTTAATATGTATCAAGGGTTTCATTTGTAATTCACCGTATCCTGTCTTCAGGGAAAAACCGTCAGTCCTCCCTAGTGGCTATCGGCCCTCTTCCCTTGTGAAGGCTGTGCTTTCATGCACCTCGGTGAGATCATTCATCTAGGTGTGTGCTAGAGTAATTGCTGGCTGGGGAGCACCCAATAGGAATTGGCTTGTAATGACCAAGATAAGCATAATTTCATTGGCACGTTGATGTGTATGCATAATAATAACAATAAAAACAAGTCTACAGTGAACTTAACTCTTTTATTCAGTAGTGACAGTGTCCTAGCCACATATATTTTATTAAGTGTAAATTTCCAGTGATGTTTAATATGACCAAATGGATGCAATAAATAAATAAAATATAAGAAATACACCCTACACATTGTGGTTGGCCTGAAAACAGGTCATCTAGAGCCTAGCTCCTAGGGGTCAGCTGCCACAGTGTGCAGCACCGAACTAGGGACACTTTTTACAACACATGTTTGTCAATTGCTAAATAACAAATCGCAGTCACTCCAGAGTGTCTCACCTCCCCCCACCCTCCTCCATTGCGGGTCATGGAGCCGGTGGGAAGTGGCCCAGGCTATGACTATGCCTTCCCCGATAAAGCTACTGTCAACATTGCTCAGTATTTGCGGACGAATCCTACCTTGGAATTGAACTACAAATCTCTTTTTAAACGAATGATGGCCCATGCAGCTCCGAAAGTTTTGGCTTTAGTGGCGAAAATCAAACAAAATGGCTACTCACTCTCCCTCTCCCCACCACCACAACAGGAGAACATGAACATGGATACCAAATTTACAACACAGAAAAGAAGGAACAACAACTCCGGCGACAGGAAAACCGGCGAGAACAAGCGTCTCAACTCGTCGTCGTTAGAGGCGAAACCAACACCAGTACTGGTTGAAAGCCAGTTTTCGGTTTTGCAGGAAGAGACGAGACTTCCTTAGTGACAATCACTGGCTCCTCAAGCCAACCCCCTGCCACCACACAGCCGGTCGCTGATCAGACAAAACAAACAACAAAAAAGTATTGAATCGTGGTCCCTGATGCCACGAAGTACAACCTTCTGGCACAAAAGTTGAGGAATTAGCTGAGATCGGTTTTCTCTACTCCCAACTTCAGAGGGCATCCAGATGATTACCTCAAAAAATGAACACTTCCAAGCCACAAAAACAATGCTCTCAGCAAATTTTATCCCTCACTTCTCCGGACTGCCCCAGGTATCAGGACCTCGTGCAGAAGCATCAAGCTGTACACACCAAATCTCTCCTTTCAAAACCAGGTCCTGCCCTATCCAGGAGACTGGCAAGCCACTCCATAGTCAGAACAACACAACCAGGATTCACCTACGTGCAGCCACTCCGACAGGCCCCGCACAACCAAACTACCACACCTCAAAATCCTCGTATTACAACACAAGCTGCATTCCCACCTTGCCACTTCCCGTGAGGTTCGCTGGGAGGAATGAAGGACACGCTACATGAACTTCGTGAACTCATAGAGTTTTTGCGAGAGTGTGGATTTCAATCTCTCCTGGCGCACTTTTGTCCCTACATCTCTGTGTCAAAAACCTCTACGACAAGCAAGAAAAGAGCATGCTTATCTTGGAAGCCATGACAATGTATATCGCACCCTAATCGAGCTACATGACTTGCAATTTTTTTCCTACATTCCCAACTGTACTGGAATGACTGCGAACTACATTTTCCACTACATGACACTTTGCAGAGCGATAAACGCTAATTTTTTAATACTTAATTCAACTGATTACAGCACCTAGTTTTGCTCATAATTTTACTACAATTAACTGCCTTCAGCAAGAGAACTAATATTCAGTTCCTAAATAATTATTACTGACCATCTTTTTATTAATTAACTGCTTAAAATGAATTCAATTCAATTAAAATCACTTGCAAACAGTACTGAACAGCACTAAAAATTCCAAGTTTTCAATCATTTATTTAACACATTAAGTGGCCAGATACAAATTTCTAAAGTTTTGTGGTATCATTTAAATATTAAACTCAATGCAAGCCTTTTATTTACAACACATAATATTATACTTTTAATTTTCCCAATGCAAAATAAAAGCTGTTCACTGTGCTGTGATCTTTTGGACAACTCCGTAGGCTCCGCCCCCCCAAGTACTCTCGGTTAATCAGAGCCCTCTGGCCAAGTTACAGTCTTAAATTCACTCACGCGACACATTTTTCTGACTCTGCTCTCGAATTTTATGGGTTTGATACACAAACAACATAGATTTATATTAAAAATGACTTTTAAATTGTTATTTCATGTCTTCAGCACAAACATAGAGCACAAATTCATTAAAATTAAGCCTTGAAACTGGCTGGAATTCTCCGATCAGTCCAGGGAAAAAATTGCTCACTTTTAACAAAACTAGTTCGCACTAGCATCGCGCCAGCCATTCCACTCAGAGACTCTGACTTACCAGATGTTTACATCGTATTACTGCCCCTTCGTCGTTCGACATAGTACATTCACACACACAATATATACAATTATACGTATAATCACTCAATTCTTATTCAATTAATTACTAACTTCATTATATTATATTCTTACCACTACAAATACACATGGAATTAATATCCACACAACAAATTCACTACAAAAACAAAAATACTAATTAATGAATTCATTAATTAATTACCTACATCACTCCAGTCATGGGAAGCAACTTCTTAACCATTTATCATAAATTCTTTTGGCTTTAAACTCCGTTTGTTCTCACTCTACTGTCGCTGGCCTTCTTACAGGGGGCTAGCGACAGCATATTACAAGTCCTGAACTTCAAAATTCAGAACCGTTTAAATTCATTTTAATTTTAACTTCACCACCTACCTTTGCCCTATACAGGCAGGGGAAAGGCAGGTAAAAATCAGCTTTGGAAACAGCTCCCAGGCGCTACCCTGGGAATACTGTAAGATTGTTTGTTATGCAGCAATAAAATATTTTTGATGGGTGGAAGGGGGGAGGGGGTTAGCTTCTCTTTCCCTCCACAATCTAACTGATGACCATCTGGGTGGCCAAGGTCCCTCATAAAGGGATCGATCCACCCCTGCGCTGAGGAATTAGCATCCCAGTGATGTAAAACCAGCAGAATTTAGCATTTGACTTTACGATTCCTTTCCTCTGACGAAACCACCAATACACAATACAATTGTAAAGTCAGAGTTCAGACAATTGAACATCGATTCTAATAGCTTAGTAAATATGTGCTTCACATTATATTTGTTTGCCATTTATTTAATTTAAGACAAGCTGTGTTAAATATACTGAAATTAAAGTCACTCTACAATAAAATAACGCACTTTCCACATAACTCCTGTTAGATCCTTGGCAAAACGGCTGCTTGACTTTGACTTCAAATTTCAACTTTTCGAAATCGTAAAGTCAAGAGTGCTTGACTTTACTGTTGACATTTCCATTGGTGTCAAGCCCCATAAGCAACAACATGTCACAAAGCAAGCGTAAAGTCAAATGTTACAGTTTTCAATTGTGTAAGGGCCTTGAACCAAGTTAACTTTACCAGGTTACTTTTCGTAAGCGTCTCGTGTAATGCCCCTTTACATACGATTAATAAATGTAAAAATTCCCATAACAACTGCTCCAATTTGTTTACAATCTAATGACATGATAAAGTAATATCGCAAGGCTGTTGGTGTGATATTAATATTTGTGAAATCAACAGAAGCTGAACAGATAAACATAACCTCAGGATACTGAGGTGCAAGAATGTCTATATATTCCTGCTATTGTGTTGTAAATTTATACTAACAGCATCTGCAACGTGTGTGACCAACATAAGCCTAATGCTGCCACGTCATTGTTCATTTTTTACTCTAGATGACCCTTGCAGTGTCTCTTGGCCCTATGTAGTTGCACACACACACATGCATATATATATAATATATATACACACACATATGCACGTGCACACACACACATGTGCACACACACACAAAAAAGTTCAATAGAGCATTGATATACGTTATGATTGTGTAACAATACAGGATGTTCACCCTCAGATACAACAGGAAAAAGTCAGGTAATTACATGTGACGGGGAAAAGTCAGGGATATATACGGAAATTGTCACTTGGGTCAGGGAAAATGTAAATAGTTGTTACTCTGCACAAATTGCATTAGTTGTCTGAATACACGATAATGTAATTATGACCATACACATTGTAACATTTAAATTTTTCAGTGTGTGATCAGTCAATAATGCATAGACCCTATTTGCCATATGTTTTCATTTCGCCAAGCCTTCAGGCACATCAGGGAACGGGACCCTGCAAACTGCACCAAAATCACCTTACCTATGAACAGTGTGTTACGAAAGTAATTCTTTCAATCATGCAATAAATCAGCAGTTCAGTATGAGGTGTGTGGGTCAGCCTTTAATAGGCCCACTGTTTAGTAAACACTGCAGATAATAAATGTGAGGGGAGATCGGCCCGCTGTTCCTGAGAATGTTAAGAGTCTCCAGCTCTCGAACAACATCGACACTGCCACATATGGTGTCAGACGCCTAGTCGGGTAACAAATACCTCAACGATACTTCCCAACCCTAACCTCACTGTCCCTCAGAACATCTTGCACCCCCAACCGAGCCACCACATGGCATCAGCCTACATATATGTACAAAGTAATGTACTGGTGTGATTGTAACAGGCACTCATGTGAAGTCAATAGGATGTATTGCAAGAAATATCAATGGGCTGAATCAAATGTCAGTCCTGTTTGCTTGGTCTGTTGCAGTGTAATTTAATGCAACTTCACTTATGGCATTTTGTTCTGTCAATGATGACAAAATACAGTATCATGTTTCAGTATTCCCGAAGATATATTTCAGGGAAAAAGGTAAGATACTGCCTGGTAAACAAGGAAAAGTAAAGGAATTCCAAAATGGAAATTCAGTGGACACCCTGCAATACTTTCACGTACATACACATGCACAGTAAAGTAGGTGTAACTGTTTGCTTCATATTCTTTCATCATACTAATCCACAAAACATGGCAATGCTGTTGGTGGGTTTTTGCAGGGTGCTCCCATTGTCTTTGTCCTTGCATTCTGTCATAGTTCCAAGCCTCTCTCATCTCAACACACTAATCCTTAAGGCTGGCTGACAATGACAAGTTTGGCCCTCCTGTAGGGCAGCGTGCTCCACAGATTAGCTATATTATGTAAAGTGATATACCATTTTGTATTTGAACTGTGGAATGTTGTTAAACCCCTTCATTAGGGCTGATTTGTGTGATACCAAACTGGCAACTTGACAGTCATATAAGTAACACAGTCATGCTGACAGAATAGCAATACAATATAATTATATTTCTTGGATAAGATGTTAGAATACAGTAACAAGCCATTACAAAACATTCCACAAGTATATATATATATAATTTGTGGCATTCTTAATTGGCACCTAAAGTATGTTTGCAGAAAAGAAACATTGCATTATCATAATGGAAAAATAAAATAATATAATCAACCTGTAACAGTACGCTGGTGAAGTAATATCATTCAAATTTTAGGTATGAATATTAATGTGGGACTCTTGCAGTTTTCTATGTTGTGTACATGAAACAATAATAAATTTATTTCTAGGAGCCTATTATTGAAATGTTAACACAAAGTGTTACTGCAAAGGTGTTCATTTCATTAGTAACAGACTATTTATATTTGAGAAATACTAGCTACAGGATTTGTTCTATAAAATGAGCGCAAAGCCAAAACATGTTTCTTGAACGGAGGAAATGTTTGAGTGTATGTAAGCAATAATATGTGTGTCTGTAACATATCTGCAGTACAAACTTGACAAATGTTCCATAATTAAGTTTCACATGCATCGCAGTATGTTGCTGGAGTGATTATGTGGTACACAGTTAGAAACAAACAAATGAAACATAACTTCATTATTAATGACATGTAAATGATA
Organism: Dryococelus australis; assembly: GCA_029891345.1. Taxonomy (NCBI): domain Eukaryota; kingdom Metazoa; phylum Arthropoda; class Insecta; order Phasmatodea; family Phasmatidae; genus Dryococelus; species Dryococelus australis. The sequence continues at coordinate 141,533,729 of CM056996.1, forward strand.
TGTACCCACTAACTTAGTGCTCCTATTATTCGTTTATTTAAAGCCATGTTTCCATGCTTGCCATTGTGGTTATTTGTTTACTTTATCAAAAATCATAGAAGATGTTGTAATGTATTTATAACACCATGCATCAAAATTACTGTTTTCACATAGTGTCTGATATTTCCGCCAGAATGCGCGACCAGTCTAACATGATGAGGCCATTATGTGTCCGAATAGTTTCAACAAGTACACAACTAGTAAACATCACTGCTAGTATGCATATGTATATACTTATCAAGTATACACTGCAAATTCAGAAATATCCTTAGTTTGCAGTGTAAATTTCTTGTATATTGATTTTTGTGCACCAACAATATATAGAAACAGAACTATTGTTTTGACACATGATGCTTATCCTGAATATGCTTAAACATGATATTGCCTCATCTGTACATGCCTTCAAGTTCAACACCCTTTGCCTTATCAATAACCTTCTGGTAACGGCAACTACCACAGCACTACTGGTAGATAGTGTTAACACCGCACTACCCTCCAACAGTCCCTTCTGGAAAACGGTTTAGAGATAGCTAGGGTCAGTTATTTTCATAGCTACCTAGCTGCATTGCCTTGATCAGTTTAAGACCAGGTCCCCTTCACCAGGCAATCGTAGTTCAGTCCCTGTTAGGAGGTAGTACAGGCCACCGTGTTTATTCCTCGCAGAATAAATGTTTCTCTCAAACCTCTACATACTATTTTCTAGGGTGACTGATTATATCATCTGTAGACATCTGCCCACCAGAGCAAAGCAGGAGACGGCGTAGTTAACTACTGCATTTACCACATTGTAAGCTGATGCCAAATGCAAGCCAACCCCTAACTTTTAAACCCTCAGAAAAAGAAAATAACACAATACTAAATGCAAGCCAACCCCTAACTTTTAAACCCTCCGAAAAAGAAAATAACACAATACTAAATGCAAGCTGAATTGGGGCGAGGTTCGTTTGTGCCAGAGTTTTCACAGCCTGTGTATGATTTTGTCAAGGGGAGAAATGGGGCGGGAGTAGTGAAAAGATGAGACAGTTAGCGACACACCGACACACCGCCACATGATGGAGGGAGGGAGAGTATGACAAAGAAAAAAGGGGTTCTTATTGTGGCAGATGCACCAACAATGAGTGGGGTGTTAGCAAGAGGACTATAATGGTGATGATGAATAAGGTGGAGGCAGGGAGGGAGAAAGAAAGAGTGAGAGGGTGAGGAAGGGAGCTTGGAGTAGTGTGGGCGTTACTACATGAAAGGACAGTGGCAGAAAGGAGTAGAGGGGTATGGGTGTGGTTACATGCGGAATGAGGCAGGGAGCAGAGGGGTATGGGTGTAACCTGGCAGTAGGGAGGGAGCAGTGTGTTTTGGAATGCAGAGGGGAGAGAGGAGGCAGGCAGATAGAGGAAGGGCACATAGGGGCATGGGCGTGGCCTGGGGAGGGGTGGTGCCCTGATGGGTGGAAGGGAGCGAGGAGGAAGTAGAGGAGTGGCCAGCAGCTATGTATACTCCAAGACTGCTGCCACTTGCAGCGACTTTGTTAGAGGTTAGACTCAGCCACGCAATAAGGTGGTGCACTTTACAAAAAAATTGTATGTTTTTACGAACTGGAACCACTTTATTATATTAGTATTAGAGCTGCAACAGTATTGATAAATATATGCTGTCTATTTTATCAGCTTATTTTACATATACTTGCTTGAATCTGTACTTAATATTGCTTGTCCTAATTCTAAGCCGAGGTGTGATTTTGGAATATTCAAATTGATAAAAAAGTATCCATTTACCGAACCTAGTTTAGGACTGCGGACTCCCCTAACCAGGCGCACATATGTCAGAAAACACACCCAGTCGATGTGCACCTGGTGCACAGTAAGTTAGTGCCACAACCACTAGAAACAATCTAATAGTTGGACAGATATTCCGGCCGATCCACTCCTTCAACCATGCTGTACTGTCACCAGATGGAGTGATAAGACTAGTTCTGGAGGTCTGCCCACACTCGGACCCTCACCCACTGTCATCAGATGTTCAGTCCACCCACCGCTCCAACCACTGCGCCACTGTGTCGCCAGTTGGAGTATACGTGTATACCTCTGGGTTAGCTCGACCTTGGCTTTGGTTTTATACTTAGCCAGGGAACTTTGTCACCTGCTCTCCTCTCGTGAGCCCACCAGTTGTACCCACCTGTATGCCATACACCCAAAGGAGTGGTACAAGGTGGCAAGAAAGGAAGGCAGCTACTGCTGCCGAAGCAAATGGGAGCTATAACCCAGCTCCAACTGTGCTTTGCAGCATAACTCCACGGGTACAAGCTCAAGCTATTCGCCAGCTGGAGAGTCCTCACCTCCCAGTTCCCTCCCGAACATTACTTCAGCCTACTATCAAGACTGCCAGCCGACCCCACCCAGCAGTCACAGACTTCTGTCAGGGATGTGATGGGCCGCTGTGACTCGCCAATCCCTGGTTCCAGTGTCATTGAACCAGCAGTCCTCAACAGGCCCACCTCAACATCATCAGTTCCAGCAGACAGCCAATGCACCAGCAGCAGACCAAGGAGCTACCCCAGACAGCAGCAAGCGCAGAGGTAAACCAATGGCAGTTCACTAGCCCATCCGCCGAACCGTCCAGCCCTTGACTAACTTTATACCGTACCACCAAGACATGTGTCCGATATTGTATACCGGCCGGGGCGAGGTCAGCCAATTTAACTCACCCGTGCCTCTGACTGGCATGATAAAACCTTGCACGACCGCAACATCGTCGTCTGCCTCCGACGTTGTCATCAGCCCCCGATGTCATGTATCAATCATTTTTGTGGCGTCCAACGTGGGGCCACTGCACTTCACTAATTACGACTAGGAGGCAGAACTAGGCCATCACAACCCCAAGACCCTGTAATCTCATCAGGAATTAAGCCAAATCAACCCATACTTCGGGAAGTCTGAAATCATCCTGTGGTGCTCAATTTACCATAGCCAAGATGTCAGACATACAAGCTAGTGTGGCTGACGAGAGAAAGTCAATGACCGAGGCCATTCCTGAAAGGTGCCATATAGCCACCTGCCCTGGCACAGGGATAAACCAGATTGTACTCACACACTGCCAGCAAAGCTTCCACTACATATGTTTAGGCTGGGCACACGATCCAAGGTACATGGACGAACTGCTGAACCCATCAGACTGCATATTGCAGTTGGCTCACTTGCTCTGGGCAAGGAGAGAATACAGTATGTTGCATAGTATGAGAACAGATGTACCACTATCTTTGTATAGGCTGACCTGATGAATGTATTACGAGACCGGGCCTCATATGTAGATGCGAGGTGTGCTGACATACAGCGGAATATCAACCACAGAATCCTGGCAGACATCAGAGCATGAACACCACCCGGGGCAATGACGGGCCCCAACTCCCGGAGTTTGTCGGAGACCCCATCAAGACCCGATCATGTTTATGTTCAAGTGCGAAAAGGAACTCTGCTACGAGGTCCCTAACAAGAGATGAGTTATGCGAACCCAAAAACAGTTGAAGGGAAAAGCCTTAGAATAGTGGAATAGATATGGGGAGTTTGTAACGGTGCTGGAAAAAAACTGTTCGAAATCAGTGTAATTCATCTATCTTGCCACCAGCTACGCTGAACAATCAGCAACAGGGGTTTTGGAGATTTACCATTTTGCTGGCCTGTTTGGACGTGAGCGACGCAGTCAACAGGCAGTGCATCTGCCCAGCAAGGAACCTCATTGAACACTGTGTGGTGCGGGCCGCTTGGGTGCCCCCTCCCCCGCACCTCGCCGATGCCTCCCTCCTTCCAACGAAGTAGGCCAGCACTTAGCAACCGTCCAATGCTTCATTACACATCATCAAGAATTTGAAATAACTGAACTTGTGTTTCCAGCAAAATGTTCTACCATGATCTGTAACGTTCCTCCACACACAACACACGCAATAGGAACAGAAATGTGAATGAACAGGCAGACTGCAAATCCTGCCATGTTTTTAAAGAGACTTTTAATTATGGGCATATAATTTTTAAAGATAGGGCAAACAAACATAAACATTTTGGGGCATTAATATTTGCCAAATTAAGTATTATAATGTAATTATGTAACATTTAATATTGATGAAGGGAACTTTTGATAGCCCATTTTATATGTATTCAAATATTTAAATATTTTCTTGTAACCATATTTTTTAAAATAAAAATGTGCCTTTTGGGTTCTTTTGTATTTTTGGCTTTTTAAGCCTGTTTTCAGGCATCTTTTGTACCTTACATTTTTGTAATCAATTTTTGGGCATTATTAATAAAAAAAATAGGAAAAGAAATAGCCCACTATATAGAAAAAACAAACTGGAATTTGGTTTTGATCATTTCTCACAGTTTTGGGGGTAATTGCTGTAAGGGGTATCAAGGGATTGGTAAAACCTTTTTTGCTTTTAATAACTCTGCTAAATATCTTTGGAAATACTAATTTGCATTGTGCAAGTGATTGGTATGATGGTGTGAAATATGGACACTGTAATGGAGTTTGAGTTTCCTCTGGGTGCTCCTGCTCCATGAAAGCTAATTCCTACACCACTCTGCTGCTATTCCACTTAGTGCCTTTTTTAGTAAGTGTTACAAATGAAAATCAAAATTGTGAGTAGTGTTTGTTTGGGGATTTTAGTGTATTTGTGTTTGTGTGTGTTAATCCAAATGACTTTTTCTGGTGAAGTACGAACTAGCTGGATTTACTCCTTAAGTAAAGAAATACTCCAGGCCACTTTGTGTGAGGCGAACATAGACTTCACCAAGGCGGAGAGTTTGGATATGCTGTGCGGGCTGATGCGTGAGGTCGTTATAAAAGAAGGCACTGCTGCGTAAGAAAAACGTGAGTCTGTTCCAATTATCTTCAAAATTCTTAAATCTATTCCTTCTGAAATAAATCTTAACTTTCCCGTCATAAAAAACAGTAGTTTAACTGAAGTAGTGGATTTCCTAAAGTCCCAGAAAATTTGCAGTCTCTATTTATTGAAGCGGTTGTCAACAAATTGAATTTTCAAGTTCTTTGCCGTAATTTATTACAGATGGTTGGTATCCCAGTTGCTATTTCCCATTTTCATATGAAAATTTTGGAAAAATCCCAAAATCCTGCAGAAACTATGGTAGAGTTTGTAAAAGAGGTCTTAGAGTTAGTTGCAGTGTTAGGTAGCCAGTGTGACGAGGCATATTTGACAGAGGTCATGTTTTTTAATCTTTTGCCATGAAATCATTCTTTTTCATTTGGAAAAAGCCACAAAATATAAAAGAGTTGCTAACTTTAACTTCTCAAGATGAGTTAACAATCGATGACTGTCACAAAAGGTGTGCAGTAGTAGTGACCAAGCATAGACCGCAGTGCAAATATTGTTCATGCACGAACCATCTTAGCGAAAAATGCTTCTTTAAAGACCGTAAATAGGAAGAACACAAAGAACCCGTGATGAGTTTAGTGCAAAAGGGAGCTAAATAGCACATTGAAAAAGGTGTGAAAGTGTTTAAATGTAAGCGTGACGCATATACACAGGTGAGCGAGGAGAACGGGTCAAGTCAAAGTGACAAGAAAAAAGTGACACGGCCTCCGTGCATATGTTATGTTTGTGGCAATGAAAACTATTTGCAGTATTCTTGTCTGTATAAGAAAAAAACCTATGGGCGTAGGCAGTGTGAATCATTTATTTTCTAGGAAAAATAAGCTGGGTTTGTTATTTGCGACCTTACAAATTGGCATCTCATAACTAAATGCTTTAATTGACTCCGGTGCCATGTCCTCTTTAATGAGTCATGATATGTGTAGTCAAATAATGCACGACAATGTAGTAGGAATAGTGAAAGTTTCGCAAAGTGAAAGCACAGTATTTTCGCTTGCGAATGGTGGTTTAATTAGTTCACAGGCCGTGGCGAACATGAAAATTAAAATTGATAATTTTTGGTGGAAAGTGAACTTTCAGTTGTTTAAAGATTTTTCGTATCCCATAATACTTGGCATTGATTTTCTGGGGAAAAATCAGTGCTGTGTTGATGTGAAAAACCAATGTTTGCATTTTGGATTTTCTCCCGAGTCTCCTGTCTGTTCCATTAGAGAATAAGCCTTTGAATGGTAGGAAAGTGTAGAAGGTTAAATTGGGTGAGCAGTTGGAGGCAGAAATTGAAAAACATCAAAGCTGAGTTTAGTGACGTGATAACTACCAAAGTGGGTCATTACACCAAAAAACCAGCAGTTTTGAAACTGAGAGATAGCGAGCATGAGTTTTTGGTTATATACAGAGTGCCCCCACCTAAGGTCCTTATTTTTAAGCAAATATTGGCGGAGTTAAAAGAAGAAGGTATTATTGAAGGCTCATTTAGTGCATACGCGAGCCCCTCCTTTTTAATTCCCAAAAAAACAGAAGGGAAGATACAGTCTAAATAAATTACTATAGCTTACTCAATAATAAAATTTTCTGCATTTTTGCAATGCGAACTGCACCTAAATTACAGAGAACCTTTGGTTTTTTGTATCCAATGGGGGCTTTATCAGTGAACGCGTTCGCCAATGGGCGTAAATTGTGGTCCCCAAGCCATGTCGCGAGTATTGTATCAAACTCTAGGACAGTAAATTCATGATTTTGTACTTACCTATATCGAGGACATATGTATTTATAGTAACACCTCATATGAGCACCTGGCCCACATTCGTTTAGTGTTAAAGTCTTTGCAAGGAGCTGGGTTAACGGTTAATCCTGAGAAAATAAGTTGGTCTGAACAACACATCCGTTGCGTACTGACCCAGAAAAATAAAGACTGTAGTTAATTTTCTCATTCCGAAGATGTGCGAGGTGTTCAACGTTTTTTAGGTATGGCAGTATTTTATGGGAAATTTGTTCCTGATTTTTCTCATATTACAGAGCCTTTATATTTATTAAAGAGGAAAAACACTGAGTTTGTGTGGGTCAAGAACAGCAAATGGCATTTTAGATGACAAAAGATAGTCTAACATAGCCGCCAGTTTGCAATTGCCAAATTTCCAAGAACAATTTGATTTGCATTGTGATACAAGTTCAGTCGCCGTGGAAGCAGTTTTAAGTCAGAAAAAGGGTAGTGAGATCGTCCCCATGGCATAATGCTAGTAAACTTTTGTCAGCAGCTGAAAGGAAATATACCATCTATGAAAAGGAATGTGTTTGTTTGTTTATAGCGAATGGAGCATTTTGTGGATTATTTAGACCATGCAGTGTTTGAGTTGTTTACAGACAACCAAACTTTAAGCTGGCTATTAAATCTAATAAACGAACTGGATGTTTGGCGCTTTAAATTTGATGTTCACCATATCGAGGGAAAAAAGAATTTCATAGCTGATGCATTTTCACGTATGTTTTGCAGTGATGAATTTGAAGTTAATGTTGGTGATCCTAGTGAATCCCAGGAAATTAATGTAATAAAATAAATAGTACCAGATCATGTAGAGTCAATAGTATTTTTGAAATACCTTACAAAATTTTCCAGAAATTTTTGTAGATATTAAAGACCACCAGAAAAATTACGCAGAATGTCAGGAAATAATGTCATATTTAGCTCAGTCTGGTTACGTAGTTAATATAGGTTTTATTTGGAAATTGTTACAAAAGGGAAAATTTAGTGTTTTTGTGCCAGAAAAGTTAAGACCTATGGTATCAAATATTATCATGAGTCCTTTTTTGAAGGGCATGTAGGCTGAGAGAAAACCATTGCTCGCATTACCGAGATTTTTATGTGGTCCAACGTACAAAAAGACATTGAAACACGCATAAGGGAATATATTGCTTGTAAACAAGGGAAATCTACGAATTGAAAACAATAAGGAAAGTATTCAGCATTTCCAGATATGTTTGTTTGGGAAAGGGTTTACCACAACGTCATGGGTCCTTTTCTGCATAGTAAATTTGTAAAATAGAAATTTGTAAAGTAATTTTTCATAATCTCTTTTGTGTTTTTGGGTCGCAAGCGATTGTAGTCGCTGACAATGCAACGTACTTTGTGTCACAAGAATTTTGTGATGTTCACGTGAGGAGTGAATTGATTAATACGTCACATTATTATTATCGGGCAAACATAGTTGAAAAAGTTAACCGCAATATAAAAGTGGCTTTGCACGGTTTCCAGTTAGACATGCAGAGAGAATGGGACACAATTTTGTACAATCTTGTGTTGTGTTTGAATAATGTGATTCATAGTGCGCATAAACGCACTCCATCTGAATTTTTTTGGGAAAGCACCTTTTACACCTCCTTTTAAACGCATGGTCTTTGCATCCATTGTATGTTCAAAATGTAGCATATAAGGACTTGACTAAACTATGGGAGGAAGTCGCTCGCAACTTGCTTGTTCATTATAATAAAATTAAAGAGAAATTCGATTCCCCAGCATAATGATGTTACATTGCTAGTGGTGATTAAATTATGGTTAAAACTCATTTTCTCAGTTCTAAAGCTGATTATTTTAGTTCAAGGTTAGCACCACAATGGACCAAAGTTGTACGTTTTTTTTAAATTCCGGTTACATTACTTATGTCTGAGCTATAATTTCCACATAAAGAATTTAAAGTATATGTAAGCCATATAAAAAGATTTTATGGTAAAGTAAATTGAAGTTTGCTCTAGCCCTATTTAGATAAGAATGTGTTTTAATAAATTGCCCAATACTGTCAAGAAATAAATTATGTGGAAAAATTCATTTAATAATGTCTTGGTTGTGGCAAGAATTATTATGAGTATTAAATATTTTTTCCCCATGTCTTAATTATACTGTCCCATAATTGAGATTAAGTGTTTTGCACTTATTTGGTTGGTAAGAGCCCATTTAAAAATACATCGTCATGGTGTTTTTGAGGAAATCTGGATGCAGCTGAAGAAGAAGAAAAGAAATTTGTATGTGTGGTTTGTGCTGCCGACCCAAACGACTAAGACTGGCCTCCCGACAGTTTGTGGAAAATGGCAGAACACACTGGCGCTTGAAGGAGGGGAGGATGTAATGGTGCTGGAAAAACTCTGTTCGAAATCAGCGTAATTCATCTACCTTGCCACCAGGTACGTTGAACGATCAGTAACAGGGGTTTTTGAGACTTACCAATTTGTTGGCAAGTTTTGACTGCGAGCGATGAATCCAGCAGGCAGTGTGTCTGCACTGCAAGGAATCTCATCGAGCACTCTGCGGCGCAGGCCATTTGGGTGCTCCCTCCCGTGTACCTCAACGATACCTCACTCCTTGCAACATAGTTGGCCAGTGCTTTGCAACCGTCCAATGCTGCATTATATGTCATCAAGAATTAGAAATAACTGAACTTGTGTTTCCGGCGAAATGTTCTATCATGATCTGTAATGTTCCTCCACACCTGAAAAGTGTTCTTCATGGACTATAAATGTGAGGTGTTCCCACCCCAGCAAGAAAAACACACAAAACAGACAATAGGGACAGACATGTGAATGAACAGGTAGATGGCAAATCCAGCCACGTTTTTAAAAGAGACTTTTAATTATGGGCACATCATTTTTAATGATAGGGCAAACAAACAAATATTTTGGGACATTTGTATTTTCCAAGATAAGTATTATAATGTAATTATGTAACAATATTTAATATTTGTTATGGGAGCTTTTGCTAGCCCATTTTTTATTTAATCAAATATTTTCTTATAAATATTTTCTTGTAGCATATTTTTTTGAATAAAAATGTGCCTTTTGGGCGCTTTTGTATTTTTGGCTTTTTAAGCCTGTTTTCAGGCATCTTTTGTGACTTGTATTATTTTACTCAATTTTCTAAGCATTATTTACAAAAAGAATAAGAAAAAATAGCCCACAATAAAGAAAAAATAAACTGGATTTTGGTTTTGATAATTTCTCACAATTTTGGAGGTAATTGCTGCAAGGGTTATCAGGGAATTGGTAAAACCTTTTTTGCTTTTAATAACTCTACTAAATATCTTTGGTAAATATTAATTTGCAATGTGCAAGTGATTAGTATGACAGTTAGTGTGCAGTATGGTCACTGCCAAGGAGTTTTGAGTTTCTTCCGGGTGCTCCTGCTCTGTGACAAGTTCATAACTGAGTGGGGGCAACTTTGTTCCTGCCTCGTCACTCAGTTCTTGGGTGAAGAGGTATGGGCTTATTTGACCACTGTGTTTCATAGCTGGACACAGCATGCTCAAGAAGAGGCAGAATTCTTCATTCGACATAAAGTACAAATGTACCACCGGATCTTTCCTGAACAAAGAGAAGAGAGCTGCATGAGCCATATCACACTCACGCTCCTCCTGAAATTAAGAAACCTGTTGCAAATCCCGAAACCCACATAGTCGATGCACTCGTAGAATGAGAAAGGGAGGCAGACAGAAATTACAAAGTACAAGTACAGGTCCTGCTGGACAAGCCGAGTGCCAGTAAGAATACAGAACAAGAGAAAGAGCCAGAGTGAAAGGGAAACCCTCCCCTCATTACAACTCTCTCTAAGTGCTGGTTCTGCCCGGAATGGCACTTCCATCAGGACTGCCCATTCAAGCAGGCTTGCCAGGGGCGGGCAGGAGAAGGGAGAACAACCAGACTGCCTGACCTCCTGCAGAGGCCAGCGGAGGGTAATGGACACAACCAGGCGGGAAACGCCGCCATGGTGTGAAGTGGGTCACTACCAAGAACCACGGACCCGCACTCATCCAAAGACTAATTGAGGAGAGTGAGTCACCCAAAGGGGGGCCCCCCCCCACATTGAAGTGGGAATAAATGAGCAAAGAATACTAGCTTTGCTAGATTCAGCCACTACATGCGTCTTTGTGCGAAGTGACATGTTCACCCCGGAACAAAGGGCATCAATCTGCCAGGTGGGTGCGCATGGCACAACACAAATTAGACCCTCAACGTCAACAGTTGCACCACCCTTACCATGAGCATTTACCGGCATGCGAACCCTGCCGAGTTTGTGGTTTCACCAGGTATCGCCAAGGCAGTGATCCTAGAGCAACCATGGCTACACCAACAGCAATGTGTGATGGACCACGGCCAACAGGTATATATAAGGCACAGTGACCGGGTAACCATCAATTGGGAGCACAACCCTGTTGCAGAAACACCACCTGCTATTAACTCCGAAGACATAATTCACCAGCTGGCAGAACCAGAGTTCGTCGAACTTAGGCAGCTTTTGGCCGAGGAGGATCGCTACGTCAGACATGTAGTATCAAGCGTGATATTTGGACTACCACAGATATGCCGGTGTACAACCAACCATACCGAGTGTCTGCCCGGAGGTGACACTTAATAATGACCCAAGTTTAGGATATGAAGGGACAGGTAATCGTCGAACTGAAGGATTCTCCGTACAACTCAAGAGTAGCATTGGTCCCAAAGGAGGACAGGTAGCTATGTTTCTGCATAAACTACAAGGATCTCAATGATGTGACACACACGATCGCACCACCAGTTATCAACCTGACCCATACTTTCCATAATATAGGAGAAGCTGCTGTCTTCAGTACTATCTAAATGCAATCACTGTTCTGGCAGATCGTGGTGCACCCTGACAATTGATACAGAACCTCACTGTCACTGTACTTTTGAATTTTGTCACAGCCCTCTTAGCCGTTAGGCCTTACTGCGCTTTGGCCTCCCAATAGGCAGGAAAGAGGAATCATGTCCTCTCACCACAAAGCGACCGGGATTAATGCGACAGTTGGCCAGACCCAAGCCCAAGCCTGGCACGTCTGCACATCCCTGCCCCTTCTACCATAAGGTTCTGAGACCCTCGCACTCGGAAACCAAGTGTGTGGTTTGGTCGGGGTTCTACCCATACCCTTAGTGCCTTTTCAGGGCACAACCGGAGCTGATTGCCGCTGACCGCCCGGTCTTTCCACAAGAGTATATGGAAGTATACAGCGTTCACCACTCCAGAAGGCAAAACACTTCAATTCTGAGTCTCATTCCATTTGGACTAGAGAACGGCCCCGCCACCTTCTAGAGGCTCATGTCTGCTGAGGTACTGACTGGATTTGTGTGGCAGTTTTATTTTGCGTATTTGGATGATATAATAATTTATTCCAAATCGTGGGAGGAACATTGCGACCACCTCCAACGAGTCCTGGAGAGATTCGAGTTACACGGCCTAACTTACAAACTCTCCAAAAGTCACTTTGGAAAAATGACAATCGATTACTTAGGACACGTAGTCACCCTCAAGGGAAATTACCTCCAAGCCGCATCTATACAGGCCATCAAAGATGCCGAGATACCCACCAACAAGAAGCAGTTGTGTTGCTCCCTAGGCCTATGTAATTGACTACATGATTTTGTGCCAGATATCACCATCCAGGTGGCCTCTCCTTCATCTCCTCCTAGAGAAGGAGACACGTTGGCGGTAGGGAGACGAACACCACAACTCCTTCCTAGCTCTGAAGCGAAGATTCAAGGATATTTCGCAACTCCACCGACCACAAGGGGAGGGAACCCACTCATACTACAGATGAATGCATGCCAGAAAGGGATGAAAGCCGTCCTTATCAAGAAAACTTTGCTATCCAGGAGCAAGTTATCGCTTACGCTAGTACTCGACTCAATGTGACTGAACAGCGATATCATATAACTAGCAGGAGTGTCTCATTGTGATATGGAAGGTAAGGAAGTACCACTATCATTTTGAGGGCAGGCACTTCATACTCCAAATTGATAGCAAAACCCTCCAATGGCTGCACGAATCCACAAATTCCAAGGCCAAACTCGGGCAGTGGGAAATGTTCCTTATGGAACTAGATTTCGAGGTGCAATACTGTCCGGACAAAAGTAACATTCTACCAGAGGCCCTGTTATGCCAGCCGGACATCGACGGGGGAGCCAAGGAGGATGAGGAGTGGGAGAGAATGACCCCTCTCCTCTGGCTCCTACCTGAATCCCTGAAGAGTACCTCAGGCTATTGCAATTACAACTCAGCAACTACCAGATTACCTACCAACGGGACCCAGAAATACAAAATTTCCTCCAGGACCTACCCCAAAGATTCAAACTCTGGGATGATGATGTCTGGTCTCGGAGTGGGCAACCAGGGGTACCTTGGAAGATCTGGATACCCAGGAACCTGAGGGTAGACCTGTGTCATCACCACCCTGACCACCCACAGGCCGGAAACCCCGGAATCAAGGAGACACTGCACGACATCGGAGTGAGAGATATTTGGGATGGGATAAGCCGTGATGTCTGAAAGTATGTCAATAACAGTAAGGCGTGCTGTCAGGGCAAGGCATATCCCGTACCCCAACCTACAGCAACACGCTGTTGACCCCATACAACCTAGACAAATTTGGCTGCTGACTTAATGGGACCCTACCCACTGAGCACCAAGGGCAACATATACCTATTGGTGGTCATCGATCAATTTTACCGCTGGGCAAAAGCGTTCCCACTACCCAGCCAGGAAATTGCAAAATATCATCCGTAAATTCGAAACCGAGACATTTCCCTGTTGGGGGTACCCACAGGCTATCCTTACTAACCATGGCACCCAATTCACCAGAAACGAATGGCAGACAGCATGTAACTCAAGGGGAGTGGAAACATGGAACCCCCCCCCCCCCCCATTTCAGAAGCAGGCCATCCCCACTGAAAGGAGGAATCGGGAACTGAAGGAGAGCCTCCGTTTCAGTGTGGGAGAGGACCACCGCCATTGACCAAGCTTGTCTCACCCTCCCAAGCTCCAAGCCTTTTGGAAGATTATAAATAAATTGTTAGAGGCCCGCATTATAGTTCCTTCTACGTCAGATTATTGTTAAATAGAATTTCTGGTGCTTAAAAAAGCAGGGTTCGTACGCTTTTGAAAATCCTTGTGAAAAAGTCGTATCAAAGATGATGATGTTTACAAACGAGCTGAGAAAAGTGAAGTGGTGCACGTCCATGAACAGTGCCGGAAAAACTATACTCAGCATCTGAAAGTGAAGAAAGATGAAACTACACAATGTGCAGCCAGATCACTAATGTCAGACAGTTTTAATTTCAAGAATAATTGCTTATTTTGTGGAGAGATTGCTACCTTTGACTCAAAAAACAGGAATCAAAACATTAGTAAAGTTAGGACACTAGGATTATTAGAAACAATAAGATTGCATGCTATTGTTAGGGATGATGACTGGGGAAGGGGAGTAACATTGCGATTAAGTGGGGTTATAGACTTAGTGGCAGCCGAAGGGCGTTGGTAATTGTTATCAGTATTTTTTATGCCTTGACTTAAAAATCCCAGGAACGGTTAACAAATGTATAGGTCGCCCCATTCATAATGACATTAACACATTGTTTGTAAAATTGTGTGATTACATAGAAGAAAAGGAGGAATGTCAGTTTTCCTTCAATGACTTGACGGATGTTATGAAACAATTGGATTCAACAACAGATCCTTATTCCGAAAAACACTCGAAAAGAAAATTTAAATAGTTTTAAAGTAATTCTGTTGTATTTACGCAAATACTGGGACGTAGTTCTGTTTGTTTCTCTGGGCACAAAGATATAATATTAATGGAAAAATGGTACGAAGAAAAGAAAAATGATCAAACACATGAAAGAAATAGGATTGTGCTAATAGCAGCAAAAATTATCCAGGAAGACATTCACTCTCGTGCATACAATTGCGAAACATACCCAATGGCAGAGGAAATATCATGCGAAGGTCCTGATCTAATGCCAGAAACACTGTCACTTTTTATAAATGAAATCATTCTACCAAAAATTCCCATCAATATGTAGATGCGTATCATCGTAAATCACTTACAATACAACACTGCATTGTGGCTGCTGCTGCTAGACCGAGATCTTTTGTATCACCCACACACAATGGTTAGGTATTCACCTGCATGGACAATTTGGATCAAAGTTGCTAATAGACATTTAATAGAATTTGGGTGTCTGCAGCACTTATAGAGAGACATTGAAGTTCAAGGCTTCTGCTGCATTCAACTCATCAACATGTATTGAAAAACTGACTTATGTCCAGTACATATTTGATAATGCTGATTATAATATAATATAATATTATATTATAATATTATATAAGCTCTTGATGGTTATGGTTCGTTTCATGCAATTGGTGGTGTACAAACTGTCACTCCACATTCTAAACTGCAAAACCAAAATCCAGTCCCCAGAAATATATCTGCAACAGCTACTTCTGCAGTAGAATCATTAGCCTACTTACCAATGGTTTGGTACAAGCAGCCAGCTGTTGTCAAAGTATCTCAAATTGCAGCAACTGTTCTAACTAATTTAAGTCTACAGTTGGAACCTGAAAGTGCCCGAAACACGAGACTTTTAAATGTACTCTGGGCTGTAATATTTACATCAGACTCTTCAACTGTAAGTAAACCTAGTTGGAATGGTTTCATGGAGGCTATATTTATCTCATGACAAGTCTGCATTAGTACCACTACCTTTCATAAATCATGACCCAAACAATAAGTCTACCATATACACTGCTTTGGTATATGCTGACAAAGAAAGTGAAAAGCTTCAGCAAAAAAAAAAGTATTTGTTACTTTTGATCAACTACTTTGTAACAAGGTGTTTGATATTCTGTTGGCAGCGCCTCCTGATAGTGTTTTGTCGCATGTTGAAATTAGAATAAGAGGATTTCACCTACTAATGTCCTTCCTTGGAGCAATAGGTAGAATCATGGGTGGTTGCAGACTAGAAGATATGTGGAATACTATATACGTAAAGACCACTGTGGTTCATATGCTTAGTGGTAGGCAGTACTCCAGAGCTATGAGAGCTCATATTCTGACTCGACAAGCATTATTAAGTATATTATTTCAAATGAGCCCAGAACAACACATTATACATAACCTGGAAGATACTTTTTGTGACATATTGGAGGGCAGTCTACTTCCTGAACATGTTACTGAATTTAGAGATGTAAAAGGCAGTTATCCAACTCATTGATTCAAAGTTTGAAGAGCTGTCAGTTGCAAGTTGCACTGCTAAGCTATGGGCTCAATATATTGAAATGGTAGAAATTGTACTTTTGTATATTAGAGTTGAACATGTCGGAGAATGGAACCTGCACCTATTCTGTGTCCTAAGTATGCTGCCTTATTTCCATGCTGCTGGACACTTGAACTATGCCAAAATGGCACAAAATATTAACTTACAACGAATGCTTAGCTTATGAAAATATTTGCCTACAGAAGAGTTGGGACAATTTGTCGGCAAATCATATTTTACAATAAACAGAACTGACAAGTTTTGGTCCGGAACCTGGACTGACAAGATAATCAAACAATATTTAATACGTTCAATGAAGCCCACAAGATGATTAACACATGGAAGAGGCTTATGAAGCCACACTTTGTCTAAATGGATCAAGACTATGCCTGCAAAGTGGTTGATGCATTTGAAAAGGTGGCCGGAGCATACTCTGCTACAACCTATGAACATTTGGATCTCAAAGAGTCACGGAAGACAAGAGGTAAGAATGACACACTCAGACTGCAAGATTGGTTGAAGCTTCACAACCCATTCGAAACAGGATCACCTTCATTGGTTTGTGTTACTAATGGCTTGATAGCATCATCAGCAGTAAACTGTGATTCTGCAAAAGATGCAGGAATCAGCGCAATGAAAGCAATGGTTGGAAAGCCATTCAATGGCATAACTCTGGAAATAAAAAAATGTTGTGACAACACTTTCGAAAGCCACAAAGGGATCCAGGTCAGAGGACATTTTGTTGAAGTTAATTCAACTCAGCTTTTCCATCGCATGCTGTGCGCGGTGAGATCACATGAAGAGCTCCCAGAAAACCTCAGCTACAAACTTTCTGCTTGGCCACCAGCTCGGTTTGAAAACTGCAATATGAGAAAAGGCTTCAGTAAAGCTGTGTTATTGCCTGTTCTTGAAAACCACCTCAAACCAAGTTCTGATTTGCCAAATGAATCAGACAACACTGCATATGTTTTAGATGGCAGATATTTGTTGCATTTATGTTCTTGGCAACACCATGAAACATATGAAGAAATAGTGAGTAAATATGTTTCTTACGTAACTAGCAGATATATATCATCTGATGTGACTGTTGTGCTCGATGGATATGGAAAGCCTTCAACTAAAGACCACGAAAATTTTCGACGTGGGTACTCTTCTGAAGTTATTGTGGTGGAAAATTCTTTTGCAGTGTTGCCTCCAGATATGCTTTTCTCTAATGCTAGCAATAAAACACAACTCATATCTTTACTTCCAACACATCTACGGAAATCAGGAGTCCATGTTGTCCAAGCTGAGGCAGATGCTGATACCTTGCTTGTTTTCAATGCAGTATCTAAAGGTAAGCTTGGAAAAATATCAATATTGGTAGGAGAAGACCCTGATTTACTCGTACTACTTGTTGCACATTCTGAAGGAAATACATAGTTAATACCTAGAAAAGGCAAAAGAGCCAGGAAAGTGATCAACATAACTTCAAGAGGTGTTGGGTTCAATGAAGGAGTACATGTATATACATGCGATACCACTTCATCTCTGCATGGCGAAGATAAATCACTGCTATTTGTAAAACTGGAACGTGATGAATCATTGAGTAATAAGGTGGCTGTTTTCAACGACAAATTTTCTTCACCACAAGAGGTTGCTGAAACTGGAGAAGCATTTGTGTGTGTTATTTATGGTGGCAAACCGTCGAAAAATATAAATAAGCTGCGCTACCACGTGTACCTTAAAACTGTAGCTAAGCAAAAAATTGATGGTACCTTTAGAATGTCAGTCTTACCTCCAACATCTGAAGTTAATAAACAGCATTCATTTTGTGTTTTCCATCCAATACTTCCTGATACTAACATTGTTACAACCGGCCCCACAAAAACTGTTATGCTTGGTATTGTGCATCTGCAAAACTGGTTGTGACCACCGAAGCTGTGACTGTCTAAGATACTGTTAGAAGTGTACTGATATGCGTGGGTACTGCTCTGGCTTTGGATTCTTAAATCACTTGCTGCCGATAAAGGAAGATGATGGTATCGATGATATACAGAATTTGAGCGATGATCCTGCACTTTACCCATGAAACAGGTAATCTTATTTATATTTACACTTCTATCTATTTTAATTTATGTTAATGCGAAAACAAAATTTGGTTACAGCCATCTCATTGCTTAAACATAGATTACCTCAGATAATAACTTACTTTATTTATTACTGTATTTACAGTATGCAGCTCTTACCAAAATCTACTAAACAGTTGGCTAACAGAGCTGCGGCGCAGCTGGGGTGACGGCTGACGTGGAAATGCTGCATGTTTAATTATTGTTTTGGCAGTTCCTTTTTCACGTACGTATAAAAGTAAAACATGAATCTGGTACGCGTTTAACAGCTCCACAATTTTTGTTTGAAAAGATAACTTGTAAAACTAATAGCAAAACTGTAAGATTAAAAAGTTGATTTTTTTTTTTTTTGTTTTGAAGAACCATGTTTTCACCAACAAAATGAGTTTATCAATACGTTTATCTTGTTGGAAGGTAAACAATTTTTTTTTTCATGTAGAACCGCCAAAATAGAAGATAATGGTGCAAGTTGGGCCTTTCTATGAGTCTTCGTTCTGGAGATATAAATTTTTGAGTAAAAGCCTGCTTTGACGGGGGTTTTCCAAGATGGCGGATTTTGCTGAAGTGGGAAAATTTGGGAATTTTCAGAAAATGACGAGGGGACGGTGCCAAACACATTATATGAGGTTTCGTTTTGTTAATAATTTTGTCCGGATTAAAACCCAAATGCACTGCACTATAACTAGGGTCACATGTTGTGGGATCAGGATTTGGATTTCATAAATGCGGGATTCAACAGTGCTTTACATGGTTCCACAGAAGTTCCACCTCCACTCCCAATCCTTGACCATTCATTTAGTCACCCATTACTTAACATTTGGAATATTCCCCCCATTCCTTCCCCCTTTGGTAACGCTGACCGAGATTGCTTGCTAGAGGAGGTCCACTGTAGGCTCGGGGCAGTAAGGCTGCAGGTCACAGCTAAGATGGACCAGGGCTGATTACTGGTTAGTTTCAAGTCAGGGGACCTGGTCCTATGTAACAGCTATATGTTGGCAGAAATGGGAAAGGATGTTTCGGGGAAACTGTTACCCAAGTTTTGGGCCCTTTCGGGATCCTAATACCCTTAGTCTAGTGTCGCCCTAGCTCAAACAGGTTGTTCAGAAAGGCTCATGTTTCTCAACTGAAACCCTATGTGCAACGCAATTAATTTGTAGTAATCATATTTGTGTCTGTAGTTCAGTTG
The DNA here is from genome assembly GCA_029891345.1 of Dryococelus australis. Classification (NCBI taxonomy): domain Eukaryota; kingdom Metazoa; phylum Arthropoda; class Insecta; order Phasmatodea; family Phasmatidae; genus Dryococelus; species Dryococelus australis. The sequence goes on from CM056996.1 coordinate 141,553,023, forward strand.
CTTGTTTATTTCAGTATACGCATAGTTTTCCTTGACCTTTTTCCTGTATCATTTTGGTTGGTCTGTTTTCTTTTTTCTAATGCATTGATATTTTGCATGTATCCTGTCTTCCCACCGAGCTGAATGGAGCCCACCTAGCACTACCATCGTTGTGCAGCTGAGATGTGGATTGAATCATCTGCTGGGGGAGGCAGAGGTTCAATGGAGTTCTCCAACCACAAATCCTCCCCACTGTTCACATGTTGCTGTTTGCTACAGTACCTGGTGCTCGAGAAGAGACCGCTCTGATGGCACTGAATGGTTTTCCACCTGGCTGCTTACTGTCCCAGGGGATAACTTTGACTTCATCATTATTTGCAACCTCAAGAAGGAGCTGATCGCTGTAAAATTTTGTGAAATTGTGGCTGAAATTGTGTGAATCTTTATGTGTAACATAGGATAGTTTCTAGACTTTTATTCTACTTTTCATTCTATTCTGTGTCTACTAGTTTTCAATTTTTGTATTTGTGTATTGTTCAAAATATTTTCTCATTACGTTCAGAGATTGATCACCAGAGCACAGGTTTAGGGGTGGGGGTTGCGATACTAGGGCTCGTCATGCCAGATGTCTCGATCATCGTTCGATTCGGCGAGGTGGGTTGCTCTTCGCCTGGCTCGGCTCCTCTTATATTTCCACCTTTGTTCTCCCTCCCCTGATTTACCCCTCTTTATATGCATCACGTTTTTATTGGTAAAACACTAGTTTACTTAAGTGAGTGCACACTTTTGTGCCATCTTTTCTTCTTATTCTGCTACACCCGCTCGTCGCCTGCACATGTCTTCAAGGAGCTGCATTATGATTTTAATGTGTTAATTTGTCGTCTATATGATGTCAGTGGGAATGAGACACTATCCATGTAATACTGTTGCCTTAGCAACCGCAACCATGAGCAAAATGAAACGGTGAGTCATGGATTGCAGACAGTGTGTTTAGCTGTGTCATTTTTAATTGTTATTAATGTTGTGTGGTGTAGATGTACTAGCATTGTGCATGCAGTAAGGTAGGGTTTTTTCTAAATTATGATTTTGTTCACAAACCCAAATTTAATTTCAGTCTAACTAAGATTTCTGTTTTGCTGTGTGTTTCCAATATTTTAACATTGTTGTGATATACCAAGCTACTTCCTGCGCTTGGCTGGCAATCACCCCAATCACGACAGTATTCGGCACGAGGACACAAGCAGCGAGCTGTTAGTAAAACAAGACATTTGTAATAATCCAGCGCCGCATATTTAGCGTGCATGGAGGACTGAAGGAAGGCCTGTCGCTGACTTGTCGCCAAACAGCTGCCACATGAATACGGACCGCAAGAGGGCATTACATTACTGCAGATTTCGAGAATTCTGCAAGCAGCCTTCTGCATCATTAACAAGGTGATATTGTTCCAGTGAGTTACTGCAGAGACTTTATTAGACTTTTATATTGTGGCTGATAATAATAGAATACCCCCGCTTTAAAGTAAAGTAAAGATTGTACAAGTTGTGTCAATTGTATTTTGAGTGTAGTTTTATATAAAGACATTAGACACAGCATTGCCTTTAATTTAAAGCTACACCATCTGTCTACATTTAACATTTAACCCCTTTTTGGTGCGTGGCCTTTCCCTTCTGGAAGGCTAACAGGAAATGGTGAAAGCTACGTTTTTCCCATCCTCTTTCCAAGCCAAGCTCCACCAAAAGCATTAGTAGTTTTTTGCAAATTTTCCATTGTTTTCATTAAAATCTTGATAAATTTTAAGTGTCGAAAAGTTAAAAAAAACTATTGCAAGGGATAAGTAGAAGCCACCTCCCCCCAACTAGAATTGGATTCCCCTCCCTCCCATGTGAGCATAGTTAATGCATAAAGGTAATGAAACGAGATTTCATTAGCTCATAAGATTGATTACTACTGCCTCGTTGGTTAAACACAGTAGGCAAATTTCAGGAGCGGGCAGGTGACGACGGAGTTACGTGAGCTGCAAATAGCTACGTCCTTGCTAAGCCAAGCAGTTTCGAGTGCGACGAGTACGCATGGGCGTAAGCTGCCACACTGCCCTCTAAGCGTAAATCATTGTTGCTATCCATCTCATTAATTAATCTGGCATACTTTGAAGTTGTTCATTTCCCGCCTGAGTGGGGAAATTTTAAAAATTACATCGTGGAACTATTTGAAAACATAAAACATTTGCGCCACTGACAAAATGACAACTGCTAAGGAGTGTAATAAAGGAAGGATATTCAACAACAGAGAAAAAGGAAATCCGGGGAAAAGACACCCACAATATGTCGCATGAGCAGTGCAGACACGGCTCGTGGCGACTAGGATATGCGATAATGTCTCAAAGGGTAATACATCACCAAAAGAATGAAAAACCACCCAAAAATGGATTATATAATATAAATACGGGTTATAATACTAAGCAGCATTAGTAATAAGGGATAATTAAATCTTTACGAAAACTGAATTTAATTCCATATAAAATAGAAATGTTAAGTTAGTTCAGTAAAGTATATACATAGGTCCTAGACCAGAATAAAATAGAAACGATTATAATTAGGAAACACACAAAATTGAAACGTGATTGTGCATAAAATCTTTTTACTTAAATTTGAAAACTGCCTAGAGAGTGATAACAAGTTCGCAAACTAAATGAAAAGTTGTAGGCAAGTCACAAACTATCAGTATAACATAACAGGGCACAGAGATAATATAATTTCAATTTAATGCATAAACTCATTAAATATAATTTCAGACAGTGCTCAAGTTGCAATCAAGTAAGAACATGTAGAGAAGCACTACTATTAACGTAAATAGTTATGTATAACTATGTGAAAATTAAATCAGTTTTGTACAGTGTACACACTGTAAAAATTTCAAGCAGCAAATTGTGAAGCGAGGAGCCGACACGAGGCAGTCAAGGATGCACCAGGTGCTACAACCTCATTTCCGTGCTGACGTGACAAATTCCACCCCCCCCCCCCCCCCCCCCCAACCACAGCAAGGCGATCGAAAGGGCGACAAGTGTCCACACAGTGTGTTTCAGCCACGCTTCCATGTTTTCCAAACACGTGCCTGAATGTGCGATTCCATTGTACACAATGATATTGCATTACAAATGAGAAAATATTGAGAACATACAAGAATCAATAACTATAAACCACTAATAAATTTAATTGAGAGGCAGCAGTAGTTGAGTGAATTCAATATATCAGTATTTCATACACGGTTTTAACAAACAAGAAACATAATATATTGTGCTTAGAGAATAAATAAATTAAACTAACGTTATGCTAAATGAAAATATTCCTTCAGAAAGGTAACACATTTGAAGGTGTTTTAGATTCCCACCAAACCAATTAGAATAGGGACTCAAATGTTAGGACTCTATTGTCTATAAATGACAAAAATTTTAACACAAATTAACGGCCAAGAAGAATGAAAGATAAGACAATTACGGCAACTATTACATTAATTCATACATATATGCCTACTTTAATTAAAGTTAGTTTGATATCTTGAGCATTAAGTCTATTTAATGAAAATTTAAATTAAGTAATATGAATTAATGAAATATTAAATATAAAAATTAAATTTCCTTAAGGGTAAATGAACCATCATAAAGTGTATGTCTGAGTGCTAATCCATGATGAAAGTGTTACAGGTCGAGTACCTAGACGATAGAAGGTCAAGAAGACAACGCCATTACAGCGTTATACCAGGGCATCTGGATACGGGCTCCGGAGGAGGCAGGCCAAAGGCAAGCCATAGTGACGTCACACACGCATACCAGCGATGCTCCGAATTGGGCAGCATGCAATTAGGTTACAAGGTAATAGACAACCAATTATTTAACACACATAATTACACACACACCCTGGCTAGGCCAAACATGATCACGAATATGAACATGAACAAACAAGTTGCCACTCAGATTCAATTATAAACAAACACATTTTGCAGCAGTAAGGATAAATGATAAGAATTCTACTCAAGTGAATACTAAGAGTAAGGGAAAGTAATTTAAATTATACATAGCATATTTAATGTCATAATCACATTGTTTCTAAAACGATAAGTAAAGTACACACAAAAATGAACTAACAAATTTTATTTTATATATATTAATTATTATTTTATTCAATAAGCAGCTCAGTAAATGTCAAATGAGCAAGTTAATAAAAGTAGTGAATGTCCATTTTTAAATGATAAATATATTTTATCAATAACCCAAATATTGCTTCCTTAGGTAGTTGATATGTCATGTATGGAGTTCACAAATATAAATTAATTTATGCAAATCAAAGAACTAATATAAATGTTGGGCAAAACACTACTTATATTGCCATATTGTTAGCTGTAAGAAGATAGATATAATATAAACTATTAATTTCAGTCTTAATAGTTGTGCAAGTTATAAGTCACCTCTAGTAAAAAGATACAAAGTTAACACAAATGTTTGCACATTCTTGCACTATCATATTATACATACTATATGAGAGTTTTTTTTTGTCAAAATCATAATATACAAATAATACACGAATGCATGTCCATATATGTTAGTGTAATAAATAATGCTAGGTTACGATAAGTAATCCTTGTGACACCTAATCCCAAAGTAATAAAATGTAGAAAAGGGTAACATAGTTTTGTCGTTACACGTTTTTACACATAAATAGGGGATAATACAATCTACGTTTCATTACGAAATCCATGCCATTCCCATACTTAGTGATATATCACATAAGAAACACTAATAAAATAAGTTGTTAAATGCGCAAAGTATACTTTAATATATGGTATTTTCCCTTTTCCCGAAAGCAAGATGAGGTTTTTTGACTGAAAAGGGATAGAAAAAATAAGGGGTCCTCTAAAATATGAGGTCGGCTTCAATTGAAAACCTAGGGACAAATACCATACATGTGTGACACTGCTAGTTCAGTATTTAAGTTTGTGTTACATGCACAACATTACTATGGGCTTCTATTCATAATTTTCTACTCAGGAAGCAGTTAATCCTCAGAAATTGGCATGCCATGAGACAAAGGATTTTGAAAAATGCTTGTAGTGCTGAGACTGCACCTGTCAACTTTGACAAGGGTCCCCTTATCTGATGTCAACTGGCGGTAAAAAGGAAGTGCTTTGCTGGGAAGCAAAATGGCTCAAGTCATGAATATATAACACCCACAAAAGTTCTACAGTGTAAGAAAGATGCTGCTACTATACAGCCAGGTTAGACACCTATTTCATTGTGATTAGCTTTTCTTTAAAAGTAAATAAAATATATCATATTATTCATATAATAGCATTTTTCCTTGACGGGTGTGTCATAAATTCATGCAAAAATACTTTCAACCTAAATAATATTTCAGCACTTCTCAGGGGAAGTCTTGAATTGAGCTTTAAATATTTTCCCCTCAAAAATGTTTTTTTTAGGAAGAAGTCTTCTTAGATTCAGGGTTGTCGTCCTTTCGGGTAAATATGGTAAGTTTTGTTCTTCATGTAAATTAAGTTTTTTTGAACACTCGAGTGTCTAATCATGTTTTATTTTCCCCAGCAACACATAAATAATTCCTATGTATAAATTCTCAAAACATAAATAATTATATAATGTATTCACCTTAACAAATTTTGTAATGGGGAGACTATAATGTTTTCAAATTTTAAATTAAGAAATTTTGTTGCAATGTCAACCATTTTAAACTTTCACCAGACTTTAAAGAGTATCAAGCCATGCTAGGTAAGTTAGGACATGAAATAGGCTGCTGTGTTCACACCCACAAACTCGCTTGCGTCAGCCACGCAACTGCGAGGAAGTACGCCCAGTAAAAGAACAAGGTCAGGGTCATGACCAGTAACACTGAACGCAAGGGGTGTTTTCCACTATTGAGAACACACAGAAAAGTTGAATTTAGGCAGTCAGCTGTACTATCAGACGGCACATTACCATATCTGTCTCATTTGGATAACTTACAATAAGCAGATAACCTGCAAACGGCCAGTAAGAAGGCAAGGCAGTTCCTTAACACAAAATTTCCTTGTTGCAGCGTAGCCTCCTACAATTAATTTCCCACCGTAGCAAAGATACCACAACCAATCTTATTCCCACTGCCAAGAAGCAGACGAGGACACTAAGGGGCTAGACTACAGTAACTCATCGCTAAACCTCTGTCCCAGAGCTGGGGACCAGCTCTTAATTCGAGCAAGGCGGTGATGCTGTGATCTATTAAGCTGCTTCCTGTGCTTGGCTAGAAACCACCCCAACCACGACAGTATTCGGGACGAGTACACAAGCAGCAAGCTGTTAGTAAAACAAGACATTCGTAATAATCCAGCGCTGCGTATTTAGTATGCGCGGAGGACTGAAGGAGGGCCTCTCAATGACCTGCCACTAGACAGCTGCCACCTGAATACGGACTGCAAGAGGGCATTCTGTTGCCTCTGATTCAGAGACTTCTGTAAGCAGCCTTCTGTATCATTAACAAGGTGATATTGTTCCAGTGAGTTACTGCAGAGACTTTATTAGACATAGATATAGTGGCTGATAATAATAGAATTAATTACGTCAATCAACTCCCCCACTTTAAAGTAAAGTAAAGATTGTACGAGATGTGTCAATTGTATTTTGAGTGTGGTTTTATGTAAATACATTAGATACAATATTGCCTTTAATTTAAAGCTACACCATCTGTCTATGCTTAACCCCTTTTTAGTGCATGGCCTTTCCCTTCTGGAAGGCTCACAGCAACGTGTAGTGTAAGTCTTATTGTGCTGCCCATGAATTCATTTAAATTCTTTCACTGTGCTTTGCAACCACAACTTATGTGTTGGGCGTTATCAGTTTTTAATGTACTAGTTCCTTACTATTTTAGTCATCTGAGCTCTGATAGGGTCATTTGACTGCTTCCTCCGATTCTTCACTTTTTAAGTAATATTTTATCAAAGAGTTAATATGTATCTTTTATGAACGAATGCTTTACTGGGCTTGCTAGGCTGCCCTCCTTTTTCCAATTGCTCACGTTTGTAATTCTAGTCAGTGTTATTCTATTTCACAAATTTTTAATTTATTCAATCATTGTATTTAATTGTAATTGTGTTATACACTATGCTTAACACCAATTAATGTTTTTATTTCTAACATTTCAGATACTGGTAAAAATGATCTTCAAAGAATGTGAAGCTTTTATAACAGTACTTGTGGTGCTGTCAGTGATAATATATTTTGATAAAATACAAGCTTTAAAAATTGCTTCTTTATACATAATTATTTGTGCTCGTCACAAGACAGGCACTAAAATTCCTTAAAACCAACCCTGCTAGTAAGTGAAAAAGGAAAAGTAGTATAAGAGGTTTAATACAGTTCGTTATTAATGTTTTAATATATATTTTACATGAATATTAATGCAAGGAAAGTTTTGCAAATATATACTGACGCATGCCAACATGCTGCGGAGTGCAGATACGCACTCTACAGGTGACTTCGCCCCATCTACAAGTGACCTGAACTTGAGGCAAGTCATTAACAGTGGCAAATGTAATTTCACGTATCGAGCAAAGAGACTCCATGCGTTGGACAGCCAAATACATAGAAGTAATTGATGCACTTAATTACAAAATCTACAGCTCATCCAAAATCCTGCATAAAAGCACCACCCCCATAATAAATGAAATATTTTTGACGAACCACTACCCTACAGATAGCCACGGAAGAATTGCCAGCAAACCAAGATGTGGTAGCATCCCTGTGACCTTGTGACGTCACATCATGCCAGCCTCAGAAAGAGGTATTTTAATTTGTCATCACCTCCAAGCGGGGAGATAAGAAATGAGCGGTGCTCCCACTACCTTGATAAACCAACCCGTGCGTTGGAAGGCTACTCTACCCCGCACCCCTGGAAGATCGCTGATGAAGGGATTTTTCTGTATATAAGGAAATCCAGAACCACGCTCCAGTAGGGATGCTGGGCTCACCGGCCGCGTAGGTCAGTGAGCTCTCCCTGGTCTACAAGAAGACCTCTCTCCTCTCCTCAGCCTGCGAATGGCTTCAAATTCCTGCCCAGTAGCTTGAGAAGGCAGCACCAGCCCAGCCACTTGAGAATGCAACATTCCAGCCACTTGTGAAGGCAGCACAACCCCTACACCTTACAAAGGCTCGTCCACACCAGTTGACTGCAAGGGCAGCTCTCCCTCTCTCCAGAGGTAATCCGACATCCTGTACCCCACTACACTTTAACACAGTCAACTTCCTTTGACTCCCGCGGTAGCAGATCTTTGCGATACTAACGCCTCCTGGATAACCCAATTACTGAGGATACACTGTGAATTGCATAAATTAGAATGTTGCATTAATTGTATCAGGCTCACCTTCACCTGTTTCCAGTGTGTAAATATTTTTAATTAATGTTTTTAGCTAGTTTAATTTTGTATAAGTCAGTAGTGACTTTCCGCCTTTCATTTAGCATAATAAATATTACGTGAAAATTGATTTGTTCGCCTACAGTAATTTTACTATTGGACCCTTGTTCACTGAGTTAATTAATATTGTTAAATTCAGAAAACTGTGCAATTAAATAACACGTTGACGAATAACCCTGCAGTGCACCGAAATCCACAGGAGACGGAGTTTACAAATATTTTGAGTCTGCAAGGCCATACCGCTGCTTCTGGGTTTCCGGTGTTCCCTTGTTTGTCCTCAACGTAGTCCTAATACCGGACTGCACTTCTGTACGACAAGGCCTTAAGTGCGACTGCCAAAGTCATACTCCCCAGGACTGTACGTCAGCGGAAAGGCAGACGGCTTTACTCATGGACAGTAAATGAGGCGGTGTTAAGAATCGCATAAAGCATAGAGAATGACATGCTGTACAACACCAAGTTACCGCTAAGATAAACGTAACCACTAGCACGGTAGAATCTCCGCTTACGGAATCGAAGGACTTGCCCCTGAATTACTCCACTATTTTACCTTCCACACAAGAGTCCCCCTACGATTACTTGTAAGGTATCTGTTGGCCACAAAGCGAATCTGTGCCACCCCATACTAATCAATCAGAAGCTCTCCGACCGGTAGCAAGGATAACTGCACCCCAGGTAGCCCCAGAGAAGGGCCATTGAAACTCTTGTTTAATAAAGTTGGCTTCGGGGAAAATCATACAGGTTCGACTCCTGCCTAAGGTCGTTCCCAAATCTCATGCGAACCCCTCCCCTGCCAACTACATCCCCACACACCACCCGACAAGGCCTCTGCGGATAGCCCCTATAGCTCTGGCTAGATTACCCACTGCCAATGTCACACTCGCTTAACTATAATTTCTTTTACCACTCATTTTCCCTGGGACAGCTGGCATCCCGCCTTTTGGCAACTCTAGTTGTGAGGAAATCGGACTCCCTGGGAGGGAAACGATCATCATACGCCTCACACTGGGGTTTGACTCCCCTCTCTTCCAGTACACTGAGAGTGGTCAGCACCCTAACCTCTATCCCCCTAAAAGGAAGGAGAAGCATGCATCAATACTAATTGCAATGCATTAAGCATAGAGTATTCTTATAGGTATTAGGATTGTTTATATGTACTTATACTATTTTATAGTGCAGCCCTATTCCCCATATGTCTAGTATCTGATAAGTTTTGCTTATTGTTCGTCTTTCTTAAGAGTCTGTTCTCTGATTTGTTGCATTGCAGTATGCTGAAAACATTGAGACCTGTGTTCCACGTGAACGAGACCCGCGGTAAAACTGGCCATTCAAAGACGTGGGATTTCTACACATGTGTAACACCATTGAGGTCATCTTCAGGGGAGGAGGGATGTGATGGTGTCACATCTATACGAGCACATATTTTATGAAAACCAGTACTGTGATTACTGTTCTATGAGAAACTATGAGGATTTCCTGCTGATGTGGATGTGGAATCTTAACTGGGTATGAGTGACCTGTTGTACTCACACTGTCGCAGCTGTTGGTGGGCGAGCTGTAGTTCCACTGAGCACAGGCCAAAATGCCTGGCTTCCTCAATGCGTTGCCTTCCCCCTCCTCCCCAGCTGACTTCAAGAGCTTCTGGAGGCATGCATGCAACATGTGATGTTGCTGTGCGGTGCTGCCTACACTTCAAGACCGTGGAAAAAATGTTTGAGAGTGACAACTTGGAAGAGATATTAAGTGTTGGCTTCTTGTTTTTTGAGAGAGGAGCGGAGAGGTACCTATGTATGACAGAACTCTGTTACACTGCGTTTTGTGGGGGGGGGGGGGGGGGGGATGTATTTTAATGTTAATTCTTAGTTCAGTTAGTGTTATGCAATAATCAGTCTCTATAACTGTGGGGTATATTTTCTGGCAAATAAATTTATTGGATTTTTAAACAATGAAATTGTATTTTGTGGAGGGGGGAGGGATGGGCGGGTGGTTACCATGTTTGGTCTATATGTATTTTTTGAGACCTGTGTGGCATTTTTGAAAATAAAAAGAATTAATACATTCTGGACCCAAAAAAAATATGCACAGAAAACTAAATATGTTACCAACATTGCTTATGCAAACCCAAATAACAGAATTCTTAACCAAAACATGCAAAATGGGAGGGGGGGGGGGGGATAGTGTTTTTTTTTTTTTTTAAAGCAAAGTTCTCACTGGAGGAAGTAGAGATGGATTACTTGTCCTAAATGTTTCTTGGACCTGTTGTTCATTTCTTCTCTTCAGCCCTACTCTTGCGGTGGCTTTGCTCTGATGCATTGTACGTATTGTTTGCATTTAGACTCTTATTGGTGCGCCATATGATGAAATTATGTTTCCCTTGTTTAGATAATGTTTGGCAGTAGCCTGATGTGCTTCCTTATTCTGTAAACACCCTAGAAGGGTGCTTTGAAGGGAAAGGTTGCACAGCTGGGTGCATCATCCTCAACATTTTATTGTGATGACACTAGCGCCATCATGTTCGAGTCGTACCACAGTCTTCTTCTGTGCTGTCTGTATTATATGGCAGTACTTACTCTTCACCTTCCTACCTCTAGGCATGAGGTTTGTTTTAGAGTTGTTCCGATACCATACTTACTTATACCGATACCCTGACACCATTGACTATATGCCAATATCAATACCCTTCGCACTGAATTTAAGAAAAAGTATTACTGTTAATAATACATTATGAAACATTTTTCCTAGACTTGTTTAAATTAAGAAAATATCGTCTCTAAATACTGTATACAATTTATTGTAATCCGACACAGAATGCAAGCTGACCTAAAACTATCAAACCCTCAGAAAATGAAAATAATATGACACCAAATGCAAGTCAAATTTTGAATGTCCCGTGCACTTTTTATTAGCTAAGAGGACGCAAAGAAATTATTGATCGGGCAGTGAGTACATGGCGGATGTTTGGCGAGGGAGGAGTGGCAGGGAGAGGATTATCGCTCCACGCCGCTACTTGTTGCCAAGTGCCGACACCTTGCAATCCGTGGCAAATGTCTGTCTTTTAATGTAATTACTTACATTTTATTGCAAAGAAAACTTGGAATTTTGAGACAGAAATGAATAAATAAGGTAATTTTAATTGATTTTGTCACTGTCTTTAATAATTAATCATTCAAAACCACGTCCTCTGATTTTCCCTGTTGTGAGTTACATTGCACTTGGCTCGGTGCTTACCTACCCATTATTTGATGGCAAAAGGTGTTGAGTAGGCACTTACATATTATCAGTTTATTCAAAGACGCGTGTCTATTGAAGCAATTAATATAAATCCTCTGATTTCCCTGCAACATGTTACTGAAAATTAACTTGCACTTATAATACAAGTTGCTCGATGTACAAACAATTTTTGCTGACAAGTGGTAAAGTATATGCTTTTGGGCATATAATTTTATTTGCCAAGATGATGTCCTTTGAGTTAAATAAATATTAAGTTTTAAAGTCATGTTTATTTTATGCCAGATACAGTGAAACACCAACCTTACGGGATAAAACAACCTTTAATTACAAAAGAAAACATCTTTCCCAATAATAATTCCTTGTTAAAATGTTTTGCGTAACATTTTCAAGCAAAACCATCTGCTTTTAAATACAAGTGATGATAGGTGAAACTATTTTGAGTGATGTATAATCTAATCTTCATAGAATTATGTTCGCCAGGCACACATTTACTCTAGGCCGGCCACCGGCATGTGAACTTCAGTGTGAAGGCACAACTAGGTCACCATGCTCGTTGCTATCACTTCTCCTCTCGTAGGCATGTAGGGGAAGTAGCAAGCCAGACTCGCACCACGGCGCTGCAGTGTCAACAGACTTGTTGGGAAGACAAATGCATTAAAAAATAGTGCGCCGCAGAGCAGTTATAAACGGCACGTGCATGACATACTTCACATCCAGTTAGTAGCTGTTTGCATACACAACAAGCTTAAAAACGATAGTTGCGGGAAATATTAGGTGACGGTACCCGAAATATACTTTGATGAGCGTAAGATGCGCTGCACTTGAATCGTACTTTAGAGTTTTTGAACCTTAAATGTCAGTTTATTGTTCGTATTGAATGAGTTCAATATGCTTTTTATTTTAAATTTATTTTTGAGTGTCTACGTACCATTATTCATGATCATGTATTACTTATGCCTCCTATAGACTGCCAACTGAACTCCACGTACCATGCAATTTAGGTTTAAGGTGTCATCTGCTCTTCTCGTGCACTTGACATCTGTCATCCAGTCGGTCATTGCGGGTTCTGATTAGGGCTTTCGGTGTCACCCCGCAACTCTTTGTGCATTTTCCATGTCATTCCCTTTTAATGCCTTACCTTTTTATTGTTTGGGGTGCTGAACGCCTGCATAGTGTGTATATGTGCATTGTGCTGTAAACATGTGCCCATACTGTAACATGGTTTTGCTGTAATCTAAAGTTTATGTAAGTCTGCATGGTGCATACCGTATTTTCTCGTGTACAGCGCACCCTTTTTTCCCAAAATAAAGGAAAAAATTTCTGGGGTGCTTGCGCTATACACAGAAAAAAAAAGAGGAAGGAAGAGTGGTAGCCATAAATTGTCCGGGGATGTTGAGAGAAGTGGCAGGACTGTCTGTTGTCTCATCTCTCGCTCTTACATCACTCCTCTTCCTTCCCTCTCTTTCTCTCTCAGCGACCCTTCAGTTAAGTTTAGGTTGAAACCCCGCTCCCTTCCACCCTGCCCCTCCTTCAGCCTAATGACATCCTGTGGTGTTTACGTCCCCTCCCCCCTTCAAATAACACCCAGATGTTGCCACCGATAATTCCGCCAAGCCCTCTTTGTTTCCATGGCAGAGGCTATAGCGAGCCATTTTCGCAGGGGGAAGGGGAGGGAGAAGGGATGAGGAGACCCTTTTTTTTAGATAAGGGTAGTGTGACATTCTAGCACGCCAAAAAAAAAGAGCTGGTCACTACTAAAAGGAAAAAGGAGAAAAAACGAAACGTAGCTGGTAATGAATAGTAGGAGCAGTAGGTTTCCGGAATTTTTTTATTTTGGCTTTTTGCACTCAAGTTATTTAATTAAAGTATTTTCAAGCATATCACAATCAGCAAACATTAATGTAAAAAAGAATAGTTTGTTCCATACTTACTAACAGGACGCCACAAATGTTTGGTGCAATTTTATAAAATAAATTTTTCCCTGGAACTTGTTGCAAAAATCATGGTATGTGCTATACACGAGTGTGCGCTATACACAAGTAAAAACGGTATGTGCAACCATTCTCAGTTTTGTGTAAATATCAATCAGCGTAGAAATTATGTGTTCACTTGGCCCGACATATGGCTAAATGCCTAAACTCACTGCCCTTTGCCAAACATGTTCTGTACACGAGAAACAAATTTTATCTTTCACATGGTCTAGACTGCCTTTGTATTAGTATCACTGTTGAGTTTCATGAGAGAGTACGTAATCTCTTCAACTTATTGGTTTCAACTCATGTCTTTCTGTTAGATCCGTTCTACAATGCATGGATACATAATAAAATGAACTCGGAAATGCAAATGCAACAAGCCAACGACACGGGATGAACGTTAACCATTCTACAATATGAATAAAAGTACAGTCTTGAAACTTACGTAATCAAAACTAATCAGTTGTTGCAAATTACTGATACAGGTTTCATTATTTACACTCTCATTTTGTATATTTTGTACAGTGTTTAAAAATACATAAATACTACTGCCGAACCATGTGCACTTATTTATTAAAACAAAAATGATAATCACAACTGCAAATTGAAGCACTTGTTGTTGTGTATACCACAATGGCCACGAAAACGAATATCAACAAACTAAATACTTGATTCCTATTGGCTACACGGATTCATGGACATGAAAGAGTTGGGAGATGCCAGTTTTCTTACGAGTATCCATACGTTATCCGCATCCACATGCATATAATTGTAGAATGTGTTACACATCCGCTTTTGTGATCAGTATCTGCGCACATGTCATTGTAGAATGTGCCTTATAGGAATAACTGTGTTTAATAAACCTTCATGTTCCTAATGACTGATCTTGTTTATTGAATAGTGCATTACCTCATTGTAACTTGAATGCTGTCTTTAATAATAAGGGTGGTGCATAATAAACACTGTACAAAGTCGACTCTCGATGTATCATTATTCATGAGACTGCCAAAAAATGTCCATACATGCGGGATTTCAGTATATGAGGTTTCTGACATGTACATCAATAAAATACAACTTCTAACTTTATAAAACTTTATGTTGGATATAGTGAGAGCTGAACATTATCTGTGAATATAGATCAACTAATAAACACAATAAAAATGGGAATTTTAGAAAAAGTATTGTATTACTTTAACTAATACATTAAAACACATTTCATCTAAACTCGTCTAAAAAAAAAAGTCTCAATATTGCATATAACCGAATGTAATCTGCAAGCTGACCTAAAACTTTCAATATCTGGCACGTACTCGGTCAGCTGAGAGCACGCAGAGAAGTTATCGATCGGGCATTGTGTTCACGGCAGCAGGTGGAGCAGGGGTGGCGGCGGAAGGATTACCACTCCACGCCGTTACTTGTTGCAGATACCTTGCGCCCATGGCAAATGTCTATCTTTAAAGTAATTAATTATATTTTACTGCAAAGAAAACTTGTACTTTTGAGACAGAAATGACTAAATAAGATGATTATAATTTATTTCTTCACTGTCTTAATAA
The DNA here is from genome assembly GCA_029891345.1 of Dryococelus australis. NCBI lineage: Eukaryota > Metazoa > Arthropoda > Insecta > Phasmatodea > Phasmatidae > Dryococelus > Dryococelus australis. The sequence goes on from CM056996.1 coordinate 141,568,213, forward strand.
TAATTAATCATTCAAAACCACGTCCTTCGAGTCTCCCTGTCCTGAGTTACACTGCACTCAGCTCGGTGCTTACCTACCCATTATTAGACGGCAAATAGTGTCGAATAGGCCCTTACGTTTAATCAGTTTATTCAAAATTTATTGAAATAAATCAATATAAATTCTCAGATTTCCCTGCAATGAAATGCTTAAAATGAATTTTACATTTACAATGCAAGTCGCCCAATGTTCAAACAATTTTGGATGACAAGGGGAGGTCAAGTATAGCTTCTGGGCATATAATTTTATTTGCAAAGATGCTGTCCCTTGAGTTAAATGAATATTACGTTTTTAAATCATGTTGATTTTATGCCAGATACAATGAAACACCAGCCTTGTGGGAAAATACAACCTTTAATCACAAAAGAAAACATCTTTGCATATAATAATTTGTCTCAAAATGTTTTGCAAAACATTTTCAGGCGGAACCAATTGCTTTGAAATACAATTAGTGATGATAAGTGCAACTATTTTGAGCGACGGATAATCATGATAAAATTTCTATGTTCGTCAGGTGCAGTGTATTTGCTGTATCGCCGGCGTTGAATGCAGGCATACGTAGCTGACACACCGGTATTTTTTTTTTGCTAGACAACAGCTTCCGCTCTTGAAAGGCATGTGAGGGGAGGAAGGAAGGTACGTGACTAAGAGAGACAGAAAGAGGGATGAGAGAGAGGACGCTAAGTTGTCATGCGAGTCGCTAGGTAACCACTTTCCCTCTCGTAGACGTGTAAGGGGAAGTGGCAAGCCAGACTTGCACGTCACACCATGCCACAGTGTTAGATATATGTGTTAGGAAGACAGACAATGTACTGCAGAGCTGTGATAAATGGTCGTATGCGTGACGTTTGCATGAACAACCAGCTTAAAAAAAAAGTTACAGTCAATCGTTGATGAAGGGATCCAAAATATACTTCAATCGTGGCACCATGCAAAAAATGATACAAGCGGTTTGTGTTAATATTTTTAAAATAGGAATTTCGCCGGGACCAGGTAAAATTGTTGGTGAATGTGATTTATCAGTACATGCAATAACGATACATCGACAGTAGACTGTACTTTTTAAACACTGACCTCAGTCTACTCATTGACGACATTTTTATCATATTTGAAGCCACAAAACTGGAATAGGGAACCAGAACCAAAAAAATTTTGAAACCAACCCATGCCTTGAGATGTTAATGCTAATGAACAAGAAATAAGGGCACCTAGATGTACTTTAAATCTACAGCAATCTGGCTAATATTATACAAAGAAAACACTACATTGTGCAAAGTGACACAAACAAATGTTACAAAGAAAAGATGCATGGAGCTTTGCTTTGTGATCTTTGAATATGTGATACAGATGACTTGTTATGGAAAAACAAGACTGAACAGGAAAAATAATTAAATACGACAAGTAACCTATTGACAAGAAAATAAATATATGTATACAACACTGGAAAAAATTCCAAGCAGGAATAGGAGTCTCATATATAAACATACACACAGAGTATATATGTAATATATATCTGTGTGTCCATGTGCATGCATGCGTGCACGTGTGCATGTGCATGTGTTTTTTTACAGTAAAACCCCTCAATTGAAACCCCATTTATTACGACCACCTCTCTATTATGACCCAATCCCGAGGAACCGTGAAAAGTTTGGGTCAAAAAATTCAAAGATTTGAGGCATGTCTAAAAATAGATAGAGTAAACCATCACCAACCGCAGTGTCTTCAAACGTGGTTTCAGTTATGCACGGATTTGTTTTTGTAGGCCTATTCTTCAACTGCGGTAAAAGTTTCTATTATCCACGGTTTTCAGTCCATGGAAAACTGGCCTTTACTGATATTAGCGGTCACCCATTTCTCAAAACTTTGACAATTGTTGTTCCAAGCAGCGTGACATAATAATTTACTTCCAGTCAGAAGGGGACTATGGTATTTGGGGAGGAGGGGGTTACAGACTGGATTGAGAATTCTTTGTCGTCACGTACTGTACAGTACCGCCGCCTCTGCCTTACCTCTCCCACTCATTTTTTACTTCTGTCAACCCTCCTCCGCTCATACCTATGTAAGGTGATCATTTTCTATGCTGAGCAATTCATTTTGGCGAGTTAGGCCGTGTGCGTGTATATGGCACGTCAGAATTTTTTAATGAAAAAATTGTGTTAATTGATATTTTAAGTAGGCTGCACTAAATTTTTGTATTCCTGTAAACATTGCTGGGCCTCATTGTATCAGTAGAGGCCAACACGCCGCATAAATTTTGCAGAAATTCAACACGATGTGAATAGCATCTATCAGCATGTTTTTCCAACACCAGCAGTAACGACGGCAGTGGTGCTGGCTAGCCGCCGCACACGAGTAATCTTGTAGCGATCGATCGACAGCTGCCCGAGGCAGACGGCCGCGGTATAAGCAACAGCTGAGCGGCATTCGAGCGGCCTGGCATGAGCGTAATGTTCATACCAGGGCCGCCTACTTAACAGCCCAGCCCAAGGATCTAGGCCCGACTTACACATGACAATGTATTCGCTGTTAGCCACAGCACACAAGTGATTTGATCTAAATAATATATCTCCATATCTTTGTGCGTAATACGTCCAATTTTCTAGCAATGAAAACGGCCAGACCAAAGCGAGAGCATGGCGCGCACACACGTATTGCGCAATGCCACCTAAACTTTTTGATTGCTATGTGTCTCATAGTAATGTATGCGCCACGAGACCTACATAATAGAGCTTTAATAATAACTTTATATTTTAATAATACATAGTCTAATCTTTTCACACTCTTTCAATGGCTATGCCATACTGTGTTTAGGTGTTCTTTTTTATGACAAGGGGTGGTCCAATATGTCTTTCTTGGGTATCAAATTAATCAGGAGACGTCCAGCTATTAAAATATACATATGTGTTTATATTTAATTTAAAGAGTGGTTTTTTATGTACTAGAGATCATTGAACATGAACTTTGTGCAAAAAATGGCAAGTTTGGTGCCATAGGGGTTGGGGTGGGTCAAAATTGGCCCAAAATTTTCCAAATTTTCTATTACCACTCCCCCTCTATTACAAACCTATTCTCGGACACCATGAGGGGTCGTAATAGAGAGGTTCTACTGTATATACAGGTTGGGGCATAATTTATGGCAACTATGGTGTAGTGTGAGAATACCGGCCCATGTGGATAGTGTGAATTAGATACGACAGGACAAGGTAAGCACTACGTGTATGGACAATAAAGAACATGCCAACAATTGAACACATCCTCGCTGAAACACTACTACCCACCTTGCGGCAGTCCGGTATGACAGGGCATTATTCACAACAGCTTCTACCAATTCCCTGTGACATTCTCTGGCAGTTCTCCCACGAAGAACTGCTATTTTGATGTACGAGCGCTCTCAACACGGGTTACATCCATCTGGCACTGCAGTCACCGGACAACTGATTTCACATTGCTCTCTGTGCTCGTACAGGCCAACCCAGCGCCATTTGACATTGTCAACGTGCACTAGGACTGCCTATCTTCCCAGCAACACATACCATTATGTGCACCGATAACAGTTAGTCACAAAATTTAATAGTTGCCATGAGTTATGCCCCAACCTCCGTATATATGTATGTAATATATATAATATATATACATTATATATATATATGTATGCATGCACATGTGCACACACATACATAGACAAACACAAAAAGTTTCTCATTTAGCTCGCTCTTCTGTTTTATTTTATTTGATTCCTTCATGAAATTATATGGCATTGTACATACATTCATGTCTACAGCATACCTGGCTTGCATTCTGTTATGTCTGGTAAAACTGCTGTGTTTGAGTGCATTACTTTTTTGTGTTGTCCCATTTTCTTCCTACATATTTTGTCAGTGTTGCCCTAACTTTTCAAGCAGGTTTCTAGTCAGTGTTGTTTTCTACGTGTTATTTATTGGCTGTATGTGTGTGTCTATATTTATATATTTAAATATTTTTTCATATTCAGTCATGTTTTTCCACGACAGACATGTGCACCACAGTGATGAATTTCCAAAGCTCTGCTTTGCTACTACAGTATAGCATACAGTGATACACTTAACAGGATTGAGAACAAGTGAATACAATAGGGTTCAGCGTACTGGTCGGCATAGAGGCTTTGCACTGCTGATAGGTGCACCTTGTTGACATTACAGATGGTGACTGCCGGAAAGGGGATATTCCATATGGGGAAGTGGGTGCTCTCAATGCTGGTGATGGTAGGCAGTGTGTTGTACTGGACCCACACACAGTTAATGAGGTACACAGCTGCCAGCAACCCCCCACCACATGTCACCAGCCACAGCATCCTGCAACAAACAGTAGTTCTCATCACTTCTGCTGTGTTTCATTTGGATATGGATAGTTTTGTTGTGTACTAGTGATCCGGCCTGGCTTCGCCCGGGTACAATTTAGTTTTTCCTGCCTGCCACGGCACGCGGGGCCACGCACTCCCCTCATACACTTTCCCCTCTTGCACCTCTCTTGTCACTGCATCGCCACACACCGCACACCGCCACTGCCGCCCACGTATAGGTCAGTGTGTGCACATCTCAATTTTACAAATTGCTTTTTTACAATTTTACAAAACTTTTTTTAACTTTTAAATTATTTGGCGATAATTGTATGATGTAAAGGACATTTATTATCTACATTAAACAGTTTTAATTATGAATTAATTAATTTTGATAAAGATTAAGTTCTTTATGGTTAGAAAAGACAGTGAATTTTAAGTTTGTTTTTATAGCATAATTTAAATTGTAAATATGTTTATTACTACTTATCTATTAAAGATAGATATATGCTACCACTGATTTTTTGTAGATCATTTGATTTTACACAATTATTTTGTACATGATTTTGTTATATCTCTAAAGAAGCATATTCCATGAGAGCACGCTACCTGCAAACTTTTCTCCCGACTTGATTCACTAATAGCATTAATGCTGATCTCCTATAAGTGCTAGGGCAATTTTTAATACACACTAACCTTCCTCAATAAATGCAGATCATAACAGTAAAAACCGCATCCAAATCCATTCAGTGGTTCTCGAGATTAGTGCAGTCATACAGGCAGACAGACACGTGCCAGGGGCTTCCTTTTATACTATGTATTGGTTTCATTTTGAACACCTGTACATTACTACTTTAGCACAAAGTTTAGTTTCCAACAGAACTGTTTCTGGTGACCACGTAAAATAAATTGTATTAATTAGTCTACAAACTTTTTCTTATTGCATATTTTTTGCTTGTCTGATGTGCATTGGCAGTGCACTCAAAATAGCCAACGTAATATTAACTTTTGTTCATTTGTGCATCAGCTGATACAGAATTATGAAAATGGCACTATATTTGTTTTGTACACATCAAGTTGCCACTCACTGACTGTCATTATCTTGCCAAGTTATACGAGACAGAGAGAATGCATGATATGTAGGGCAGTATGACACTGAAGGTGTGTGCACACGTCAGAACTGGTGACATTCGGAGAAGGGGTAGTAGCATGTACAATGTGCACCAGAAGCTAAGGTAAACAGGCAAGGGCAATAACCCCATCCCCCCTTCCATCACACAGAGCCACATAGGTGAAGTCGCGATCTCCAGCAGCAGTGCCGCGACAATCACGTCACCACAACAGATTTCGCAGAGCATCGAGGCCATTGCCTGGAATGAGCCTGGATCCATGGGACTGGTCGTGGCCTGGGAACGAGGGGCCGGGGATGGCAGTTCAGGAAAAACCACAGTCACGTTTAGGACATGCCAGCTGCCCCAGACAACCACTTTACTGGAATTTGCAGGCGGGGGCACAGAGAACTTATAGCTATTCCTCGTACAATGTGTGGACAGACTGTACCAGGGCGACACACCACACAAATAGTGGGCTGAACACATGGGGCAGCCCTACGCAGACAAGCACGCAAGTGGTAGTCAGTCTGGAGATGCCCAGATTTCATGTGGGACGAGTTGGTGAATGGCCTACACAATCGATTCCCAGCTGCAGCAGGACAGGAGGACTGCTTCATGCAATTCTTTGGCAAAACTCAAAGAGAAGGTGAGACAGTGGAAAGGTTCACTGTGAAAAAGATCCAAATATTCTGGCATATGAATCCCAATATGCCGGTAACAGAAGCTTTACTAGACATTACTTTGTGAGTGTACAGGGTTTTCCGCCTGTTCCTGACACGCATACCTGGGGAGTCTGTGGACAGTTACGTAAGGTGAGCAGTCATATCTGAGTGGGGACTGATACAGCTGTTCAATATGCGCACAATGATGGATGAATGGGCCACATGCACCAAAAGTACGAACCATGTAACTGGTAAGAACACCACGAGAACGGGACAAGGAGCGTGGGCAGTGACAGGGGTGAGGCCACCCAACGTGTTATCCTGGGAACAACAGATTCAACACCACCAAGAGAGGAATGCACAGGCAGAAGGAAAGGAAAAGCATGACACCCACAATGTCACACCTCCCACCTGCCCAGCACCGACGTTCCATTGGCACTAGGACTACCCTAGGTGCAATGCTCACCTGCTGGAAAATGGCGAGTGAGGTGAGCGTCAGCCATGACCGACCTCCCGAAGACCAAACGAGTGCAGTGAATAGACAGTCAACTTCTATGCTCACTTGCAGTAACGTGTGAATGGTAACCCAGTGGGTGCAGTGGTCGACACAACGGCATGTCATACATTTGTGCATCCAGAACTAGTGTTGAGTAGTGACATCAGCCGAGACCCGGGCATCCTACAGCTCGCCACCCACGATGGCACCAGCACCACCAGGGACACTATGCACTTTCGGATTCAACTCAGTGACCGACAGTACCACACAACAGCTGTGGTAGTCGACAGCTTACGCAAGGCCGTTGTATTGGAGTAACCCTGGCTGGAGGATGAGGAGGCAGTCATTGAGGCAGTGATCTGCTGGGTATATTTGAGTGCTGGAGAACGACACACGGTCTACGCCATGGAAGAGTGAATAAGTACACCAATGAAATCTGTGTTGTTATATTAACTGCAAAACAGGGTGCCAACCAAAGTTCAGGGACTGTTCAGAGTGTGACAGGATGTATTCGCGTTCTCAGACTTACTGCATGCTACCACAGCAGCAGAACATAATACACCCACAATAAAAGCGGAACCCCTGTACGAAAGGCCAAAGAGGGTACGGGTTCAAGGAACAGCTGGTAATTAGGGAACAAGTCAATGACACTAAAATAATAGAGCCGTCAGCTAGCCGGTATAACTCTAGGATTGTGTTGGTACTGCCACACCCCACAATAGTAAGGAAGAAACTTTGGCAAACTTGCAGAATACAAGGGTATTCTCCACCCTAGACCTCAAATCTGGGTACTGGCAAGTGCCGACCCACCAGGAAGACATGCAGAAAACTACCTTCACCACCCCGGATGGATGGCGGTTTCAGTTCAGGGCTATGAAGTTTGGTCTGAAGTGTGCCCTCTTCACAATCCAGTTCACGATGGTCCATGTGTTGAAGCGCATGCTTAGGCAAAATTATCATTTGGTCCTGGAATTAGGAGGAACATATGCATTACCTGAGCTTAGTATTACAGCGCTTAGCCAACCATCACCTGGTCGTAACATGTACTAGTCTTGGAGAATAAGTTACCGGACTGGCTGTTGTGCGACTCCGAAGTCATGGAAGTAGTGAAAGAAGATGCAGATTATGGAAACAGTGGCAGCCGAAAAGAAAACGGCAGGAGGCCGAGGGAAACAACAGAGAAATCCCCCTAAAAGCAAACCTCATGATATACAATGGGCTCACCACGGGAGAGAAAATCACGAGGGTGGAAGTGGAAGCACGGGTAAAAGTGGCACCAGATGGCTCCCTCACAGCTTGTGAACTAAAGGAACAGTGTAAACGCATATGCAGTCTGGGGCGGGCGCACTGGGCAATCTCTGTTAAAGCATCTTCTCAGGCAGTGCCAGAAGCATGGCAAGAGGATGGAAGGGGGTCGCAAGGTTGCGCCGTGCCTACAGTCTGGCGGGGAAAGAGGGTTGGGCCATTAACCCAGGCACGCGCTGCCTGCGCTCTTTCCTCGTGGGTACGTTCCTTTATGCCTAACTCCCTAGCCTTTTCTAGTAAGCTCTCGACTGTTTGCGGTCGAGTAGTTATGATAAGGTTACATAATATGGGAAGGGAGGGTGCGGGTAACTGCTCTAACGTAGAGCTTCACTCTGTTCTGGATAGATGCATTTGTGTAGATGCTCTTTTCGCCTAGTGAACAATTCTGCTTCCTCGTCCGGATGCTCTACCCACGAGTGTAGGTCGGTTATAATCTCACTCAGGAGTTCATCTCTAAAAAAGTGAGAGGTGAGATGAGTTGAGCCCTAAACTGGGGCCAACTTTCCATGAACTCGCCATAGTGCTCCCCCAACAGCGCTTGGCAGGGCCTGTTAAAAAGGGGGTGAGTATGGCTCACCCACTGCCTCTGCGAGATGAGGTGCTCGCGGTACTCTCTCTCGCAGGTAGCCAGTAATTTTGCTGGATCTGCTTAATTTTTCCCGTTAAATTCAGCCAAGGTAATTTCCCTAGGTAGCCCTTGAATACTGGGGTTATGTCCGAGTGCGGAGTTACGTCATCAATAAGTGTGCCCTCTACTTCACACTGATACACTAATCCGGGTGTATCAACCCTCTCATCCAGCCACCCGATACAAAGGTGGTGGAATTCTCGCAGGCAGAGGATACAATGGACTGTGTATCTCCCATGCACTTCACACTCTGGCCACTGACATTGCTGTGGCTCATCATGGCGGTACTCAGTACAGCGGTACTCAAGGCTGTCAGTATAGCAGGGGATCTCCTCCCACCCTATACATTGGTAGTGGTATGTCCGGTAACAGTACATGCACTGGCTCGTGTAGCAACTGGTCCCAGGGCAACCTGTCATGGGACAGGTGATATTGCTCGCCCCTGCGGCAATCTCCTTGGCTAGCTGGTTGTGGTGGCTCGTCTCTGAGTCAGACATTGTGATCTAAAGTAAGCACCACGGGGTGTTTAAAACAACTCCCCGAAATCGTTGAAGATACCCCTCATCAAGGAGCAAACCGGGAATTGGGGAGAGGGGGGGTTGTCTGGCATAATTCGACCCTCAAGGCTAAGCTACATAAGGCAATTGGTCCCATGTGTGGCTACGGGGTATCTACTGGGTGTGACTACCTTAGATGGTAGCGCAGTGACGTTGACTAACCTATCAAGCTTAGCTTGGCCTACCATGGCAAATACTACCTGTTCTATTAGACCAGTGTGGCATAAGGGGATTAGGCGTAGTATTAGGCCAATTGAAGGAAGGTTTGCAATGGGTTGTAGGGGAGTCGAACCCCAGGGTGAGGCAGATGGATGTAGCTGCCCGTCCAGGGAGCTTGATCCTTCTCACTATTAGGGTCACCAATATATGGTGATGGGGGTGTGTGGTCTGGCAGATGAGATCTTAATGGGCCTTGTAGGTCGGCGTGATGGTACAAATTCTGCAGCTGGGGATATTGTACGGGGTCGGTTGTCTGGCTGGGCCAGGAGTCGAACCCGAACTACTTTTCCCAATGCAAGCTTAATTGAGCAAAATTTAGGAAGAATGGTGCCCTCTGAGTAAGTCACTATAATTCGTCGACCAGACTGCAGTTTAATATTGCTAGTGGTTTTGGGAGGTTGCCTAATGGGGTTGTCACAGTGATTAGCCTCATCCTCCTGAGTGAGCAACTTTACTTGGTCCTCATATTCAGTTGTGGGGTAACCGGGCCACTGGCCATCGAGCAGGTGATCTAAGGGGGAGGTGATCTCTAAGGGTATGAACGGAGAGATAGGTCGTGGAACTGCATCTTGGCATACAAGCCGAGGTTCGTCCTCGGTTGTAGAGCTAACGGTTTCATGTGCTAGGGCACGACGTTCCCTGCGTCATTGTTTGCTCTGTAATCAACCCTTTCCACTATACATCTGAATGTTGGTATTACACAAGGTTAGAACAAGGGGTTTGCTAACTACAAGTAATGGTATAAAAAGAAATAAATTCGACATGGTGGTTTATTAAGTGATTCGTCCCTGGAGAGAACCAGCAAAGGATATAACGTACAATAAAAATATAATTGCATTAGCAAAACACTGGGGGAAAATTTACAGTATATAAGAACGTGAGCAACAGGTCAGGTGAAGGCAAACCTGAGATGGTGCAAGATATAGCAGCATAACTTTGCAGCGGAAAGAGAAATATATAAGAATATATAGGAATGCAACTTGACAGCGGCTAATGAATTAAGGGGAAGCTAATCAGGTAAGCAATATGAAACGCGATGGCTCGTTACCGCAGAGTCAAAGGAAGTTGACTGGGGGAAGGATTATCGGGTTTAAGGTGAGGTAGCTGGAGTCGCCTCACTTTCAGGTCTTCGGTGACCTGAAAGAGAGAGGGAGACAGAGAGTGAGATATAGAGAGAGAGAGAGAGTCTTCGCAGACTGACTAAGGCCTTAACGTGCGGGTAAGGTAGGAAGGTTTGAGGTAGGATGCAGAGTGCCCTTGGTCAGGCAGACAGGAAAATCTTCACAGACTAGGTAAGAGGAAGAAAGGAGAGGAACAGAAAGAGTTCTTGTGGACTAGAGGATAGGTTAAGTCTTTGTGGACTGAGGAGGTGTAAGAGGGCATCTTTGCAAACTCAAGTCTTTGCAGACTGGTGGTGGGCTCACGTCCTCTTTGGTCACCGAGCCCGGCGCATCTGCCAGGGCTGGCTGCTGGAGCTGTATTTATACCAAATTATCGGTTATCAGCAGTTTTGCAGGGTGCAGGGGGTAGCGTAGCCTTTCACCATGGGGGCACATTTATCGAGGGTGCAGATGCGCTGCAACTTTCTTATTGCCCCGCATGGAGGCGACGACAAATTAAAACCTCTCTCTCTGAGGCGGGCTCGTCGTGATCTCACAAGGTCACTGGCGTGCTGCCATCTCTTGAGATTGTAGGAACATCTTCCGAGGCTAGCCACGGGTAATAGAATTCTCAATAATAATTATTCATATTGCAGGGGTGCCTTTCGCATACATATATCTGGGTGGACAATGGGTATTGTAATTACGTAAATAATTTACAATAATGTAATTGGCTACCCAGGCTTGTGGGCTTTATTAGCACTACACATATTTTCTGGTTTGCCACTTATATATTTCGCCCCTGAGCGCACGTGGCTGGTAGATGGAGCGAAGTCGTCCATATAGAGCGTATTCTCACTGCGCAGCACACTGGCATGTGTCACTACAAAACAAATTATTCATGTCGAGGAAAAAATCTTGTGCAGCATGCGGATGAGATATGTGGCTTTCGTTAAAGAATCATGGAAGGAATAATCCAAAACAGAGTAATACATCACCTCCCTGCTCGGTATGCGATATGCACGTTGAAGATCCCCGGCATTCCCTCAACAAGGCATACAAGTCCCATTACATCATTTACACTGAAGTTTAAAAAAATCAGTATACTTTAAAATACAGGGAGCCTAAAATAAAATAATTTTCGTACAATTACCTCATGTGCAGTGATATCTCTAGCCACCACTGACCAAATATAAGACTTTGACGCCGTCGGGTGAGACACGAGATGAACGATGACACAAACACTTACTGGTAATTTGGGCACCACCGGTGCTACCCAATCACCACACTATTGAGACTCAGGGTTCTCAGGGATGCTGTGGGATCTGTGTGTCTGTCTCACCCGTGCGTACTTACAAACACGTACGCAATACTAAACTTTTTACTAAACAACACTGGAATAAACACTGAATAAAATATATGTAGCTAGGACACTGTCACTACTGAATAAAAGAATTGAGTTCACTGTAGACTTGTTTTAATTGATATTATCCATGTGCATCAAAGTGCCAATGAAATGATTATCTCGGTCATGACTAGCCAATTCCACTTGGGTGTTACCCAGCCTGTAATTAATCTAGCACATGCCTAGATGGATGATCTCACTGAGGTGCGTGAAAGCACAGCCTTCACAAGGGAAGAGGGCAGACAGCCGCTAGGGTGGAATGATGGTTTTTCCCTAAAGATAGGACACTGTGAATTACAAATGAAAACCCTTAATACATATTAACATGTGTGATTACTCGGCATCACTAACACAAACTCGTCGGGGCTCGCCCTCCAGCACGTGGGTAGTGTGGTGACGGCCTATACATAGAGTCGGCTAGGACGGGAGTAATTGCACCATACACTAATTACACAATTACATAGACCCTTGAATGATACATGAAACAAGATGGGACATGAGATGAATATTCACAATAAACACACGTGTGAAAACAAGTTTAGATGGCGCGGATGTCGCTGGGTGAAGATCGTAGCGGACCATGTGGTGCAGGTGAAATTGCAAACGGCAAACTAAATTCAGATAAAATATTATTCTTGTTGAAAAAATGATTCTCTTTACGATTAGAAAGATTACAAGCTTGTAACATGCCTGACGGCAGTAAAATCAAACATTAACGTGACCATGTGGTCAAGTACAAAAAGCATCAATTTACATGAAAAATACATTGAACCCTGAATAAAATTGACATAGAACCCTGAAAGAAATTATTGCACATACAATGTTACATAAATAAGCTCTTAAAACGCAATGATGGCATATAAAAAAACTTGGCTTCGGTCGGCCACGTGGTTATACATGATGTTGCCATAAGATATTGAAAAACGAAAATTACCCTCAAATACATACATAGAAACAAAGCTCTTAAAATTGCGTGTAGCAATAATGCAGAAGTTACAATGAAAAGCCATAAACATAGGCGAATGGTGCCTGATTCAAGTTGTGCGGGTCGCGTAACCTCTCCGACATCTTCCTCCTACTTCTCAATTACGTTAAAAATGTTGCAAAGGCACAATATATTAATAAAGCAGAAGCATAATGCTGAGGAAAATGTCTGGCAAAAACGTACGCAAGCAAAGGTTAACCGGTAA